>MU865958.1:0-342225 GCA_033296975.1 Podospora aff. communis PSN243 | reverse complement strand
ATGCCAAGCCTGCACTGGAAGACTCAGTACTTAAGCAAGGGTAGTCGGTACCCTTCCTGACAATTGCACTGTGAGAAAACCACGTAAGTGTTACGGCCGTCACCTATACAGAGATAGGTAGGGACGCAGGGTTGGGGTTTGGTCAGGAGTCCCGGGTTTGTTCGGGGTCACAGACCAGAGAGGTATAGTTAAGGAGGGATAAACACGGAAGCAAGTCCTCACAGACGGGGAGTTCACTGAGTCAACGGTCGCATGCAGCTATAATACACTGTAGCACACAGAGTGACAATGTAGTAGTGCACAACTGAAGTTGATTTAATTGACAAAGCGAATACTTGCGTGAGGAACCAAGAACGATTCCTCACCCAAGGGAAACTAGCTAGCTATCTATACTGGTCGTTCCTCCGTGGTCCTGGTGTCCCGACCTGTCGGTACACCGGGAGACTTGCCTGCCAAGCCCAGTCCCGAGTCCCGATCCCCCCCGGGGGTCGGGACAACAACGATTGGTCCAAGGTTTCCTTATCAGTTCCCTTCCGGTGATTGGCTATGCCACAGGCTGGTCCGTGCTTCCTGCAATCATGACCAAGGGTCATGACATTAATACCCTTTTTTGTCTTGTAATACCGGGACTTGTAGTGTGTGTGTGTGTTTTTTTTTATCTTGTGCTCATTTTGGTCACATGACGGCCAAAATTTATCAAATAGGAACACTCACCTCTACACCACACCAACTCTCACAATAGTTACGATTTAATTGCTGGTATTTGTTGCTCGGAACGGCTGTATTGCAGCGCGTGCGCCAGAGCCGTCGAGTAAGTCGTGACAGATGTGGCTTTATAGTATTAAACGACCAAGCTTTTAACTGCTCAGAGCCTTGTGCCCAAAAAGAGAACACACCAACGCCACCGGCGCTTGTTTCTTCCCCCCTGGCCCCTGCATGTCCCAGTTTGTTTTAGATTGCATTCAGAAGAGTCTGAGCTCGAGAGCCTTGCGAGCTGCCTGCCCCATTTTTGCAGTTTTTCTTTCCGCCAGGCTCTGCAGTATTTTTAAGGTGCTGCAATCTCCCAGCCGAGCGGAAAGGGCAGAGTACCAGTCTTCTCAGCTCTCCACTCACCATGTCCCGCGGCGGGCGCACCAACTACGCCGAAAACTCGTGCCGACTCATTGGCGAAGGCGATCTCTACGGCGTCGGCGTCCGCGTCAGCTACTACCTTTTCTTTTTTGCCACCCTCATTGCGATTCTCAGTCGAACGCTATCTTCATCGCCGGCCCGAAAAACCGGGCCAATCGGGCGTTGCGCCGAAGCCATCAACATCCTCACCTTCGCCATCCTCGTCGTCCTCATCCGGAACACGCGCGAGGGCAGCTTTGCGGCGCTGGAATGGTTTCTCACTTACCCCACCATTCTCGTCACCTTCATCAGCCTCTGCTTCGCCCTCCCTATCTGGGATAACGCCGGCATCCTGCTCTGCTACGGCGTCACCCTTTGCCTGTTAAGCGTCTGCCAACCATGGCTCTACTGGCGCCGCATGTACCAGGGCAGCAAGGCCGAGTGCGAGGTGCGCTACTGGTTTTTCGGCGAGCGCAACTTTTTCGGCCAGGTCTGGGTGACTTTCTTCCGCGTCATCTCCATCCTGGCCTGCATCGGCGGAGTCGTGCTATTCAGCTTGGCGGCGGCCTACGCCTTCAGGAAGAAGATTGTACGCCTTGAAGTGCTGCTGCATCTGGCTGAGCCGAAGGCACCGAGAGACAAGCAGCGGGGGACGCGCAGCAATAATATCAGGATGGGATTTAAGTTGTTTGGCATTGCGTTTTTGCTGTTTGTGGGGGCGGTTACAATGCGCATGACTGAGATGACGATACAACTGAATGAGATTGATTTGTCGGAGGCGCCGCTTGATAGCACCAGCCAGATGATTCCGTTCTTGACAGGTTTGCTGAGCTTTTTGTCGACGCTGTATGCATGTACGCCTTTTTCGTCCATCATTCGGCGGTTGGTGTTTGGAAAGGAGTATGCGTCTATCGCCTCGCCTCCATCCGAGGGCGAGGATTGGGTTCGGGGGCAGGGTCCGTACGCGCATGCAATGGAAGCACCGTCGAGCAAGCAGGGACTAGCTTATCAGAGGGGCTATCCAGACTCTGAATGAAGATGATGGCAAGTATGCCGCGATACTGCTGTATCATAGATATTCACTCACCAACTTGAAGGGGAAATTGGACGCAAAACAGTTACCATGTAACGTGACTCGGCGCTTGGGGGCTTTCTCTCAAACATGTCAGCTCTCCTGAACCGAACGCAGACTTTGAACCCAAGACATGTCTGATTACGCTAGCAATACCCTCCCCCTCTAACGCCCAAATTGACGCGGCTGGTTTCGTCCCTCTTTCCAACTCTTCCGATTTACCCAACATCCCTTCACAGTGATTCTCCTCCGTCATCATACTCGTCATCACGAGGGCGCAGCTCTCAGCGCTTTTCCAAAATCGGTGCTGTCTATGCAGCCGTAGGAGTCAATGTCATTGCAGGTGCCTGGACGACGGGTTGGGCCGTCGGATGTGCCACTGGTGTGACGTTAGCATATGCCTTCATTTGTTTACTTCTCAGCGTCACTTACCCGCAGTTTCCGGCATTCTGCGCGCCCTCAAGGCACCGGGCGTAATAACCACCAGGTCGCCGTTCGCCTTTGTCGTCCAGCCGTACATAACAGGGGGTGCACCGGTACAAGTCTCATACTCATAGCAACACCCAGGCGACATCAAGCCATTGGGACCCTTGGCACTGGTAATGGTCTGGTAGTCGCCCCAGCAACAACCGATGTATTCTGGGTCAGGGTTGTAGTAGGGCGGGCAGTAGGGTGTGCGCTCAGTGTGAACGGAGAAAATGCTGTCGAAGCGGGCGGCTCCGGCTGGCATTGCCGACAGGAGGAAGAAAAGGAAAAGGGAGATGCCGTGGGTTGGTTGCATCTTGAAAGGGACGAGAAGAGCTGAGCTTGGTAAAACTGAAAGTTGTAATGTCGTATGTGTCGATTGATTTGGACAAGATCCCCTTCCAAGATAGGCGACCAAGGTTTCTTGACGGGCTTATAAAGGAAAACAGCAGCTCTTCGCAAGCACGAGACACTGGGTGATTCAAGTTGTCAGCGCACACCAACTCTGCACAAGCCACAGTGGAGCCTTTGTAGTTTACTGGTGTTCGTAGCGACAGTTATGCAAGTTTTTGCTGATGCCTCTCGCCACTTGCGGCGGTGTTGACTCGGATTGGCAGGCAGACGGCGTCCATCGTTCGACCGAACGCCATGTCTCACAGCTGTCGCCTCCCAACCCAATTCATCACACCACCTGAAAACATCGATCGACAACTCCAGCGCGTCATCGCAGAAATCTTTTATTCCAGAGGCTCCAGTGAGCTTGGGGATGCAGGATCTGGCAACCATGATACGATTTTTGCGTTGAGTTTGGTGATCTATCAACAGATGCGCGCCACACATCGACTCTCTGGACCGAGAGTGGGAAGAGCTTTCTGTCAATCGCACTAAGCAAGAGCCACCAGGGAGCACTTCTCGCTTTCTGCTCACCGGGCAGCCGGATGATCACGCAGTCAAACCCAGACACACCCACGCCTAAGAATGCCAGACGACGTGACAGAATTGCCCATGTTCGAAGTGCCCCTCTATAACACAACTCGTCGAGTAGACCCCCTCCTTGCGATATTTCCCGATCCCAGGAATTCCACTACCGTATTATTCCACAGAATTAGCTTTTACTCGGAGACCGTACATGCCTAATAGGTTTGTCAGAGGCCTTACGCAATACCGTAAACTGGCCTGTGTATACTACGCAACCCCTTATTTTAGTGCCGTAAAGGCTTTACCAGATGCAGCTGATGGCGTATTTATCGTGAAAGGAGCGCTTAATAGCTTCGTGTAAGGCCTTTGATAAACCCATCAAGGCTTGCACAGTCTCCGAATAGAAGCCAATTTTTTTTCACCCTGTGTTCATTTTGGTCACACGACGGTCAAGATCCATCAAATAAAGTGGAATAATACGGTACACTTGGATTAAGTCAGGAGCCATGGTGTTAGGTTGAAACAACACAAGTGAAGGACCACGCCTGAGGCAACAATAGCGACTTATCTCGAAAGGGTTACCCGGGCATTTCTGAAAATTTCCTTCCGGCAACCACGCGGCACCCACGCGGTGTTACGACCGGTACCTATACAGAGATAGGTAGGGACGCAGAGGGTTGGGGTTAGGTCAGGAGTCCCGAGTATGTCCGGGGTCACAGACCGAAGGCAAGAGCAAGGAGGGGCAAACACGGAAGCAAGTCCTCACAGACAGGGAGTTCACTGAGTCAATCGGTCGCATGCAACTATAGTACACTGTGGCACGCAGGGTGACAATGTAGTAGTGCACAATTGAAGTTGGTTCAATTGACAAAGCGAATACTTGCGTGAGGAAGCAAGAACACTCCTCACTCAAGTCAAACTAGCTAGCTATCTATACTGCTGAGAAGTGAGTGTAACTTGTACCGTGATCACCTTAATCACTGTCTTTAGCGTTGAGCAGAGTGATCAAGGTTTTGGCATGCTCACTGTGATCACTGCTTTTAGCGTTGAGCAGAGTGATCACACAGTGCCTCCACAGTATGGGTACTGTCATTCCTACGGTGGCGTTCTGCGGGGACACGTCGGTCCGGTCCGGCCGCAATGGCGGCCTGCAGGTCGTCACACGCGGAAGGCTCAGGTATGTGGGCGGATTAAAAGCCGCGGTAAATCAAGCGGCGAGTTGTGGCAGCAGAGTGGTTCATCACATTCGCGGCAATTATACCCATGTAAAGGGTGGCGTTGGTAGGGAAAATGGGTGCAAAAGCGATAAGTTGTTTGTATAACAATGCAGTACTCCTGATTCCCACCTTGGTAGTTAGCAGGGGCATTTGTCTCGTCTGTTGGAAAACCCTGCCCAGCCTGTAGATTAGGCAACCAGACCCTCTAACAACCTAGATACTAGCTCCGTTCTCCTAGCATGTCCCACTGTATTTATCAGCTAGTTCAACAGGTGCGATATAAGATGCACTAGGTCCTGTCTCGTTTCCAAAAACGACAATCCTCCTGTCTGCAGGTGTGTACTTCGGCCAGACCATGCCCATATGGTCCTGGGGATCAGCAGAGGGGTTGGCAGCAAGCGACACCCAAAAAGCTATTCACGCAAAGATGCCAAGTTAGTGTCCATGCTGTGGCGGCTTCTTGCAATCGGCGTACCTTGCATCGCGAAGCTTGTTTGCCATTCAAGCTCTGTCGAGTTACCTCGGAACAGATGGTGTGTGCCAAACACAAGAGGGATATCCGCTGCTCAAGAGTAAGTACATGAGCTCGCGCTGCACGCAGGAAGGGTCAAGACTGACAGCTGTGCATCCCTCCAAGCCACGGTCTCGGCGTCACATTTGTGAAGTTGCCCGAGTAGAGGTAGCTATATGTCGCAAGTTTATACGTGGCTCGATTGCTATATGGCGCCGTGTCAGCTTTCAGTTTGAATGCGATCTGTTTCCAAGTTTAAAATGCACTTACGTTGCCTCGCGTTTTGCGCCGCAAGCCAGTCCTCCAGCAAGCCCTCCGGATGTTGTATTCGGCGGTGCAGTGGCATTTGTGTCGACGGGCAGGAAGGCGCCTCCCTCATTGTAGGTGAAACCCGTGATGAGAGGCTGTCATGAGTGTCTCATGTCAGTCATTTCTTCCTGTTGGGGGGGGGGAGGGGAGGGGAACTGCAAGGGCAGCCATGATTCGGGAATTCCTACCCCTTTGGCCACCAGCCCCTTTTCCAACCGATCAGTCAGGTTTGCGAACTGGGTGACGTCGTCTACTATGGGGCGGAAGCCAGCCCGCGTTTTGACTACGGTGTCACGAAGAATGATCGGGTCCACTCGTTGCATGCAAGCGAGCTCGGCGGACTCGGTCAGATTCGCACACCCAACCTCTTGCGCAATGTTGTGGAAACCGGGGTTTGTGTCGACCGAGTTGTTCATTGAGACACCTCCCGAGGATGCAACAAACCCGGTGGCGATAGGGTCAGACGGGTAGGAGTAGATGTAGCTAAAGACGGCGCCAGCACCTGCTGACTGCCCGTAGAGAAGCATGCGGGCGGGATCTCCTCTATGAGAGAACCGAGTCAGAAGCCACCGGGGGGAGCAGATTGCGCAGTGCCAGTAGGACTTACCCAAATCCCTCAACATTGTCCCTTAGCCACTCCATGCTATTTCATTTCCTAGTCAGCCAGACACAACGGCACGGCAGCGAAGAAGCAGCAAAGACTTACACCAGTCTGACATCCAAGAGACCCGCGTTTTTCCTTGCCGCCGAAGTCCCGGGAAAGCCAAAGATGTTCAAGCGGTAGCTAGTGAGTTCACAAAGTCAGCATTCGCTTCCCCGGATCAGGACAGTGTGTCGGGCGACGCACTTGAATGCAACCACCAGATGGGTCTGCGTCCTCTGAATCCAGTGGTCCGGGACTTGGTACGGAGCATGGCCGCCACCTTCTTTGAAGCCACCACCGCACACCCAAACAATGACGGGGAGTTTCTTTTCGGCCACGGCCGGCTTCCGTGGTCCCCAGACATTCAGATACAAGCAATCCTCACTTTGGGGGTCTTGGTTCTGAAACTCGGGCACAATGTCCCAGAACACGCCTGTCTTGTTCCCATTGTCCTGCATGCAGATGGGCTTGTACGATGTGGCGTTGAGGCCGGTACCATGGTCCGCTGACTTCTGTGGCGCCATGAAACGGAGGTCTCCAACCGGGGGACGGCCGTAGGGAATTCCAAGCCATTGGTTGACATCCGGAGCGGCTGGATCGACTAGACCGGTGTAAGTGCCGCTAGTTGTCTTGACCGTCAGAGTCTTGTCAACGGTTGCTGCTTGGGCTGAGACCCGTGCCACAGGGCTCGCGAGGAGTAAGACGACGGAGATGGCAGCAAACATGATGGGCGTTTGTTGTGGTGCGCTGTCCCTCCCACGTCAGGGTCAGTCAAAAAGTTCGTTCATCGAGATATAAGTGTTTCAACCCGAGCGCATGGGTAAATATCGAATGCCTACGACGCGGTCATGGATGTTGTTTATCCATTTCCCCACCGACTGTCTTGGCAATCATATGCGCACCATTGGCAGACCGAGACGTATATTCCGTGGGGCCGGCAACATCCCGGCTTGCAACCGCATAAAAATTCCGCGATCGATCTAGGTACGGAACAATCAAACGCCATCAACTTGTCTGGGCAGTTCCCGCTCCTGCGGTTCAGGGGGACTGCCTATTCGGACCTATGTCAATTCGCCACAGTACACATGCAACCCCTGTGTCACAGTCGAACGGCAAGATGGGGTCAAGTTCTCGCTCCTTGGGCTTGTGGTGGACCTCCAATTCGAGATGCCATGACTAGAAATTACAATGCAAGTCTATCCATCTATACCAGTTCATCACACAGCGAGAACGGCGTCCTTTGTTTCCTCGGGCGTCATCCGCCATCTCCCCCCTATGGCATTGGAGAGGCCAATAAGCATTCCAAGACCCGCGGCAGCGATGGCAATGGCAAAGGCAACCTTGATGCCCACCATGTAAGCATCGAGGATTCCGGGGACTTGGTCTGCCGGGAACATATCACGGATGGCTGTGGCCCCCGTGTGTACCACTGCCAGCGGGTCGACTTCCGGAGCTGTGAGTCGCAGAGTCTGAGCGAGCTTGTTGACAAAAGCTGTCTGGGCAGCCGTGACAAAGGCAGTCGGGCCTACACACTGAAAGACTGATGGACAATGTCAGAACGGGTGTAAGGACTCGACTTGCAGGGAAAAAAAGAAAAAAAAACTCACAGAGCACCATGGCTGTCACCGAGGAAATATCTTCCGGGCCAACGCTCGCCTGGGCCATGATGATTGGGATCTGGAAGGCTAGACCCCATCCAACACCGCCCAAGAGCTGGAAACCCACCCACTTGGCGAGGCCGCTGTCCGTGTCGAGTGTGTAGAGCAGACCTGTCGCAGTTAACCCGAGGGGCCCCCCTATGAGTTGGAGAGGCACGGCCAAGCCTGTCGCGCTGATGATGGCACCCGATGCGATCATGGAGATGCTCGTGGCGATGATGAGGGGCAGGTTGTAGACGCCCGACATGGTGGGACTCGCATTCCCGACGCTCTGAAAGTAAATGGGCAGGACGTGGATGACCAGGTAGTAGGACCCAACAAAGGTGCCTGCGAAGCCGCAACTCACCCAAATGGCGCGCTTCCCAAACAGCCGGGGGACGATGATGGCCCTTTCGCCCTGGTACTTCTCCCATGCAATGAAGACCATGACCAGGGCAACGAAGCCCACCAGCAAGCCAACCACCAGCCCGTCTCCCCATGGCGCTGTCGTCCCTCCGTATTGCATCGCCAGCATGAATGCCACAATGGCGCCGATGACCAATGTTACGCCAACAAAGTCCATCTGCAAGAACTTTTCACGCCATGTCGCCTGCACCGGACGTGCTGCTTCAGGGGCGTGGAAAAACGCCAGGATGATGAGGGCCGCGAGCCCGCCGACGGGCAGATTGATCCAGAAGCACCAACGCCAGGATATGGCATCCGAAAACACACCGCCAACAAGAGGCCCAACGACACACGCAACACCAAACGACATGCCCACGAAGCCCGTGTACATGGCCCGCTTATCGGGCGGTGTGATGAAGGCAATGATGGTGTAGGCCCCCGTGCCGATGCCCGCGGCGCCGAGGCCGTTCAGGGCCCGGCCAATGATGAAAACGGTCGAGCTGGGTGCCACGGCGCACACGAGACTGCCGAGTTCGAAGACGAGAACGGTAGCAAGGAAGGTGAGCTTGAGCGGGAAATAGCGGTAGGCCTTGCCCCAGGACGATTGGAAACCGCCGTTGGTCAGGAAGAAGGCGGCGCCGTACCATGAGACTAGGTCGAGCCCGGGAAAGTCTTCGGTGATTTTGGGAATAGCCGTGGCCACGATTGTCTGTCAGACTCAGCTGTCAGCGTCGATTGGGCATTGTTGTTCAAGGGCGAGATGTGAGGTTTTTGACCTACCATGTCGAGAGACGCAAGGAAAATGCCTAGAATCAAGGCCAGGACGATGCACGCCAACTTCCAACCAGCAGGATAGTCGGGTTCGGGTGGTGACGAGGATGGCTCTTTGGTGGTGCCGTCAGGGGCTTGGCTGTCGCCTGAGGTTGCACTTCTGCTGCTGCTGAGACTGTCGCGCTTCTCGTCGTCGGCGTCTGCCAATGGCTCAAGGGCCATGATGGGCAATGGTGTCGATCCGCCGCAAGAATAATGAATATTTTAAGTAACCAAAACTTGTCTGGATGTGGCTTTTCTTCTTCTTCTCATCTGGGGTGGGAATGAGGGTCTTTAAGGATCTCGAACGGCGCCAAGCAATGAATCATCGTGAAAAGTTTGGCCTCATGTCTTGCCCCTGCGTGCCAAGTCTCCGTCCAGCGGAAGATCGGCGCCACCCGCAGCTCCAGGTTTCCTCACCAAGATTGGGGAAGCACGCAGAACTTGCATGGGGATTGCATTTCAAATTTTCACAGAAAGTCAGCGGGACATTGTGGGAGAGACTCGTTTCATTTCTCGCCATCATGAGACCAGCAGGCAAGTGACTATCCACATCTAGGCTATGTACATACAGGTAGATAGTACCATCCCAGCCCAAATTTTCGACCAAGTCCACCGTTTTCAGGCAGAGTTGATGATAATTCCCCTCGTGGCGTGAGGCTTGATAATGCCATTGTCAAATCCGCCCTACGCCGTGGTACCGGTCCGCGTCGCCACGCCACCCAAAGAGCTCCTGCAGGTCACAGTGCCGGGACGATCCACCCTACGCGTCGAAAAGGACCACAATCCGCTTGCCGGCGGCGTGGCGGACATGGCAGAAGTGGTAGCACCGCGATCGCCGGGGTAGGTGACCTGCATGTTGACCTTGTTGTCAACCAGGTAGTTGGTCTTGCACGTCACGCCAATGGTTCCGCTCTGAGAGCTCGTCCAAGTGACGGCCTCGACCGTGACGGTGTCCGGACCCGTGAAGAACTCGACAGTGAAGGTGGCAGTGCCAGTGGTGTTCTGCGAGGCCGACGTGATGGCGAGCCGGAAGACATAGGGCCCCGTGGGAGCGGTGCTGCGGAAGCGGATGTTGATGTCTTTTCCTCCGGAGGCGGGCGTGAAGGTCAACAAGTCGGCCTGGGTCCCTGCCGACTCGGCGTCCACGACCGAGTACGCCCAGGTGAGATTGTCGTTGCTGAAGACCGGGCTGGCGTTGTCTTGGAACCCCTTGAGCGTAAAGGTGTCGTCGGAGCGGACCCAGAGCACGGTAGATGCCGGCACCGTGACGGCGGTTCCGATGGTGCCTTGGATACGGGGTGAGGGGGTCACGCCCTCGCCGGGCTCTCCGGGTTCGCCACCGGTGGGAGGGCAAGTGGAAACGTCAAAAGTGGCTACGCCGGTCTCGGGGAAGGGGTCGAGAGGGCCAAAGATGTTGCCATTTGCGTCAGGGCCAACACCCTTGGTGAGATGGCTCATGCCGCCAAACCGGCTGATCAGGGGCTCGTTTCCAGGCACAAGAAGCTCGGGCTGGATCCACTCCAGAATAGGGGCAACGTACTGACCAGCGAGAATGTTGTTCTTGGTCAGCACGGTGCCGGTGCTGGCGATGGCGCGGTACTCTCGCGTGTAGACACTGG
The DNA here is from genome assembly GCA_033296975.1 of Podospora aff. communis PSN243. Taxonomy (NCBI): domain Eukaryota; kingdom Fungi; phylum Ascomycota; class Sordariomycetes; order Sordariales; family Podosporaceae; genus Podospora; species Podospora aff. communis PSN243. Next base: position 331,506 of record MU865958.1, on the reverse strand, counting down.
GCAACCTGTCACCGTCGATGCGTGAGATCCACTTGTTCCGGCCGCCGGCCTCAGGTCGCTCCTGTGCCACACCCATGGAACGGTAAGATTCCTCTCCGGTGCACGGGTCGATGTCAATGGCCTGGATCGAGATGGTGACTGACGGATCCGAGACAACGCCGACGAAACGAGTTTCGGCAACTTCGCCACTGGTGTCCGAGGTGTACACGCCGACAAGAACCTCCTCGACGCGGATGTAGGTTGGAGCGCCCGAGGTGGTGACTTGTACGTTCCACGCCACAATCTCAAACACGATCATCTCATTGTTCGGGGCCCGGAAACCGCGGTAGACGATAAAGTCGCCAACCATAAAGGGGGCCATGATCAACGGGTCAGGGGCTTGGCTGTTTGACTGTCAGACGTGATTCTGATGATGGAAGGCTTGGGGTGACTTACAAGACACGTCTGGGCGCGCCAGAACCCGGAAGAAGGGGACGGTTGGAGAGAGGGCAAAGGGTGTCGTTGGAGGAGCGTGGGACGCACATGGGGAATCCGGAATAGGCGCTGACGCTGGGGCTCTTGTCATCGCACACCATGAAAGGATACGAGTAGCCAGCCGAGAAGACGGCGTTGGGGTCGTTGATGCGGATGATGGGTCCATTGCGGATCTGCATCGAGCCGTCAAAGTTGATGGCATCAATGTAGCCCTGGTTGATTTCCATGGTAAACTCCTGGATCATTATTTGGGCCGCAAGGGGGTTGCCGTCGACAGTATTTCCTTGAATCTGTGCCAATGTCAGAGTGTTGGTCCATGTCCGCAGTACCCGATGCTGGGCTACACTTACAGTGACCTCGAAGCCCATGACAGCCGTTTTGTTGGCGACAAAGTCCTTCCACGGAACAAAGGCGGCCGGGAACGTGACAAGCATATTCTTCGGGACATTCACCACCCAACCATTCACAGAGATGGTGCCGCCGGTGTTGTAAGTGTCATCGGTGGCCGTGGCGTCCACAAGGGCGCCCGTGAGGAAGATGGGGACATCGACAGCGAGCGCCCCGAGGACGAAGAGAAAGAGAGAAAAGAGCGTAATCATGATAGCAATAGCGAAGGGCTGCCGTGAGGGGTCGGTACTGAAGGAGTGACTGTCTCACAAGAGATGCTGATCAACTTGCCAAAGGAGGGCGTTGGTGAAGATATTTATACACTATCGACTCATTCTTCTCAACCCACAACAGGCGTTGCCGTAATCCATCCCCAGCAGCTGTCACATCGAGCCGCACACGCAAACATCCGTGCTGAGGATGTAGAGTCCCCATCGTCTGAACATGTCTCCATCCGAGATGCGACAAAACATCAATAGTTCATCGGCTCCATTGCCCCTGGAGAGGACAACTGCGCGGACAGGAGAGTTTTACTAGGGTTTACCCCTTTCTGTGCCTGAGTCAAGGCGCACCGGTGGAGCTGTTCTCGTTTGCAGCTGCCACGCATGTAGATGATAATCATGACTAAACAGTTCCCAAGATCACGTCTGTCACCCAAGGGATTAAGGAGCAGTGCAACTGATGTTCAGAAAGGGGAATCCGCGCGGCTGAGGACACTACGCTGAGTCCACCACGAAAAGCAATAATACTCCACCAGTCCCAAATAGTTTATCTGATGGTGGGTAGAAGATCTAGCAACGCCAGCGCCCGTTGAACCGTGCGCGTATCAAGTCCCCGAAGCAAAGCTTTTCTTGTCGTGCCCGGTTGTAATTCCGGGCGTTCCCGCCCCGGCTCAGCTTTCCTTTCTCGTCGCGCTCTCCAGGTCCAAGCGACACGATGTCACCTCCTCCGCATAAACATATTTTTCTGTGCCATTCCGACCCAACTGCAATGAAATCCAGGCCCATACTTTTGAGCAACTTTGAGGATCTAGGACCCCAGGTTATTGGCCACAAAAGCCACAAGGGGCAGGAGCCGAACAAAAAGAGAACACCCATCCCAACCCCTAGGGTCTTCGCGTCATCCTTCCCCCTCGGGACGGCACGACCTGCATTAGTGTGTACCTTTCCGCCACTGCCACCTGCAACATAAGCATCATCTCCCGCAAAAGCACAGAGCTTGTTACCATTGCCAAGGTTCGAACTATTAGATCTCCCGATTTTGCCTCGGCCTCCATGCAGGTCCCTGGAAATTGCCAAAGGTCTGATCGGGAGGTAACATCTCCACACCTCCCGCCGACCAGGTGACCGACACACGGCATTGTCTGGTAATAATATCGGCCTTTACTCTTGCTGCGTGCAGTCCATGAATATTCCATCAGCGGCCCATTGAGTTTGTTTTGAGGCCGTTCGTAAAGCCACAACACGGGCCGTGTGAACAACGCAGAGCCCTTATCAGATGAAGTAAATAGCTATATTGCTATGCATGAGGCGGCTGGTGTCTTTGTGAAGGGCCGCTGATAAAGCTGTCGAGGCGTGTACGAGGCAAGGGTAACGGCCAGTATCAAAAGTTGATGGGATATCTGAGATCACATTTCTGCATCCCAGTCATACTACCGTGATCGTTTCCTCGGACCCAAAACCATAGACAGAAGTTAACGGATCTTTACACTTTTCGCCCGACGTCTCCGCGCGCAGCCGAATGCTCCCAATCCTCTCAAAGGCATTGTCACCATGACCCCTTTCAGCGCACGGTCTCAACACCAACCACACAAAGAACTGCCTCCCGCTGCTTTCCAGCCTGCTCATGCGCATGCACAGCACCTTTGCCCCGGGAAGCACCTGGTCTGGACCGGGTTCATGGAGGGCGTAGTCGGCAAAAAACGGAAAGCTTTCCACCTCCGCCAGCAAAACAGCCTCCTCACTTGCCAAGATCCCCTCGACCAGCAGCCCCCTCACACGCAACACTCCCTCCTTGATGCCACCAAACTCATCCACAGCGGCAGGCGTCACACTACAGCCTTCCACCGTGGCAAAATGTTCAAAACTCTCCGGATCTCGCGTCCCCTCCGTGTACGACGCATTCGTAAAGTAGATGATCTCATCCGTGTACAGGACATGAGTCTGCACACTAGCCCACGACCACGTCGGCGCCGTCCTCCCCCCAGGCCTCCCCTTCTTCTCCTTCACATCCATGCACACCGACCACAGGAGGTCATCGCTGAGGGCATCCTCCCACAACCCAGCAAAGTACCTCGACTTTCTCCGTGCCGCCATGTGCTTGGCCAGCCCGGCCATGGCAGGGAGTCTGTCGCTGTACTGAGTGAGACCGAGACTGACGTAAGCGCTGACCATGGTGCGCCAGAGCCTGGCGATGTAGTACCGCATAACAACATGCCACTCACGCCCCGGTATGACGCTGTCCAGCGCATCGGCATGCAGGCGTTTCGTGACAGGGGTGGGGTTGTTGGCAGCAGAACCATACTGAATTCGATAACACTCGCAGTTCAGGTAAGACCGGCATTCGAACCAGAGCTCATGGTAGCCAAAGTGCAAAACGCGGGTCGACAGCATGCGTTCCTGATACACCCATCCTCGGGTAAGCAGAGGGTAGTGGTCTATGGTGGCGTGGCCCGTGTCTCCAGGAACCGGGATGGCTTCGAGATGATGGTCGATGCGTTCGCGAAAGTAGAGCATGTATGGTTCTCCTGCGGGCGTGGTCCCCGTGATGTGGATGTCGGGGGTGCCGTGGAACATGCCGCCGAGGCCCGAGTGGGCGTGTGTGGCGGCAATAGTGAGGTGAGCGTTTGAGTAGATGTCGCTCATCTTGGCCGATTCAATCTCCCAGTCGAGGCGTGAGTCTTGGATGATACAGAGGGAGTCAATCCAGATGTACCGGATGCCGAGACGACGTGTGAAGAGAACGGCGTCGCGGAATGTGTTGGAAAGAAGATCGAGGGGGATAGATGTGAGACGGTCGGCAAGAGTTGACCCTGTTGTTGTGATGATTTGCGCTTTGCCCCAGCAGTGGCTCAAACAGATGTACAGCCCAGACTGGCCTTTGGTTTCAACCAGTCTGACCACTCCGGTATCTAGGCCAACATCGACGACACGTGAGGGGAGGAGCGGGTTTGCTGGAGAGTTGCAGAACTCGTGGGCCTGCGTCGTCTCAGAGTCTTCATCCGATCCGCACTCCCATGCGTCGTCGGGTCGGAGACACTCCTCGATCCATTCCTTGGCTTTGTCGAGGGCAGCATCCGAGTCGGTGGAGGGTGTGGTTCTGAAGAAGGTGGGAATCGACTCCCATGCGTCTGGAACGACACACTCTTCGTCTGGTAAAGACTAGTTAGCAAGCCATACCCAAGGTATCAGCCCCATCAAGGCGCCCAGTCTCCAAGTAGAAGCCAATTCTGTGGAAGAACATCAAAACGGTATTCAACCCTGGGGAATGCTACTCACCTTCTGTTGCAAACATCTCCACCTCGAATCGAGTCCCATCCTTCAGCTGAAAACAAATCTGCTTCTCCGGATCATGCTGGCCTTCCACGTCGAACCTGTTTTGGTAGTAAAAGTGAATGCCGACTTTCGCAATATCCATCTCTTTAACATGGTGCTGATCAAAACAACGACGAGAGCCACGAACGATGATTTCGCAGATGTAGCAAGTCTTTGCCGAGACCAACAAGTCTTGCCAGGTCAAGTCCAGGACTTTCCAGTCTCGACTGGATTCGAGAAGCTCGGAGCTAGAGGAGGCATCTTGAAGCTCCCCCTTCCCGACGAAGTCGCCACAGATGGTGCACACCATGGCGAGCGTAGCAAGATGGGGTGACACTTTCCTGACTCCTGTGCGGGGTCAGAGAGCAGTAGTTCCTTCGCTTCAAGTCTGTTGGTCCAGTGGAATTGGCTGACTAATACAGATCCTTCAACTCCTGCAGGTGACCAGTGATCAATGGAACACTGAAGAATGAGAAGACGCTGGCTCGATTCTAAACCGAAGATATTGGAGTGCTGGACAAATTCTCGGACTGAGAGGTGCTGCAGACATGACATGAAACCGTGTTCTTGTACAAAACGTTTCCATCTAAATTCTATAACCATGAAGCAGAAAGTCCCATCTTCGATCTTGACGTTGCCACGTGTTCCAATCATCCACCCCCACAGATAAAAGAAATCCTGAAAAACAGCCGAGTACGGACATCTTACAGAGCGGTGAAACTTGTCGGGCCACTGTATCCAGCATCGCCCGGCCAGTCACTCCTTGGCGAGTCGTACCTGACGGTTGCCGCGTTGGCAGGGTCGCGGCCATCCGTCAAGACGATGCGGTAAGGGGCATTCTCAAACGGTGCCCTATTATATCGAGGCCACACGGCAGTATCGGAGCACGTCCAGATGCCACCCGTGGAGGGAAGGGTGGCACCGGGGATGCTGTGCGAGCAGGAGACAACGTAGCCCTCGGGCTGGAGGACAATGTTGGTAGAGATGCTGTGCACAGGTTAGTTGTCTGCTGTTTTGAGCATGAGTTCGGCAGGGAGAAAAGACATACGTGCACTCTGAAGATGTGCAGCTGACTGCAAAGTTGGAAAAGTCGGCACTGGTGATGGGAGCTCGGGCTTGGAGTTGGCTGGCAACGGGGGAGGCAGACACGGCCGTACTCGCAAAGGCCGCAATCACGCTGATGATCTGCGTCGACTTCATATTGTTTTCTTTTCGGTGGTATGGCTGGGTGTGCAAGGGATGATGAGCTTGAACTGAATGGTTGAGGACACGGAACAGCCCTGGAAACGGGCGTTGAGCGGTATTTATACCTGCCCTCTTTCTACCTCAACGACGGGAAATCTAGTACCCCTGGGCCCAAAACCTCCAAGTGCCCGCCCAAACCTGCAACCCAAAATCCCTTTGCGAATGCATTCTACGCATAGGCGACGACACAACTCGGCCAGGTCGGCCAAGGAAGCGGCACATGATTACCCTGAACCAGGCCTGGGCTGCGGCACAACTGCGGCGAAGCACCTTGTGAAGCTGGGTTCCTAGAAAGAACTGAGGGGCGTTTCTTGGTACGCGCGGCGCAAGGCTTCTAGAAGAATTGGAGGACGTGGCGCTTCTGCTATGGGGTGACACTTGGGCTGACTGGTGTGATGTGCCGCGACGAGACATTGTAAAATTGCGTAACAGCTTCTTTTTACATGGTGAAGCCTTGTGCAACATCGCATTCCCTCGGTCTTCTATGCTCCATGGCCGCTTTCCTGCGATTCCATACTCTTCTTCGGGACAGCCACCACAGCTGGACCCTGCCTCTTGCGCTGTTCCTGCATCGGTGCCGCACGCTGCGCCTGCACAACCAAAAGACTCGGCGCAACCTTGCCAACATCTGTCTTCCCCTGAGCCGCAATGACCCTCGGCGCGACCGGACCCAACACCGAAGTTGCCGCATCTGCCGACGCATCAAAGGCCTCGGAACGATTTCCCCGCCCAAGAATAAGCAAAGGTGACGACGGAGCCATTTCCTGTGCGAAGGAGTCCGAGGGCGCCGAAAGAAGCGCAGCAACCGCGTCATCAGCGGGGACCTGGCGGAAGTTGACACGGTCCTCCAGCCTCTCCTCCATGACGGTCCGAAGCGCCGCGAACTCGGCGTCGTTACCGCGAGATTCGCCCGCAGCGTCGATGACTTGGAGAAGTACCCGCCAGTTCTTGGCCAGTTGAAAGCCCAAGCGAGCAGCGAACAAGTCATCTTCACCACCTGTGAAGAGAACGCGGATGAGCCGGTGGCCACCACGGTCCGCAGGCCGGAACTTGACAGCGTTGTCGTGCGCCTCAGCAAGACTGACCCCGGTGGTGTCGCGGGTGAGCTGTCTTGAGAGAGGGGCAGCGGGAGCAACATCGCCTGGCTTGTCGGCCAATAGGGACTTGTCGATGAAGACACCCACGCCAGCAATGTGGGCTGCGGCGTTGAAGATCTGGCCCGTCAGAGTGGCAAAGTCTCGGTTTTCCACCAAGTCCGACGTCTTGGGGAACGAAAAGAAGGAGGGCATTTCGGCCAGGGTGCCAGTCTCACTCCAGGGGACGAGGATGAGGTCACTGTTGCCCCTGACGGCCTGCGTGGCAAGTGTATCGGCAAAAGACCCCTCGGGAACCACGGCGACTTGGCCCGAGACGAAGACATCCCGTCCCGTGCTGCTGTTGGCGGTAGAGGTTCCGAAAGCCTTGACGATGGGGTCTTGGCCAGCATGCTCCTCAATCTCCGACACCTTCATGACGGACGAGCTCCGCTCCGTCAGCTCCAGCAGGCGACACCCGTGCACACGGAGAGGGGTTGATTCGGATGGCTCCGTGGCTCCAGGCGTAGTAGGACTTCCCGTGAACAGCGAGACGAGGGACAAGATGCTGGAAAGCCCGTCGGTGCGGAGATAGACCAGCAACCGCGTGGCAACGTCCCCCTGCCGGTCCTTCTCCTGGTTGAGCATCTCGCCGTCAGTCGGCACAATGGGGTTCCCGTCCCAGTCGATCTTGCCCTTCTTCCACAGCTCCAACTTTTGTTGATACCACGGGGGATACAGCCAGCTCACCAGAGGGGCTGTTGCAAACGTCGTCACCAGTGCCATGACGACAAACATGGTGAAGGTTCGAGTGCTCAGGATCTTGGCCTGGAGTCCGATGTTGAGCACAATGAGCTCGACCAGACCCTTGCACGACATGAGAGCGCCAATGGTGAACGACTCGCGCCACACCATGCCGTTGAAGCGGGCGCCCAGACTGCCGCCAATCATCTTGCTCATAAAGGCCACGACCGTGACGGCAACCACATAGCCCCACACGATTCCGCTATCAAGAAGGGCGAGGTTGGTGTTGATGCCGGACAGGGCGAAGAACAGCGGGACGAAGAGCGTCGACGTCAGGTCCTCGATCTTTTCCGTCAGCTTGATGGCAAACCCGCCCTCGTGCGGACACATCAGGCCGACCATGAAGGCGCCAAAGATGGAGTGCACGCCAATGACGCTGGTAAAGAAGGCAGAGGCAAGCACCAGGAAGATGGTCAGGGCCACGACGCCCTCGGTCGGCCCATTTTCGAGGCTGTGTGTCCGCCGTAGCACAGTCATGAAAGCCGGGCGTACGGCATACGCAAGGAACAGACTGTACCCGACCGTTGCGAGCAGGACCCACAGCGCAGTGATACCGGCTCCCGCATTGACGAGAGTCACGCAAAGTGCCAGCAGTATCCAACCGACGACGTCGTTGGCAATGCCCGAGGTCAAAACAATGACGCCAACCGTCGTGTTGAGCAGCTTCAGCGATGTCAGAATGCGGCACAGGACGGGGAAGGCCGTGATGGCGATGGCCACGCCGATGAACAGGGCAAAGACGCCAAACGAGATGGGTGCTGTGCCGGATTCGTTGGGGAACTGATGGTAAAGACCGTAGGCGAGAGCAACACCCAACCCAAACGGCACGGCCATGTCGAGTGTGGCCACGCTCATGGCAATGCGCCAGTTGCTGAGCAGATAGTTGAGGTTGATTTCCAGCCCGACAAGAAAGAGGAACAGGATGAGGCCGATGTTGGCGGCGAGTCGGAAGGGGGCCATTCCAGCCGGTGGGAAGATGGCTGCCGTGAAGCCGGGAATACGGCCCATCACCGAAGGTCCCAGGATGATTCCCTAGATCCTGTCAGCGTCACTGTTGAAGAAGAACGAAGAGTGACACAGCACTCACTGTGATGACCTCGGCAATGACCCGCGGCTCTCGAATTTTGGCCAGGGGCCAGTACAGCAACCGTGTCAACGCAATCACAATGGTCGCCTGGATGATGAATAAGATGATGGGGTCGGCGGGGTTGTAGATGACAGGGTTGAGACCCTCAAACACGCCGGCCTGAGCCGGAGCTCTCACCGCCGTCGCCGTCGCCGAAGCGGCCGTGGTGGCGGCCGACATGGTGGTCGTCACCGTAACTGTCGCCATTTCCGGTGTTGCAGGCAAAGTCCGAAGGCAACAAAGAGGACATGGCCGCGGCGGCCTGGCAGTCGATGGGTTATTGTCGGTATACGTAGTCGAGGGCTGGGTGCTGCCAACCCGACAGGCCAATCACATTGTCGAGAGCGCAGCGGTCCAGACCGTTCGGCGGCTGGGATGCTCACAGCAGGTGCATCCAAGCGGGAGACAAAGGAATGTGGCTTGCCTCCCTCCGGCCTTGGCGAGCATGTTCATGTTTGCCATGTTGGACCCGGATGCTGAGTTGAATGCATCACGATTGAACATGACCATTGTGCTCAAATGCCAAGTGCCAAGTGCAAGTTTGACTTCGGTGAGGTGCTGATTGAGAATATGGAACCGGGTGCACGACTCTGCCTCGTCCCTGAGTTGCAGAGTCTCAAGTCAACCTTCGTCCACAGGGTCAACAGTGACGTGAACAAGACCAGCCATCTCCCGGAACCGAGGGCGCGCCCACACCGTGGATTGCGCATGCCAAGACTGCGGAGGTGAGGTTAAGCTGCGGTCCGGGCGGTGACCAGCTGCCCTGGTCTGTGCCATTTGGACGTGCGGATGCTGCAACCGTCCATAATGGTGAAGTTGAGCCAGGCCGGAACTGGGATTCCAGCGCGGGGCCTAGGGCCGAACGACCAGAAGCTGTCTCCGCCTCCAGAGGCCAGCCGGATATTCGCTGTTCGCAGCATGTGCATTGGGTGGGGGGTTCAGGCGACGGGATTTGCATGTGGAGGTCCTTCGACCTCGTGTCTGGGTGGCACGCTCCCTTCAAGTTTGCAGCGATCCCTTTTGGAGAAACTCTGTGGCCTTTTGGGCATGTGCGAGCGGGGTATCACCTACCCACCGCGCTTGCTTCGGGCGAGCAACCAAGTCCGCTTCATACCCGCAAGACTTCGGTCCTGCAGCAGCCCGTCGTGCCCGTCCGGTTGAGTTCGCGCCATGTGGGGGGTAGCGGGGTGTCCTGGACAGGACACGCGAGTGTTGGCAAGTCAAATCACCTCATGCGATGAGGTTATGGTACCAGTGGCGGTCGGGCCAATTCGCTGGTTGCGCGGGGCAGGCAGCATTGACGGGCGATTAAACCCGATCGTCCTGGGCGCTTGCTGACCGGGCAGGCGCCCACCGAGCATCGGAGGCGGGCCGGTCCCATCATCATCAGATGTTGGGCAGTATTGGGGGAGCGAAAAAAATCTCTTCGAGGCTCAATTAGAAAGAAGCACGGCGACGCCGCGCGAGAAAATCTCTGCGTTTGCAGCCCTTCAGCGAAGAGATGAATGGATGGATGCAATTGGCTACGGGCGATTAATGTCGCTGTGTGTCGTTATCTTTTGGAGGGGGAGCGAGCCCTATGAAACGCGGCGATATGGGTGGGTGGGTGCAGGAGATGGCGTGGTTTTCTGGAGCCATGGCTGCAGCGTGCAGTCGGCCGGTGTTCGGGATGTCCTGGCTCGGATGCAGCCTCAACGCGCCCTGATTGGTTAGACCGGCCACCTCCGTGGGGAACTGCAGCCAGCTGTTGAGCTTGTGAAAAAAAGCCATTTATCTCGCCGATTCCTCTCCTCGGCTTTCCCAACCCAAGCAAGCATCGCTTCGTCCACCACTTCGCCAACCGCCAATTCTCCTCCTTCGACCTGTCCTTTGCGCCATCCGCCCAGAGCCGATCTCGTGCTGTGTATCCATCCGGGACAGCCGTCGTTGCGAGGAGAAAAAGCCCGTGCCATCCGCGCCCAATTGAGCTCTCGAATCGCCAGAGAAAACACTGCGCCGGCCTTTCCCGACCGCTCCGACCGACCGATCGCCCACAAGCCTGCCCAACCACCACACAACCTCGCAACAATGTATGCCACCAGGGTCCTGCGTCAGGCTGCTCAGCACGCCGAGCGCACTCCGTCCATCAGGTTCCTTGGAAAGAGGACCATTCCTGGTGCGTAGCCATCCAATTTTTGGCGTTTTATCCCCGCGAGCAACGCGATTGACATTTTGGGCCCTTGCAGTTTCGGTTGACCACACACCGCAACCCCATCCCGCTTCGCCGACCAACTCCCTTCCGGAATCGTTCAAGTCGTCGCACACCTCTTTCAGCTCGTACCGCGACCACGCCCAGCAATTCGGCCCGCTGCGCAAGACCATCACGGCCGCCAACGCTGGCATCGGCGGCAAGGCCGGCTCCGACCTCGGTCCCGTCGCCGCTCCCCAGGGCACTTACTTTGACCGCAACGAGCTCCCCTCTCGCTTCCACCGCTCCCCGCTCACCGCCGCAGAGATTGAGGCCATTGAGACAGGCGGTGCCGCCCTGTTCGCGTAACTGCGAACTCGAACCTACTTGATGACCTAGACACAAGGGAGGCAAGCACCAACCCCCGCAACCCAGTACCTCAAATACCCACGACGATGGATCCCCAGCGGGGCAAAGTGTTCCGCATAGGGCGATCATGGATAGATGGATACCACGAACCACGATGAAGCCCACCAGGCGGGCAATGGGGCGCCGGATCATGACGACACGAAGCGCCACGCATTGGGGTAGCGTTGTGATTTCGAAACACGTCTTCCACGGCTTTTCTTTTTGTGCATGACAGCAGATGGATGACACGGGGAGCGCCGGGCTCTTTGGGGGCCGTGCTGAGATGCCAGTCTCTCGAGGGGCGGGGTTGGTGAGCATGTATATATATAGCCAGGCCGGACGAGACACCGCCCTGGCGGTTGGGTAGACACCCAGGTACAAACATCACCATTTCCATCCAGCCATTGCCCTGTCGGTCCTACCGTGCTGCCCAACGTCCCTCTGGTCGACCGGACGACTAGCTTGATGCCAGCGTTGTTTATACCCGCCCCGCCCTTTCCCTTATCACTGACCCTGACACAGAGCCCATCGCCTGGATGGATATTGGTGAGGCGTGTAGTTGTGAGGTTGGTGGTCAACTTCGAAAGATGGACAGGAGGGCCGTCTCACATACTACACCTCGAGTCTCTTGGTTGGGGATGGTGGTTCAAACATACTGCAATCTTACCATCGCCGAGATGCATAACCTCACCGGTAGAGACGAGGCCTTTCTGGTCTCGACTCTCCAGGGCCACTTGAACAAGAGATGGTTTGGGCTCAAACAAATAAAGCTAGATTCAAAACCAGAGACCATTGGTCATCCACAATTCCATAATGCTCCTACCCACAGTCGTTTTTCTCGTCCCTGTAGCGCCGTACACAGATTCTCACCCTCGGTTCCCACAAAGCCACACCTAATCCTCAGCCGATGCCCGTCCCGACTCTCCAGTCTTCTCCTGGACCACAACCTGAGATGTCGCGTCTTCTTTTCCCTTCGGACCAGTCCAGATGTTGTTCTCCAGGCTGCTTCCATCCATGTCACTCTCATTTTGCATCTGCATATGCCGCTCAGGATCAACAAACTCGGGCAAGCGAGCGACTCGGTTCACCGGCGTGTTGTTGCTATCCGAAGTCATCCTCGCCACGCTCCTCGTCAGCTCGACCAGTCTGTTCAGGATGCTGAACTCGATCTTGAGCTTGAAGCTGTACACAAAGACCTTGAACGAGGTCTGGATGTCATGAAGACCGGTGAACTCGAGGAGGATGAGACTGATGTCCAGCAGCACGATGATGACGTTGACGGCAAACAGGTGGAGGATCAACCGACGGGCTCGGCCTTTGTCGTCGTGAAGGGTAAAGACGCGGCGCATGCGCATGAGCTTGACGGCTTCGTAAATGTACAGTGCCGAGATGATGACTTCCTGGAAGAAGAAGATGGTGACCTGGGCCTTCTCCCAGACGTTGTAGGGCGGCCGGAACGTTTTGATGCCGGCGTCTTTGCCGTACGCGAGGATGGTGATGGGGATGTGCAGGATGAAGACGTTGGTGATGATCATGGCCAGTACTATGCGGAGTATCTTGGTGTTTTGTAGGACGAGATGCAGTCGGGAGTACAACACCAACGACTGGCCTGTCACCATGAACCACCAACCAGTCAGGTAGAGCGTGACAAGCCCGGGGCCAACCAAGTCGTTGCGGAACAGTTGCAGAAGAGAGGCAATGGCGTGTGGTGCGATGCCCCATGTTGCTGCCAGGAAACTCCAAAAGTACAGGCCGGATCGCCGCTTGAAGGTGGCCAAGGTGATGAAGTTGAGCTCGACAACGTTGTAGAGAGCTATGCAGGGGAAGGCGATCATGGTGACCGCCTTGACGGGGATAGTAGTCGCCATGGTATGTGAGTGAGGCGAGCTTCAATATTGTTTGAAGTTAGGTAGGAATTGGCCCGGGGGAGGGGAGAACGATAGGAATAATGCCTTGGTCGAAGGGGAGGAAGTAGATGACGGGCATCACTGCTGCTCTATATACTCCTTTCATGAGCGTGCTTGACACCTCGAGTCTACTCTCCCAGGCCTCAGTACACATTCACAGGTTTCCTGATATCCTCGCCTGCAACACCCAAGGTACCTACGCTCAGAGCCAATCCCGAACCGGTGGGCTGGAGTGCTGCATACTCCGCAAGCCAGTCTAAAGTTGGGTTTCCGTTTGCCCAATGAAATCCCCCCCTTTTCCTCAACTGCCGCTGTCAATGTCGGCATTCAGGTAACCATGATTGCTGATTCAGCGCTGCTCTGTATGCCGAAGGATGAGATCGGAAACCGGCCGTTGTCGCCAATCAAATGAAATTCCCGCCAGCCCCCACACTGCATCTTGATCCTTCGCGTTGCCGCATCCTGCCCTACAGGGTTTTCGTCACCGACTTCGCGGTCCCGACCTACTTTCCAGACTCGCTTGCTTAGGTCATGTCACATCACGCACCACAGGGCTGATTATCTAAGACACACGCCTATCCGCCTCACCAACATCTCTACCTGTAGGCTGTCGGTGACCGCTTTCTGATGAACCTTCGCCTGCAGACCGTAGTGGGCAAACGGCGGTGTGTGATCGAGAAAGAGAGTTTGACTTTTTTCCTACCGCTCGTTCAGGAATAAGCCATGCCTCTCCTCATCCGTGTAACATGTTCAATTCCTCCTCGGATACAAGAAATTGCTCGTCACTTCCATTTGTTGAAGATCTCCTGTCTTCTTTATGATGGGTAACCAAGTCCGTACCTGGGTATCCCGGGGAATTCAAGCACGTGCCATGTGTTTTCCATATCCCAGGTAAAGGCCCTGGACATCGGTTCGACCCTCAAGGCGGGAGAGTGTCCGGATCACTGACGGTGTGTTGCACAAGTAGACTCGAAGTATCTTGGGATGCCTAGAAAAGTGGCTGAAGGCGGGGTAGATATGCCGCAGCACTAGTGCCTCGGATCAAGAACGAGGTATCAAACATCAGACTGCCAGGTGACTAGCCGATACATAAGGTATCTACCTAAGTTTGCGGGATCCAAAATAGACCGCACTAACCCCTATCGCACCACTGGCCAACAGCGGCTGTCTCTCGTCCGAAACCTCGCATCTTTGCCTGATCATATCTGCGGCCAAGTTCGGCACGTTGTTGTGTTCTGCGCTGGGCTTAGTGGTACAGACAGCGGATCACTTGTACAATTCCTCAGAGTAACCACCAACAGGAACGCGTGATAGCCCTCGAGCTCGCCAATTGGGTCGTCGGAATGAGGCGGCGACTTGGAATGGCAGACCAACCACCAAACCTGGTAGGTCTAGACCTGCCTGGCGGACAGTGTGCCCAAGGCATCGACTGGGGTGAATCCGTCCAAACATCCAAGTTGCTTCAGTCCGGGATCTTGACTTTATCTCGGGCATCCCTGCCGCCGGTATTGAATCTCTTGACGTTTGCAGAAGAGCTGAGCAACGAGAAAAGATGCGCGATGTTCTCAGAGCAGGATACATCAATGTAAGGGACAAGTAGATGGTTATTGCGGATGTGATGATACGAAGTCCCAGTAGTAGAACCAGATGCCCGCTCGCAGCAACATTTTCAGTTGGCCAGTTCCGTCACGGCACGGTGGCCTTGAGTCGCTGAGCTCCGTATGTCGTCGGGTGTGGGTCGAGGTGACCGGGGAGGTTCCACCCGATGCATGTCCCAAGTGGGGGCAGAAACCGAGCCGACATCAACTGTCAAGACAGCTCCGCCAGCTGTCAAGAAATTTCGTGTCCAAGCTCCCTCGATCGAGTCGTCGGCAATCGGCAATCGCGGGTGGCTTCAACTTCAGCAACTTTCGACATTACACTACAATGCAGCAATAATGCAGACCACCGACCTGCTCGACACCGTTCTCGTTACCCACGATTCCTCCGCATTCATAGGCAACGCTGCCAGCCGTGCGATACCTCCTGCGACCATGAAGGACACGAGCGCAAGCACCTCGGCAGCCGAGGCGAAATGTCCCGTCGACCACAAAACGCGCGAAGCCTGGCTACAGCAAGCACGCTCAGCAGCACCGCCAGAAACACACCCTGCCTCGTCCATGCCTCCGGCTGCCGCGAAACCTCAATCCCCGCCTCCCACTTCCTCCTCCGGCAGCTGGTCCTCGTGGCTCCGCCTCCCAAGCTTCTCCCGACAACCGCAACAGAGCCCCTCTCCATCGCCCGCCTCCACAACACTCACCCTCGACGAGTCCCGCGAAATCTCAACGATCCCCCGCTCCTCCAACCCGGGCCCCTCCTCCTGCCCAGCACCGACCCCCGCAAACAACGAGCAAGAAACCGGCGCGTCCGCATCCGGCAACTGGATCTACCCGTCGGAAAAAATGTTCTTCGAGGCCATGAAGCGCAAAGGCCATGCCGCTGCCGCCTCCGACATGAAGACGGTCGTCCCCATTCACAACGCCGTCAACGAGCGCGCCTGGGCCGAGATTCTCCGCTGGGAGGCGCCGTTTGCGACGAAAGAGTGCGGCGGGCCGAGGTTACACAGCTTCGCGGGGGAGTCAAAGCGCATGACGCCCAAGGCGAGGATGAACACTTTGCTGGGGTATACGGCGCCGTTCGATCGCCATGACTGGGTCGTGGATCGGTGCGGCACACAGGTCGAGTACGTGATTGACTTTTATGCGGGGCGGAATGACGGCCAGGGCGCGGGGAAGCTCAACTTTTACCTCGATGTGAGGCCGAAGCTGAACACTTGGGAGGGAGTGAAGATGAGGGCGATGAAGGCTGCTGGCCTGTCATGAGAGGGCGGCAGAGGGTGGTAGAAGTGTGTATGATAGCTGTTGTATGACTACCGCGTGGGGAAATCAGCTGCCAGGATGCTCCGCTCCGACGATGAGCAATGTGGACGAATGGGAAGGGTGACCGGGCGTTGAGGTAAATAAAATTGTATCCATCATTGTACTCATGTTACCCCCAATTCATCAAATGGAAATCACAGACTGTGGTCTGCGTGGTATCTTGTATAACACATGCCCTGCTTGCCTTTCCCCGTGCCTCCCAAACCAAGTCTTCGTGCCGTCTAGTAATGTGAAATGGATATCGTATTGGCTTGCAATATTGGCGTTTACTCAAGGCGCGCATGGGGTAAGTCGGGCCAGTATTGCGAGACACTACGGGTACTATACCCAGATTGTTCAGTCGTGTTTTGACTCTCTCAGGCCCAGATGTGCAGGGTCCTTCTCCAAGGGCAGAGCGGCTGTCACACAGGTATCAGCATTGCGTCACTCAAGGCAGCAGCACCGCAGCCACAAACCTTTCTTTCCATCACCCACGCGTACCCGAATGGGCAGCATTGTCTCCACCGCGTTCGCATCCAAATCCCACCCCGCCGCAGATAGAGCAGCAAAGATGTTCTGCTTCTGTTCCTCCGAGACATATCCCAGCGGCATCTCGTTCTCGTAGTGGCTCTGCAGCCCGTCCTTCAGCGCCGAGTCAAAATGGTACGCGTGATTCACCGCGTCAAACCAAGCCGACAATGGCCTCGTCGTCCCCTCCTTGACGGCAATCCGCATGTAAAAGTGACCGCCCCGGTGCCACACCCCCAAGAAATACCCCGGCGCCTCGAACTCGTAGCGGTGATAGCCCCGCGGACTCCAGCCCTTGATATCCCCATATGTCCCAAAGCTGCAAAACCCCGTGTATTCGCCCGTCTTGCTCTCCAAATTCCCCCGCCCGCGATACAGAATGCTCTCCCTCTGGGCGACCTGCGCAGGCGTGAGGATGGTGCCGTGGTCGAGCCACTCCCTAAACACAATCGTCGCGCGTTGGCGATTCAGCGAGCGCATCTCCACGGAGCGCACGGCGCGGTAGTTCATGAGCAAATGGGCTCCCGCCAAGATGATCATCATGAACCAAACCGTCTGCTTGTCCTCGACCATGCGCACCACCAGCGTACCCGCAAGCATGCCTAGCAGCGAAACAACCGTCTCCTGCGATGCTTCCTTGGCGTTGAGCTCGGCGAGGTTACCCGTGAGCGCAAAGTGCGCCGACAGGCTCGCCTTGCTGGCATTGGCCGCGACGCCGCATAGCGAGCGGAGGACGCCGGCCGAAACAATGACGCCGAGCTTGGGAAAGTAGGGGAGGGCCGGCGTGAGGAGGTCGAGGAACTGCGCGCTGTCGTTGAAGATGTCGGCGAGGAAGCGGTAGAACTTGCACTCGGGCTCGATGGCCTGGCCCATGCGATGGGCGAAGAGGATGGTGGCAATGCGGCTGATGGTGTCGCCCGTGATCTTGAGGATCAGCGCCCCGGTCGGGGAGGAGGATGAGTCGCCGACACCGAGGCCCTCGAGGACGGCGCGGTTCGCGAGGAGGGAGGTGATGGACGAGGCGAAGGCTTGGAGGGAGTCGTAGGTCTGGTAGGCGAGGTAGTCGCTCGTTACCGTGTGCGGGTAGCCCGCGGGGAGGAAGGCATAGAGAATCGCCTTGGCGAGCGGGACTTCGGTTTTCTCCTGCGCGGCGAGAGAGAAAGGGACGCGGGTCAGCAATTGGGTTTGCACGGCGCGCAGGTCCCTAGTGGGACGGTATGTGTGTGCGCACGGCGGCGTCGCAAAGTGTGGGGGATTGGATTTGGGGAAGTTCAAGATGCAAGCTCACACTTCGCAGCGTCTCCTTCTCCGAATCGGTGCCCGTGTACGTCGTGAGCACGTTGCCCGCCGGGTCAATGTCGTAGATGCTCCGACTCATGGTGCCGGCGACATTGATGTGATGCGACTGCGCTGTCGCTGGAAGCAGCAGCTGGCCAGAAATATTGATTGGCATGCAAGAGTCCAGGCCAGCGAGGCGGGATGCCAGTTCGTGTGTCACCTCCAGCCCGACACCCTTGCGGCTTGGCGGCCTGACGTAAGGGAGTGCCTCTACCCCTGCCAATCCGCCAAGTGGAGCACAAGAACGCAGGCAGCCAGGGACAGTGTTTCCGCGCACTCATTAATGGCCTGCAGTTTTGCATTTTTTTTTCTACGCATCTACGGTACACCAAGTGCCTCTAGCCTACATCTCCCTGATCTACCTCTTCGCGGGGCTCCCATCTTCTGCCACCAAATACTCGTCCGTCTTTTGCGGGCCTTCTCCAACCCCTGTCATGATAATCCTGCTGACGCCCGACTTCAACAGCCCAGCAACGCCCTCATCCAGCGACAGCGAGGCCTTGAGCCCGCTGAGCACCTCCCGCTTCCATCCGTCCATGTCGCCCAGCACGTGGTAAAATGTGCCAACCACGGCCTCGGTATCCTGCTCCAGATAGTAGATGACAGCATTCGGGCCCGCATCGAACGTGTACGCCGCCACGGTCCTCCCGGCCGCCGCATTGATGGCCTCCACCGCACGGATGGCCGCCCGCGAGACATCGTTCATGTAGAAAATGGGCGGGTACGTGTCAGCGCACGTGGCGTGGAACGAGTTGGAGTCGCGCATGGTGACCTCGGCAAAGGCAGCAAAGTCGCGCTCCCTGATGGCCTTCTCCATCGCGTCCATGTTGGCCGGCACCACCCGCGCAATGCGCTCCTGGAACAGCCCCGACGTCGCCACCGTCTGCTGCATGCCAGACGTGGAGCTGACGCCCTTCTTGGCCGCGGAAACGACCAAGATCAGCGCGCGCATCTCAGGCCAGTGCGATGCCTCGGCCACCTGGTCCGCCATGCTGTCGCTCCCGTCCTCCGCAGAGCCCATGCGCCACGCGACGTATCCACCGAATAGACTGCGGCAGGCCGAGCCGGACCCCTGGCGCGCGATGAGGCTGAGTTCCGACGGCGACGCCGGAAGCTCGTAGAGGTTGGCAATGGCGCGGACGAAGGCGGCGAAGCCAGCGGCCGAGGATGCCAAACCCGCGGCGGTGGGGAAGTTGTTCTCCGAGACGAGGCGGAGCGGCATGGTCGACAGCTTGGGGAGCGAGGGATCGGCGGCTTCGAGGGCAGCACGGCGCGCGCGCAGCTCGCGGAAGCAGGCTTGGGTGCGTGCGCCCGAGACATCGGATGGCTCGCCGTTGAGCAGGAGGGAGTCGCCTTCGGCAGCGGGGTACGACGCGGAGCAGGACGCCGTGGTGAGGGTGCGCAGATCGGCTTGCGAGAGCGTCACCGAGAGGGAGCTGTTGGTGGGGAGGTTGAGCTTGGGATCGCGCTTTCCCCAGTACCTGGCGCGACGAAGAGGTTAGCAGACGTTGGGCGAGGGGAGCGAGCGCAGCCTGTCGTACTTGACCACGGCGATGTTGACGGGCGCCGTGGTGCTGGCCCGGTAGATGGTAGTGTCGGCCATCTTGACAATCGTATTTGCTGTGCTGCAAGCCGAGAAGGGTTGGACACGAAGAAGCAATGTGAAGGAGAATCGGGCGGCTTGGGCAGCTTCGTTCCTGGCGGTCAGGGTCTTTCTCTTCGAGATGGCGGGGTAATTTGGGAGAGATTGGCCTCTGGGGTCGTGCCCCACCAACGACCCCACCAACAAACCGGGTGAGTGAGGGACCAACCACCACTGCCCTTGCGGGTCATTATCATGTCACCCCTTCGACGGCATCGTTTCTCACCTCGTAGCATTTGGAGTCACACGGAATGCAGATGGTGAAACAGGTATGCCGTTCAATTCTGTCCTTCAATCCAAGAGTCCGCTTCGCTTCTAAATCCCAATTCTATGCTTCAAACAGGTCAGGCCGCTTCGCCTCTAAAATCACAACTGGAACATGCAATTGCCCGTCCGTAAACATTATAACGCATATATCCGTCCATCACCTGAACATCAGCATCGACGCTTGCTTCATCCGCCGTTGTCCCATGGGCCGCGGCGCGCTGTACGAGACGTCGGGTCGCAAATTGGTGAAAAAGCCCTCGGGGGTAGGGGTCGTCGGCGGCAACACGGTCATGCGAACCATGGGCCGGGGAGGCTCGATCTGCGACACCTCTACCTGGTTCAAGAACCCCTCGCGAGACCTCAACATGGCGTTCGCCCGATCTTCATTCCCGTCGCAAGTAATGTCGACAAAATCTCGTAGGCGTTGTTCCACCTCTTCGTCGCTGGCGTCCAGCCACAGGTTCCTCTCGTCCTCATCCGGAACGTCGGCCGACATGACCTGGGCGAACATTCGTCGGCGGTAGTGCCGCAATCTTCTCTGCTTCTGGGAGGAGGTGTCGGCCAGACGCGGAACAAACTCGTACACCTCGTCCTGGTCGCCGAATTGCCAGTGCTTGTTGATGTATTCCTCGCAAACCTCGAGTCTCCACTTGAGCTCAGCGC
Organism: Podospora aff. communis PSN243; assembly: GCA_033296975.1. Taxonomy (NCBI): domain Eukaryota; kingdom Fungi; phylum Ascomycota; class Sordariomycetes; order Sordariales; family Podosporaceae; genus Podospora; species Podospora aff. communis PSN243. Next base: position 311,047 of record MU865958.1, on the reverse strand, counting down.
CCAGGTCCTCTGACCTGCCCTGTGGCATTTGGCGGCGGCCTCGAGCGAGGTTGATGAGACTCCAGGCAGCATTCCTCTTCTCTTGTGTCTCTCGGATGGTGGAGAAAACGGCGAAGGTGTCGGGTTGGGAGAAGGGGAGACGGTCCATTCTGATGGTGCTGGGACGGTCTGGCGTGGGAAGGAGGTTCTCCTTTTCACGGATGGTGGGATCGAAGAACGAAGGGTTGGATCGCTCGAGGCCGTCTTGGGACCTGCTGGCGGCGATGCGTGCGTAGTCTGTCACCCAGGGTTCTGGCTCGACGACGACGGGGTTCTCAATGATTGAGTAGGCGCGGGGCCGACGTCTCTGTTGCCCGAGGCCCAAGTTGATCATGTTGGCGTTGGCCATTTTGCTCGATGTGGGATGATGGAATGTGAATCAATTGTGAATGTGTGAGCAGTGGTTGGTGTCTGTCGAGGTGGTGCAGTGCACGTAGTCTGAGTGGTGGGTGTCTGTCCAGGATGCAATGTGAATGCGTGAGCAGTAGTGGGTGTCTGTCGAGGTAGTGCAGTGTAGACTGAGTGGTGGGTGTCTGTCCAGGTGGTGCAGTGCAGTAGCCTGAGTGACTTGGGGAAGGACAACTGGGCCTTGGGAAAATCTATCATATACCCTGGTCGCGTGAGCTAAGTTCAGTCGGCATGGCAAACTCAGTCGCCTTCAGTCGGCAAACTCAGTCTTCAGTCGACAAACGCGGCTGAGCAGGTTTGGCGCGTCTAAGTTGTCAGTGGCGTTTTACCTCCGTCGGCTCAGGGGCACTAGGTTTGCTGCATTGTGGATCTGGGGCACCTCTACCTCACCACCTCCTCAGGTCTTCCACATGCAATTGACCGTGCCGCAGTTATCATTTCGCTACCACTTGAACGCTGCCTGGACTATGCGTTGCCAACAAAACTACTTCTTCTATACTGTCTAGTGCAGTATATGTCTGTCAAGCTTATGGCAAAGCCTCCCAGTCTTTGCCCTCCCCGGCATTGGGCCTCCGGTTTAACGGTTCCAGCTGCACCTTCGTAAGCACCTGGCCACGGCTGCCGCGGCAATACCAGCTGCAACGCCTACGGCAACGCTCTTTTCGATGGTCTTGGCGACTCCTTCACCGCCGACCTCCCACACGTGGGTATCAACTTGAAAGACGCCGCGAGCGAAGGACATGGCAGCCGCGGATGAAGCGTGGTAGGCTACCAGCTCTGCTTCAAGTTTCGCGGTACTGCCCCGGTTGTTGCATGTAGATCGGCCATCACGGTGTACTCGTGGCCAACATCGCAGAAATCTCCGACGCCATTTGCCAATGGCTGCTACTGCGATTCCGGCCTTTGTACCAGCCTTCGTGCCAGCCTCGATACTCTTGATAACCGACGGCGGATCATTGCGAATCACGAAGCCAGAGACCATGGTGTGGGCGGTCGTAGTGGCCGAGGTGAAGGCGGCCTTGTATGCAATCAATTTCATTGCTTCCGAGTCTTGACCTTGTCCGGTTCGCGTCTCTGCACAATCAGATGGTGTCATTTCAGTACTATTGGAAGTTGGAAGCGGGTTGTCAGTTGCATCTTTTGCGTTGTCTTGGGGTATTGCGTGGTACCAGATAATCTTGAGTTGTGAGAGCCTATCTGACGGTGCAAGTGCCATCCTTCACTCAAGCTTAGACGGGCATGTGGGAAGGATTTCGGGTGTAGAGTCGAGGAGAAACGGGATAGATGGGAGACTTTATTTATGGATTGATCTTGGCCGGCATGTGACCAAAATGAATGTGAAAACACACGCACCACAGGTCCCGGTGTTGCAAAACAAAAAGAGGATATCAAGCGGGAAAACAGAAAAAGTCAAATGCAAGCCCTTGTCGCCAGGTGGCTTATTACTTTTTACTTTTGGGCGTACCGATGTCAACCTTAATAATCGCCAGATGGGAGAGTGAAATTTGACGATGGACAATCGATGACAGGCGAAGTGCTTGTTTGATGCGACATTGGTGGATTCTGCCATGTGAAAAGGGGCCCGCGAAAGAACACTGGCACCAGGTGTGGTTTTCTGGAGCCTTCTACCTACCGTTTTCTCCTCCACGCATCGTTTTATCGTATTATCTCTATGCGCCATGCTAACGTGCGCATGTGAGCAAGGGAAATTTATCCCAATGCTTTCCCGCTTATCAGCCACCATGGCAAGACATGGCAGCTGCAACGATTAAGGCAATAGTTCCCTCATTACACGTCGTCAATAACCCGGACGAGGTCAGATTCACCATTTTCTCAGAGGAACACACGAGTGGAGGCCATAGCCGCGGCGTAGGATACGCGCAAGACCTCCCAGCTCTTTCTCTTTTCCCCTCAGGCTGGTCCAAGGCCATCACTTCCTCTTCCCTGGCCCTGACGCATGCATCCCGGCTTTTGTACCCCCATGAATACCGTCGATCACCAACACAACCTTCGGGTCGTCTCCGGTCCAAATGCTATGAGCACCGCGGATAATGTAAGTGGTGGTGGCGATGGCCGTCCTAAGAAAAGCCAACTCCAGCGCAGCTCGAGCGCGTGGAGGTTTGATGTAAAGGAAGTATGATCGGGGGGTTGGAGTCAGTGCATTGTGTATGGCGGAGGACTCTTGCCAGCCAGCGCCGTTCAGTTCGCCGTGCCTCGAGGGATGTGCGCATTGCTTTTGCACAATTTACACACCGGCCGATCGAACAGAGTTGCTGCATGTGCCATATTAGTTTTGCGCGGTTGGAGGGGTTGTGGCTCAGTGTGAAATGCGGCAGAAAACTTGAACACAAATGTGTGTATGTGTGTGTGATGTTATTACACGGTAGTGTTTTCGGGCGAGGATTTTAACTTGAAGCTTACCGTCACTATCTATCAGGGACATGGACAGAGACCTTTGTTCATTCTTCTCGACCGCAACAGTCGAACCGCTCGTCCTGCCGTCGAAACTCCACACCCGAAGAGACAAAGTCGGCAATCGCCAAGAAAGCCACACCCTACCGTATTATTCCACAAAATTGGCTTTTACTCGGAGACTGTACACGCCTCGATAAGTTTATCAGAGGCCTTACGCAAAGCCACCAGGCGCTTTTTACACGATAAATACGTTATCTACTGTATTTGGTAAGGCCTTTACGGTACTAAAATAGGGGTCTGCGCAGCTAACACAGGCCAGCTTGCGGTATTGCGCAAGGCCTCTGACAAACCCGGCGAGGCGTGTACGGTCTCCGAGTAAAAGCCAATTGCGCTGGGACCCACAGATTAAGGTAAGGTATGTCAAGGGTGGGCTCTACGAGCACCGGTACGGCCGTTGGGAGCCTCTACAAACACCGCGAGCTCAAGACATGGATTTAAGCAGAGTGATCGAGGAGCAAGAGATCGTAGGAAATGAAGATGGTATTATTCAAGCCGATTCGTCTCGCACGACCAACACAATCCTCTAGCTTATCATCCCCTTGCAGAGACTACACATGGGCCGGGGCGGTTGGAGGGACCTGCGAAGTCTGGGGGCCTCCATACGGTCCAACAGGGGTCGGGCTGCTGATAGTTCTGAACAAGGGTCAGCGCATGATATCCCCAGAAAAACAAACTTTGGGTAGAAATCGGGACTCACGGATTCGTCTTGTTCTTACGGCCGACGTTGTAATGCTTGACCACGACAATCAAACCCTGATTCCGATCAGTCTCGGTCGCTCGCAGGCACCACGCAGAAAGATGGGTAACTCACAAGAATGGAGCTGACCAGGTAGGTGATGGCGGCCATGAACGAAAAGGCCAGAACGGCCCTCCACTGCGAGCAGCCAGCATAGCCGACGTTGTTGAAACCGATGGGATCGTAGTAATACGGTCCCCAGTAGTAGCCCCAGTAGGTGGAGTACCACAATGCGTTGCAAGTGTTGGTGGCGACACGCTGGCAGTCAATGCGGGTCAGCAGCTGTTTAAGCGGAGACTGGTAGTTTCTGGAGGCGCAGAGGTTGACCCACAGTGACCAAGAGGCAAAAGGCAATGAGCCACATGACGAACAGGATGAAGTCTGCCGGGAAGGCCAGGAAGGTGTATAGAAACGGGGGCATAAACAGAAGCGAGTACAGGGTGCTGATCGAGGCAACGATGAGGGTGTAGATGAGGCGCGAGTCGTTCTGGCCGCCAGCGCGGATGACCAAGTTGATAAACTTGGCCACGATGCCGAGGACCACGGCCGAGCAGACCAGCTCCCAGATCCGGAGCAGGACGTTGCACACTTTCGAAGTGCTTCCCATGATGGCGTCTGGCTGAATGGGTGGACAGATGGTGTAGGTATTGTTGACAAACTACTAAGATGCGTCGAGAGAAGCGCGATGGGCGTGCAGAGAGTGTTCAAGGGGAATCAAACTCGGATCAAGACCCTCTCCCCAGTTCATGGAAATGCCCCCCCCCCCTAAAATACACAATCTCTTTTCGAACCTCAACAAAGGGCATCTTGGCCGCTGGTGTCGAGAGCTCTGGGAGCTGTCAACGCGACCCCGGAAGCGGGCGGTCGAGACCTGAAGCTAGGAGTCGCCATTGTTCTCTCCAAGCTACCGGAAGTGAGGGGTTGACAAAGACGGGAGTCGAGAGCTCCGTCGTCTCCGTCATCTCGTTCGTTGCGCCTGGCTCCTTCCCCAGCCGTTGCCGCTTTCAGCCCTGAGGCACACACAAAGCCATTTGGGACCGGACCCGAGGCAGTGGAGCCGGTGCGCTGGAAAACTCCACCTCAGCAGTGCCTCCAGTCGTCACTCACCAGACAACCGTGACGTCATCAACTCAGTCGCGGGCTGAGGGCCCACACCCCGCCATTTGCATCGACCAGCGATTTGAGCAATTGAGACGTTGATGGCGCGAGCAGTCGGAAAAGCCAACACAAAAACAAGAGAATCATCAGAGAGACAAAGATGCCACAAATATCGGAGGCTGTTCGGCGTGACCAACGACTGGTCAAGAGCGAATTCGAGCGGCTTCTCCACACGACGCCCGCAGAGCGCCCCGCGCCAAGCGACTTCATCTGGGCCCTTGACCGTTATCTTATCGTCGAGGACCTTGTTCTGACGCCCGCGCTTGAGAACCATGTGGCGCGCGGGGGCGAGAGGCGACGACGTCTCTCGGATGACTTCGAGAGTGTGAGTTGGAGGCCAGGACGAGGGAGAGAGACCAGGAATGGGGCTTTGCTGACAAACCGTGACGCATTCCAGATGAACCTAAAGCTGCGACACATGCGACAGTACGACACGGCGGAGCCCAGCTTCGACGCGGCGATGCATGCCATCTGGGTCGATTTGGAGCCGCACATTAGGGAGGAGGCCTCAGAGGATCTGGACCGGCTAGAGCAGAACATGGCGCGATCGGATTCCGAGGCTCTGGGACGCAAGTACGAGCACATCAAGGAGCTGCTGCAGAAGCCCTATGGCAAGGGCGGCGTTCCTGACGAGAGGACGCTAGATGCCATCCTGGAGATGCCCCGCCAGGAATTGATGACCAAGCTCGGTGTTTACACCTGACCTTCGGGGACGGATGGGAGTGCACGTGTGCAGTTGACACTTTGGGATCGGAGCATGATTGACGATAGGGCTTTGCAAAGTACTCGGTAGAAACAATTGACATCGTGCGGCATCCTCGCGTCGGCATTGGACAAAAACTGGAGTGTTGTTGACTAGCGCTCCGAGTTGGCGACACGCGACCTCCACTGCTTCAGCTGTTGGCGCTGGCGTCGCGGCTGACAGCATCAACTCTGACCTTGCACGTGCCTTGCCGGAAGGATCTTAGCAGGGCAAGAAGCAAACACGGAAACTGAGGTGCGTCTGCCGCCGCCCGTCCATGGCTCCGACATGGGTTAGTAGTGGGCCGGCACACCGACATTTTATCGCGGTTTTGCCCTGGGAGAAGCAAGTGCAGGCGAGGGAGCGGTAAAGCAGAAGCGTGCAGTGCTCGGACCTTCTCTTTTGTTGGGGCGAGTGCTCCGCAGTGGTGACACTGGCAAGAGTGAAACGAAACCCGCGACCCGTTCGGTCGGGAAAACAAGGCCGAGGGGAATCGGAGCCGGATACGTGTTGCGACCACAGTGACGGTGCGGCACACGCATCGGACGGCGTTGTCGGCGGCGATCCGCAACGGGCAGCGACGGGTGGTGTGCGGGGAGTGAATGACGGCCCATCATGTGACGGAATCTGGTGTCGGCAGAACTGGATTGGAAGGCGCCAAGCACGGCTAGGGGCAGCACAGCCACTCGGACCCCGCTCCGTTTTGCTGGGGGACGCTCTGGCGCTGGGGTTGGCACTGTCCAGCCAATGTTAGCCAAGCGTGGGGCGGGGTGGTCAGGCCCGCTGTGATAGGCAGGTCGGGAGCGTTGAGCCCTTGGCGGAGGGCGTTGCGCAGCTTGGCCCACGGCGCCAGAGGCGACCCCAAGACTTCGCGACGAATTGCCCACATTGCCCCCCCGGTGGATGACCAGGGGACCAAGAAATCCCAAGCCCGTCCAGTGCACGGCTATCCATGTCCCGCTGGAACCATCTGGATGATGACTGGTGCAGTGGGCAAGTGGGTGCAGTTTGCTGCTGCGGTGGTGCGTGGTGCGTGGTGTGTGGCGTGCTGCCCGCTATCTCCTTCTTCGGATCGCCGGGTCGTGCCTTCCCCCAGCCATTGTCTGGAAACGGATATGAAAGCCTCCCCCGTCGCCATTTCCGACACAATCTTTCCCTTTTTTCCCCCTTACGAATTCGCTTCGATTCATCGGCGAGCACATTATTGAATGGGGACAGAGAACGAACTTGACGTCGAGGGCCAGACGGAGCCTCCTATACGTGGCCTAACACGTTCTGCATCCATATCATCATCCATTCCGCCGTCGGCGTCCCCCACGCTCGCCGGAACCATCGTTGACAGCATCACCGATGACCCCGCGTCTGCCGGTACCCACCCCGGCCCGAATCTCAGTCTCGACCCCGAGTCGGCACACATCCTCCCGGTCCCCGCCGTTTGCGCGCTCCTAAACAGCGACCTTGAGTATGTTTTGTTCCCATTTTTTTGCTGCTTTTTCTTCTCTTTCAATTGGACAGCATACTAATTATTTAGAAATGGTCTCGCTCCTGCTGAGGCGGCCCGCCGGCTGCAGCAGCATGGCCCTAACAAGGTTGAGGGTGCTAAGGGGCTATCCCTGTGGACGATTCTCCTAAGACAAGTGTCCAACAGCTTGACCCTTGTTCTCCTCATCACCACGGTGCTGTCGTTTGCCATCAACGACTACATCGAGGGCGGCGTCATCATCGCCGTTATCCTCTTCAACATCATCGTGGGCTTCTTCCAGGACTACCGCGCCGAGAAGACCATCCAGGCCCTGTATGCCCTGTCGGCCCCGACCTGCAAGGCCGTTCGGGACGGCAAGGTCGAGTCGATTCGCGCCGAAGACCTGGTTCCTGGCGACATTGTGCGCCTGGGCGTCGGTGACGTCGTCCCAGCCGATCTGCGTCTCGCCCACAGCATCAACCTATCCACCGACGAAGCCCTCCTGACAGGCGAGTCGGTCCCCGTCAGCAAGCATGCCGAGATCATCCTCAAGGCGCGCGACGTCCCCTTGGGCGACCGCACCAACATGGTCTACTCGGCCAGCACCATCACGCGCGGCCGCGGCACCGGTGTCGTCGTGGCCACGGGCATGTCGACCGAGGTCGGCAAGATTGCCATGCTGCTGCGATCCGGTCGCCGCAATGCCGCCACCGATGCCACAGGCCCCCGCGGCTTCCTGTTGCGCGTGCAGAACGGCTTCCGCGTCGTACTTGGTCTCGACGGCACCCCCTTGCAGGTGTCGTTGAGCAAGTTCGCCCTCCTCCTTTTCGCCCTGGCCATCACGCTTGCCGTCATCGTCTTTTCCGTCAGCCGCTGGCGTGTCACGTCCGAGGTGCTGATTTACGGCATCTGCGTGGCTGTCGCAGTCATCCCGGAGTCGCTCATCGCCGTGCTCACCATCGCCACTGCGCTTGGCACCCGGGCCATGGCGCGCGGCAACGTCATCATCCGCCGTCTGGCTGCCCTCGAGGCTGTCGGTGGCGTCACCAACATCTGCTCCGACAAGACGGGTACGCTGACGCAAGGCAAGATGGTGGCCAAGCGCGTGTGGTTGGCCGATGGCACCGAGGTCGAGATTCAGGGGACCACGCACCCCTTCAACCCGGCCAGCGGAAACATCTGCATCAACGGCACTCCTGCCACCAGCGCTGCCGTGGACGAAAAGAAGACGGCTCCACTATTGCGCGACTTCCTCGAGACTGTTGCCCTCTGCAACAACGCCACTGTGACGCCGTCCGCTGACGATGCAAACAACAATAACAGCCATACCAATACCAACATCGCGGCCGTGGGTGAGCCCACCGAGATCGCCCTGCAAGTCCTTGCCATGCGCTTCAACCTTGGCAAGCCGTCGCTGCTGGCATCCGGTGGCCATCGCCTCCTGTCCGAGTTCCCCTTTGACTCGTCGTGCAAGCGCATGACGGTAGTGTACGCCGATGGAGACCACGGTGCACACGCCTACGCCAAGGGCGCTCTCGAAGCTCTTCTTCCCCTGATGGACGTCGATGACGACCAAAAGGTGAGCATCGTCGCCAAGGCCGAGAGTCTTGCTGCCGAGGGTCTTCGCGTCTTGTGCGTGGCCCGGAAACCCGTTTCCGCAGCCGCTTACACGCAGGACCCCACTGCCCTGGCCATCGAGTCGGACGCGGAGAAGATGCCGCGCCGGGACAGCGCCGAGAGCAGTCTCACGTTTGTTGGTCTAGCCGGCCTGTATGACCCGCCTCGTGTCGAGTCGGCTACGGCCATCCGCAAGTGCCGCGACGCAGGCATCACGGTGCACATGCTGACGGGCGACCACGTCAAGACGGCCACGGCCATCGCCACCGAGATTGGAATCTTGAACTCTGCCGGCAGTACCGGACAGATCATGGTGGCCAGCGACTTTGACGCCCTCAGCGATGCCCAGATCGATGCCATGAAGAACTTGCCCCTCGTTCTCGCTCGTTGCAGCCCCACGACCAAGGTGCGCATGGTGGAAGCCATGCATCGCCGCAAGGCCTTTTGCGTCATGACCGGAGACGGTGTGAACGACTCGCCTGCCCTCAAGAAGTCGGATGTCGGCATTGCCATGGGGCTCAACGGAAGCGACGTGGCCAAGGAAGCCGCCGACATGGTCTTGACCGACGACAACTTTGCCTCGATTGTGACTGCCATTGAGGAGGGTCGACGCCTGTTTGACAACATCCAAAAGGTCAGCCCCTTTTCTCCTTCCCCTTGCTACTTCCCATTGTCTCCACCCCCTCTTCTCTTTGTCACCAACACTAACAACTTTGCTAGTTCTTGCTCCACCTGCTCGTCTCCAACATCGCCCAGGTCATTCTGCTCCTCATCGGGCTTGCTTTCAAGGACCCCAACGGCGTCTCCGTCTTTCCCCTGTCTCCGCTGGAAATCCTCTGGGCCAACCTCGTCACCTCGTCCTTCCTCGCCTTGGGTCTTGGCCTCGAGGATGCGCAGCCCGACGTGATGCAGCGCCCGCCCCACGATCTCCAGGTCGGCATCTTCACCCGCGAGCTCATCATCGACAAGTTCGTCTACGGTACCGCCATGGGTGCTCTCTGTCTCGCCGCCTTCTCGTCGGTGGCCTACTCGGTGCCCAACGGCCTCGGCCTGGGCTGTAACGAGGAGTTCCACGACTCATGCGGCGTTTCCTTCCGGGCCAGGGCCACCACGTTCGCCACCTTGACTTTCCTCCTGTTGATCACGGCCTGGGAGGCCAAGCACTTTACTCGCTCGCTGTTTGCCATGCATCCCGAGAAGTACTCTGGTCCCTTGTCCGTGTTCCGCACCGTGTGGCAGAACCGCTTCCTCTTTGGAGCCGTCTCAGCTGGCTTCGTCATTGCCTTCCCCGTCATCTATCTCCCGGTGGTCAACAAGGTTGTCTTCAAGCATGCTGCCATTACCTGGGAGTGGGGCATCGTTGTGGGCTGCACCGTCGTGTACGTGGCCGTCGTGGAAAGTTGGAAGGCCATCAAGAGACGCTTTGGGATGGGCGCCAGGGTGCTTGTGGTTGAGGGGACGGCTTAGAGAGGATGGGGTTCAGCATTGAGAGGTGTTTGACTCTCGTCCATTCCTTTCTTGTGGTTGCAATTCGAGCCTGTCCGGTCCTTTTGGACACTGAAGCGTGAGCGTGTGTCTTTTGTTTTGGGTGACCCTATATTGGATTCTTGGTGCCCTCGAGCGTTGTTGTGGACAGTCTTTACCACTGTGGATACGCAAGTGCATTAGCTAGTGACCGTCCTCGACATTCAGGAGCAAATATATGCTATCATGTTCTCCGCCTCTACTTGCGTCAGGCGAACTTTCGACGAGCCAGAACTCTCAGATGTAGCACACTCAGCCGCCTAAACCCATATCTCACCTAGGCTGACTGTTGTGTCGGTGTTGGTGCTGTTTTTGATGAAGTCGCTGTGCAACATGGAACGCATCCTGGCCTCTGTGGGGCATCACCACATCACCACGTCAAGCCGAAGCGAGCAAAGTAGCGGCCCATCAATGTCTCGGCAACTTAATGTTCAGCTAGACCGTCCCACTTATCCTGTCATCACCCACAGTCACAGCCACGCCATCGGTGAAGCTAACCAAGACGAGGCACTTGAGCCGATAGACTGGTTCTAGTATCCCCACATCCACCCTTGCTCCTTGCTAGTAGGATCGTTGCTTTTTTTGACACTCAAGAGCGTTATCATGTCTTGTTGGCGGGGAATGGATTTTTTTCTTCGCGTCGCCTCAACACAGACGCTCTTCAAGCGAGTGATCAAGTGCGATTGGTATTCGAATCGGACAATTAACATGGAGATAGCTAACTTACAGCTCGACATCGCCGGAAAGGGGGTGCTTGTTGCTGGAACGTTGGTTGTGGTCTATCTCATACACGCTGTGTCGGTATGGTATCGTCTCTCGCACATTCCCGGACCGTTTGGGGCGTCGCTTTCCAAGTACTGGATGGTGAAGGAGGCGTTGAAGGGACGGCAACCAGTGGCTTTTCAGCAAGCTACCGACAAGTATGGTGCGTATCCTATCCAGGGACCGCAAGTTCTCTGCTCACGGGATTAGGAACTCTTGTGCGCGTTGGACCGAACGAGCTCATCACCGACGACCCCGAACTGATGCGCAAGATGATGGCCGTTCGCTCTCCTTATACGAGGGGACCGTGGTACACGGCCATGAGATTCGATCCGGCACGCGATAATCTCTTTTCCATGCGAGATGAGGATGAACACACAAAGCTGCGTCTCAAGATGGCATTTGGTGTGAGTCTTGACATCACCCTTGCATGTGTTGAGAGGCTGACAGTTTTGCAGTATTCGGGAAAGGAGAACCTCTCGATGGAAACAACCATTGAAACCCACATTGCCAAGCTCGTCAGGCTCCTCGAGACCAAGTATCTATCAACAGCGGAAAGCTATCGGCCAGTGGACTTTGCGCTCAAGACTCAGTTCTTCACGCTGGATGTCATCAGCGATCTTGCCTTTGGGAAGCCCTTTGGGTACATCGACCAAGACGGCGACGTGTTTGACTACATCAAGATCACCTCCTCTCTGATCCCCGCCTTGACCGTGCTCAGCAATATTCCGTCCTTGGCCAAGATCTTGCATTCGCGGCTCTTCCGGAGCTCGTTGCCCAAGGGTATGCCCCCCCCCCCCCAAATACCCCTTTTTCGAGCGTCAGGGGTAACCGTCATCGTCAACAGCAACTGACAAGCTCGGCTTCGGCGCATTAATCGGGTGACATCCCCAGCTACTCCACGTAATCAGTCATCGGGACATCAACTGATCTCCTCTAGCGTCACCAAGTCCGTCGTCGCCTCCCGCTACCACCCCTCTGCCGCTGCAGAGCCCGACATGCTCGGCTCCTTCATCCGCCACGGCCTGACCGAAGACGAAGCCGCAGGCGAAGCCCTGCTCCAAGTCATCGCAGGGAGCGACACCAGCGCCACCACCATCCGAACCGTCATGCTCTCTCTGCAGAGCAATCCTACCGCGTACCGAAAGCTGCAGTCCGAAATCGACGCCGCCATGGCAGCCGGGAAGATTTCGTCCCCTATCAAGGACTCGGAGGCGCGCCGGCTGCCGTACTTGCAGGCCGCTATCAAGGAGGGCCTCCGGATCCTGCCCCCGGCTAGTGGCCCCTTTTTCAAGACGGTGCCTAAAGAGGGAGATGTCATTAACGGCATGTTCGTCCCTGCTGGAACGCAGATTGGGTCCTCGCCGTTGGCCATACATCACTCGAAGAAGATCTTTGGTGACGATGCCGAGACTTTCCGGCCGGAGAGGTGGCTGGAGGCGGACGAGGAGAGGCTTGCGCTCATGTCTAGCACGTTGGATCTGGTGTTTCATTATGGGAAGTACATGTGCTTGGGCAAGTCGGTGGCCATGATGGAGTTTAATAAGATCTTTGTAGAGGTAACTCGTCTGGAGAGTGGTAGTGGCCATGAGTTGACTTTGGGGCAGTTGTTGAGACGATTTGACTTTTCCATCGTTAATCCTCAGAAGCCGGCGCGGTTCTTCAATGCGGTAATGTTTTCTGGTCCAACGTATTTGAAGTCGATACTAACTTGGACAGGGCATTTGGATTATGGAGGACTTTTGGGTTCGCGTCACGAAACGATAGAGGTTTTTCTGAATACCTAATCTTGAGCAACTACATGTATTTAGCCCATCAGCTCTTGGTATCTTGGCCAAGGTTATCTCAGGACAAATGTAACCATGCTTCTCGACGGCACGTTTCCAGACACCTTGCCTGCAGCATCCACCGTGGCCGGGATCACATTGCAGTCTCTAGTATTGTCCGTCACCCACGCAGTCACATTCGTGGCCACAAACCCGCCGCCCCCGCCCACGTTGATGGTCACATCCCTCGCCCCGCCGCTGTTGATAACCTGCACGGCTACGGCCCCATCGACATTCCTGAACGCTGACGTCCGCACTCCGCTGCCCGAGGCGCCCACTCTCACTGCGCCCGGCCTGACGAACCTGCTCCAGTTGGCCATGGCCCACAGCCGCTTCGACGGATCCACCCTTTTGTTGACAACACGAATCATCTTGCTGTTTGTGGTGCTCGGCCGATCCTGAGCCCCGATCCAGTAGAGATACGCAGACACGTTCCCGCTCGTAACAGCCGAGTAGATGTTGTTGGCCCATGTCATGCCCTCACCGGGTCCGCCGTTTGAGTACCACGCCGATGTCCAGGCGCCGTTGTTGTCAGCTGCTTCGGTCATCCACGTCTTGAGTCGGGTTGAGAGCTGGCTGGTGGCCGAGGAGGTGTAGCTGTGCCCCGTGACAACGCCGAGGCTGGACTCTACCGAGCGCATCTGGCCGAGCATGCCGTTCATGGCCGTCCAGGACATGGTGTCGCAGCAGTTGATGATCATGGACGTCATGTTGGCTTTGTCGAGCGTGGGTCGCAACACTTTGATGAAGTCGGCCGCTTGGGTGCCTGACGAGCGCATGGAAGCATATGAGGTTCTGTGGAAGTTGTTAGCACCAGAGTGGGGACGGATCAGGGGGCGAAGAGAACTTGCGTGTAATCCGGCTCGTTCAAGAAACCAAGATGAGTGATGGACACGTTTGCAGCGGCATAGTACTTGATGTACTGAACCAGGTAATTCGCAAAGGCCTGCTTCCAATCCCCACTTGAGCACGAAGCCCCTGAGACGCCGCACAAGCTCCCGCCATTGGCGTCGTTCCCATTGGTCTTCATGTACCCCGGGGCCGACCAAGCGTTGGCATAGATGGTCTTGACGCCGTATGTATGCACGGCTTCGGTCGACACCCAAAGTTGTCCGCTGTCGCTTCCGTCCCAGACGTACTTTGGTTCTGCGTTGGGTCCTCCGGGGTTTCGTGGCTGGATGCTCACCATCCAGTCATCTCGGCTGTCAACCGAAGAACCGATGCCGTTGCGTAGGATGCTGAGCCCCGCGCCCTTGTCCATGCTAAAGAGGAGGTCCAATGCTCTGCGTTGCTCTTCCACCGAGAGTCGTTGAATCGTGACAGCGCGCTGAAAGGCCTCGGACGTGCCGAATCCGTCCATCGTCTGGTATGTCTGACCAAGGTTGACATTGATTGACACGGCTTGACGGGGCTCCAAGAGCGATGCTGCCATCCCCGGCACGAAGCCGAGGATCAACGGGGAGCCTGCAAGGATACGCATGGTGGATGAGACAGTTGCCTCTCCAGTCACCAAGTGCCCAGTACCTGGTTATACTTCAGTATATCTACGTCGGCGGTTACAAACCCCTGTTTCCCTTTCCCCATGCGAACTATACCATGTGATATTGACATGGAACCCACCTTGTGGACTACAAGGTACCACTCGCGTCCCAAAACTATCGTCCGCACCACTGACCAATCAGATCTCTATACAGTTCCGATACTTCGTTCAATTCTCCCCGCCTTGGCACCTTCCACCCCTGTCACCCACAGCTCTCGGGAATTTCCCATCTGCCGGTGATAGAGCCAAGCGGGAGATATTTGCGGGGGATGTGGGGAGCACTTTGGGGAGCGCGGCTGGTTGGAGGGAATTCTCACGGACGATTCCATTCCTTGAATCACTTTCGACTTTTTCCTCTCCGTAGATGGATTGCACAAGAGTCGGCGACGTGCCTTTTCTCCGAGCTACTGTGGTTGCATCGGTTTCGACTCTGGCTTACATCAGCTGTGTGACTTGGAGTTCCCTGCCCCTGAGAGTCCTGCCATTGGTTCCACTTTTTTACTCACCGTAGACAACGCGGACTTGTGAGCGATCACAAAGTTTTGGTATCCCTTGGAACTGGGACGAGGATGTGGTGAAACTGCAACCTCAGAACAAACGGGAGCCAACGCCCTATCGGATCGAAATTTGACCGTCTGACATGCGGCGGTGATGTCACCACAACTTCCATGGGCATAGATACAAACAACAAAAACACAAGCAGAACCCCTTTGCAAACGAAACCCAAGCTCTTCCCATCATTACATCTCCCAACCAGCCTCAACTGCCTTCACTGCCTCCACTACCTACAATGACCTCCACCTACGACCTCGGGCCCCTGCCCAAGCGCATCACAGGTGGCTGCCTCTGCTCCAAAATCCGTTACGAGGCCCACTTCCCGCCCAACCACTCCTTCACCGAAAACGTCTGCCCCCCCTTCCCCCCTAATAAGTATCCATTCTAAACCGCCCAACTAACACGCCTCCTCTGATCAGAGCGGAACATGCCAATGCACCCAATGCCGCCGCAGCACCTCGCACCTCTTCTTCATGTGGCACAAAGTCCCCTACTCCTCGTTCAAATGGACAACTTCTTCCCCAACCGACACGCTCAAGAACTACTGCTGCACCGAGGGCAACGCGCGCGGCTTCTGCAGCGAGTGCGGGACTTTTCTCTACTGGCGCCGCGAATCGGGACCAAACATCAACATTGCGATTGGCACGATCGACCCGCTTTATTTGTTTGGTGAGGGCTGGGAGGAGTCGGGGGGGGAGGTTCCCAAGGGTGGGTTTGGGCGGGCGTTGGCGAATGCGTGTGGCGGGCATGAGTGGGTGAGGAATGAGATTCCGGGGGTGACGGATCAGTTGGAGCTGGTTGGGGCGGGCCCAAAGGGGAGGGGGGAGAGGGTGGAGGAGAGTTGAGGAGGTGAGCACGGGGTGGAGGAGAGTTGAGAAGGTGAGCACGGGGTGGAGGAGATGGGGTTGCGGCGGTGTTTGGTAACAGTTGATGCGAGAATGAACATAATGCCATACCGTATTAACTCGCAATATTGGCCTTTACTCTTACGCTGTGCGCGCCTTAAAAGTTTCGTCAGCGGTATTCCGCAAAGCCGATTAACGCACTTTGTACGATAAGATAGGCCTCTGTATTATCGGATAAGGCGTGTATTATAGGTAATAGAATAGGCCTCTGTAGGTATGGATACACAGGCTGGGTTGCCGTCTTGCGAGGCTACGCTGATAGAGTGTTCAGGGCGTGCACAGGGCAAGAGCAGAAGCCAATATTTCGAGACAATACGGTAGATGTAATGTGAAAAACACACACGCCATAAGCCCCGGCGTTGCAAAACAGAAAGGGGCATCAAGTGGGGGGGGGGGAAGTCAAATCCAAGCCCGCGTCGCAGGTGGCTTATTTTATACTTTTGGGCGCACCGACGTTAACCTTAATAATGGCCAACAATCAGGAACCCCCCAGGTATAAAACCACCTCTCTACCGTCGCCTTCGTCCTCTTCCTCTTTCTTACCACAACATCACACATAGACACACACGCACACGCAACCCCTGAGAGTAAATTCGTTAGTTTGCCTGACATGTGATAAACACGTTCGACTGACAAACGCAGCAACAGCAGGTCCATCACGATGTCCGGCGATTCCGTACCCAAACAGCTTCTCGATCCGGCCGCTTCACAGATGGCCCTCCATCTGCCGAAAGCAACCCTCGTATCCCTTCCGGTCGAGCTCCTCATCATGATCGTGCAGATGGTTTGGCAGGACTGCTTAGATCGAGACCATCGCCTTAGCCTGCGACTTGCATGTCGGCGTCTCAACCAGGTGCTCCTTCCCCTGGTCGCGAAGGAGTACTTTGAACACTGCAAAATCAGCTTGCCCAGATACACGCCAGGATTATCTGGGGCCAAGACCGAGCTGCAACGAAACCCAACTGGGGGGATATGGCTGTGGAGCAGCCCGCCTACCAGGGCTCAGAAGACGCTGCCATGCGCATCGAGCACATTATAAGAACTTGTCCCAATCTTCAAAGCGTCTACATGCATCCGGGCCGCTTGCTTGACTGGGCTGGGGGATATCCACATGTATCCCGCCACTTGGGGCTTCTGGTCCGACGAGGCCTCTGGCAGAAAGTTTTACTACCATGTCTTGTCTACCGCCCTCGCGGCTATTTCCCCAAGCAGCAAACCGCTCCATCTTGATGTGGAGTGGGACTGGCGCGACCATGCGTCGCCGATCCTGTTCAGCCCGTCTCCGGCTCTCCTCAACGATCTTCAATCCCACCCCCTTCGCACGACCCATGTCAGATTGTGGATCCAAACAGGTATACACGCTGGGGACGGCATGGAGTTGGAGACGGCCCAGAGGATAGCTCTGGAGATGCAGCGATAAGCGGCGCCAATGATATGGCACCTTTCATCAACATCTTCGCCCAAGCTCAGTGTCTCGAGCTCAAATCGACCGACAAGCGGAACGAGGACATCATATACTTCACCGCAGGGGGAGGGGAGACTTCCTTTAACGCTCTGGCGGCCAGCATGCACATTCCAGGCCTCGTCCACTTGGTGCTCACGGGATGCGAAGCCGCAGAAGATGACATTTTCGCCTTGTTGGCACGTCATGGGTCGCTGGAGACTGTTTCGTTCAAAGATGTCCGTCTTGAGACGGCAGGAAGCTGGGCATTGCTCCTTCAGCGTCTGCTCGAGTTGGAAAAGCTGAGACGTGTGACGATAGACCGGAGTCCCCTGGTGGACGGCGTTTGTGTTGTGTTCCTCGATCAGGGCTTTCTAGTTGTCTTCCGAGTCTCGAAGCGCTTGGATCATTGTGATTCGCAGCCGGATGAAAGACATGATAGTCACGCGGAATCTCGAGGACAAACGACCGGGCGATCTTAAACGGCGTTGGGTGGGAAAGGTCATGACCCAGCTTTGGAGAGAGACCATTGAAGTCTGGTGCTCAGACTAGGTAGGTAGCCGCTTACAAAACTCCGGTTTGCTTTGCCATGTCCATGATCCCCTTCACCACCGGCATGACATCGACCGTCTTCAGGGGTATCCTGTGATCACCGTCCCACTCGATCAACTTGCCCGTCCCCGGCTTCACATACCACTTCCACAGCCTCCTGTGCCCCTCGATGCCCGGATCCCTCAGCCCATGCACATGCAACGTTGGCGCCGTAATCGCGTGCTCCCCCTCCCCGCTCTCGGGCCAATCTTCGAACCTCATGCCAATCGTATCCGCCGTATCCACATGTCTCGGCGGCGTCCCCAACGTGCCATGGGGGTCAAACAGCACCAGCGGCGCACTCCCGGCCATGAAAACCCCAAAGCGGAACTTCACATCGGCCCTCAAAAGCGGCACCGGCCCCTTGACAAACTCCTGCTCCCACAGCAAGCTCGCAGCCAGCTTCGCGCCCTGCGAAAAGCCCATGACGCCGACCCACTCGCCCGTCCCCTCGTCGTTGTCCATGGCGCTGCACAGCTGATCCAGCACCTCGACCGCCGTCGTCCGCGCGTCCAAGTCATCGTGCAAGTCTTCCCATCGCAGCCAGCGGTAAAAGGGGCCGTACTCGCCGTACACGGGCGCGATGGCCGGGTGAGGCACGCAGGGGAAGGGCGCGTCGGGGAACACGAGACGGAAGTGCGTGGCGAGACCGTTGGCGAGGAGAGCGCGGCACTGCAGCCGGAAGACGGCGCCGTTGACGCCGCCGCCGTGGAGGCAGAGGATGCGGGGGAGCTTGAGATCGGTCATATTTTTTGTTTTCGTTTTTTTCTTCTTCTTTTGTGTTTTTGCCCCTTTATTTGAGAGACGGTTGCTTCTTTTTTTTCCCGCAGCGGTCTGGTGTTCGTGCCGGGTCGGGACGCTAGCTTGCTGACAGACCGGAGGTGCCGGAGGTCCGATGACGGCTGCGGCTGAGGGGCGGCGCTTGATGGTCAAGGAGGGAAACGCCCGCTGACGTAAGAGGTGACGTGCATGGCGTGGCATTCATGTTCCGAGACAGGACCGGTTGGCCTCGACTGGAAATAATTGCATTTCGGCAGCCATTGTTGACTATGTTGTTCCTCGGGCTCACGGTGTAGGCTTTTTTACTTGCTACCTACCTCACCTGGGTACCTTAGCTGTCCATGGCACTAGGCCAGACAGACGTTGCGAACACAACTTGAGCGGGGCATAGTAGTGCTGGGAAATTGAAGGTTAGGTAGGTTTTTTGTTTGCAGGTGATGGGGCGTGTCATCGATTTCTGTGGCATTTTTCAAGTTTGGTGGCACACGAAGCCGTGGTTGCACGGCTGCCGCACACATCTCTTTCCAGCACATGTGAAAGCACGACCCATGATCCAATGCCCTACAATAAGGTTCGGGTGGCTTTTGCGAACCTTCGGCATGCCGACGGCAACCCTAATTGGCACCAACGATAGAGTTTCAGGCCCGAATAAAAACCTTGCGTCGGCTGGGTTTGGCACATGAACTTGTTCGTCTCATCCCCCTTCCCAACTTCCCGAAAAACAACGACAACGACAAGACCCGAACCCTTCGCACACAACACACCGTCATGACGCAACTGTGGCTGCTCAAATTGCCCGAGGAGCTTATCCTCATGATTGCGGAGCATGTGGCCAACGGGGACGACAGTGGTGCACAGCGGGACACGCTCAACATGCAACATTGCTGCCGAAGCATGCATCGAATTGTCTCGCCCCTGTCGGCCAAGCGTTGGTTCACCACTCGCATCGTGTCCTTTGCCGGCAACGGGCTGGAGCGGACAGCCACGCAACCACCCGAGAATCCAGTCCTCCGCTCGGCTTTGAAGTCTCTGAACGTCTCGCTGTGTCACATCCCGAAACGCCCCAATTTTCCCTCCCAAGTTCGGCTTCCGCTGGGCCTCCATGGCTACGATGACTCGGTATTCGATCTTTGGCAACGCCAATCCGCCATTATGAATGCCTGCGGTTGGGTGGGGCCGCTGTGCAAGGAGTATCTCAAAGTCGGCGATACTAGCGTTTCCAAATTTGGAGACAGTCTCCATCACGCATCTCCTCCCAACCGACTTCAGAAACATGCCCTCGGACACGTGCAACAACGTGAGGCACTGGCTACTAAAGTCCATGAGACACACTTCTCAGTCACAGGAATTGGACGAGTCCAGGTTCGACTTTGCACGAGCGGCCTTGTTCCAAACCCTCTTCGCCATGGCTGAGAGCGGCATCCTCATTCCCTGTTTTACCATCGACTTCTTCGCCTGGCTGTGAGGCAGGTGACTGCAACCCGGCGATCCAAGTACTCAGGCCTTCCAGGGAGGAAGTTGAGCGCTTTAGACGCCACCCCCTCCGGGTTGAGAGCCTCGCTCTGCGCTTCAGCAGTGACTATGGCGGGAGGTCGCCATCACGGTCCGCCAGGGCCGTCGCAGAGAGCCTAGCAGCCTTCCTCTCCTTGTTCTCGGGCCTGAAGAAATTGCAGCTCTGGTGCAGACAAGCCAGTTGGCACCGCGTGGATGACGGCTTGGGGGACACCTTCCTGTGGCTGCCTCAGTCCCTTGACCTGCACACTTTAGATATTGTGGGTCTCGAGCAAGGCGCCGCCTCGGTTGGTCGCAAGGTATCCGAAATTGGAAACGCTCCGCCTATCGCGTGTCAGCCTGGGGGCCGCCTTGGTCGACTGGATGGACTTTCTCAAGCGGATACGGAGCGAGACAACTGTCAAGAAGGTCTGGATGGATTCATGCAGTTATGTCGACCCATCGACGTACACAAAGCGGTGCCTCACATTCACAGACGCCTTGTCTTCAACGTTGAGGACCGACTTCACGTGGAACTTTGGACCAGACGGCCATACCGTTGATGATATCAACACGTTGATGTCTTCTGAGGATCCGATGGACCTGACGCAAGTAATGCCTTGATTTTGACTTTGGGCCCTGGTTGTTTTTCAGTTTGATGCCCCTTCATGTTTTGTAACGCCGGGGTTTGGATCATTGACATGAAAGCCCAGTATCGTGGCATTTGTTTTCGCATTGTGTTCGTTTTCGTCGCATGACGGCCAAGATCAAGAAAAAAAAAACAATTAACTACCAGAGGCCGTGAGTTGATGTTGATTACCTAGTATACCAAAATGGAAATTTGAATACCACACCAATTACCGTCCGTCATACAATAGTAACACTGCATCTGCTGGCTCCCCGACAACAAGAAAAGAACATCTCCAAAAACCTCCCATACTTCTTCAAGGCGCGGAACTTGAACATGTTGCCCAGTCCCCTCCTTCCCCGGCCTGAGACGCTACCTTTTAAGGTACCTACGTCACGGTGCGCGTCAAACCTAACAAACCTCACGTTAGAACACGGTTCAAACTGAGGGCAGGAGAATCATCAGTGGCACAGCCAACATACAGCAACAAGAGCAGCAACCAAACCCAGCACAAGCTCAGGAACCACGGCGAAAGCGCCCGAGGTGGGAGACGGGGAAATCGCCGCGCGAGAAGTCGATGGCGTCAAGAGCGTCGAAGCAGATGTTCTGCTGCTTGCCGTCGCAGAGGCCGTCGAGTTTGAGTAATACCGGGTGCTGGACAGTGTTGTTGTCGTCTTTTCAAAGTCGGGGTCATAGCAAAAGTCCCCGTCCGCCGCCGTCGTGTATTGTGCGCTGGCCGAAGCGACGAGCAAAAGAAGAAAAAGAAGACTGCACAGCAGCCTGGACGCGCTGGAGGACAGAGCACGGGGAGATGTCATTTTGGCCGCGTGCTTGTTGAATGTGGTAAGTGAAAACCGGATTTTAACAGCAGGAAGACATCGCTGGCAGTGCAGTTCGGCAGAGCGTGTTTTATCTGAGATTCAGTTTCATGCTGGCCGCGTGTGCACTGCCCCCCCCCGGCAATCGTCCGGACCCCCGTGCGCCCGTTATCTGCAGTCCCGAGTGGCGGTTTCGGATCGGCATCATCGCGCCCGGAAGGGTTAGTGGCGTATATTTTCCGTCGCCAGCCCGGAAGATGTTTGCTCTCGGTGGAAATGAATACCTGAACGTGCCCCGAGGTATGGGAAATGAAGTCTAATCTTCATTTTGTGTCGATTTGGGGTGCGAAAAAAAAGAACCATAAGTGCCACATCAACTGATAAGAGATCTCCACCACAACTTGATCTGCAATTCTGCATGGCTCGGGCCGTAGCTTGCAAGGGGCATCGGAGGATCGTAGAGTGCGGTCGGAGGCGGTCGAAGACAAGGGTGTCCTGTTTGCTGCGTACCTTAATGTGAAGCTAGGTGATCGTTGTGCGGTTGCACGGGTTGTTATCGAGCCCAATTCTACTCCATGCACTTCTGCCAAGCTTCTGGGGTTCTGATCGCCGTTCAGGGTATCGGGTGTTTCGATCACCAAAGATGGTGGGTTGAATCGAGGTTGCTGTGAAGGGTCCCGTTGTGAATACGGTAGCTGCACCGAGTCTCCCAGAAGCGACTTACACAGCGTAAGTCAACCGGGAATGTCGCTAAGAACCTCCCCAAAGTCTCGCAGGCACAAGGGCGCCATGTATTGTCAATAAATATTAGGATTACTATTAAATAGCCACAAAATCCGCGCTGCAAGGCTCTAATTGAAATCATGACCTGGCTCTCAACATCTTGATCCGCTTAATTCTTCGGGAACAAGCCGCCGATCAAACCACCGCCGCCGCCACCAAGAAGACCCCCGCCAAGCAGGCCACCCAAAAGCCCACCCAAGAGCCCATCAAGAAGATTAGCCAGCCCCAGACCTCCGAGCAGCGATTGCAGCACGCCCCCGACCGTCTTCAACAGCCCTGTAACAAGGCCGTCCAGGCAAACCAGCAAGCCATCCAAAGCACCAAGCACAGGCTTGATGAGGATCGTGACGCGTCCTAGCAACTCAATCAGCATTACCCCTGGTCAAATGTACCCATGCTCGACAGCGAAACTCACCAACCCCAACTGTCCCAACCAAACCCCCAATCGTCCCCGTGATCATTCCCACAAGCCCGTTGGCCTTCCCAATCAGACAGCTGTCCGAGCAGCTCCCGCTGCGCGGCTCGACCGAATCAACGGTGACAGATCGCTTCGTCTGCACGCTAATCAACTCGGTGGCTTCCTTGAGGGCTGCTTCAAGCTCCTTCATCTGGGGTGCAACAGCCTCGGCAAGCTTGTCCTTCTCTGCGTCTGTGGTGGATGGCATGGACGCGACGGTTTGGTCTGTTTGATTGTTAGATTTGCTACCTTTTGGGGTGAAGGGAAAACGGGGCACGAACTGATGGATGCGCTGAGGGACTCGACCTTGGAGGAGAGGGCGTCGAGCTTGGTGGCGGCGTCGTCGATGGCGGCGGGGGAGGCAGAGCGGGGTGTGAGAGCCACGGGGGTGGCCTGCGCAGCGAGGGCAAGGCCCGAGATGAGGAATGTGGAGAGCTTCATGGCGATTGCTGAGGAAAGGGGTATGTGACTTTGTGAGTGGAAAGCTCTTGGGTCGAGGAGTTGGCTGCTGGTCTTGACTCTGGTCTGCGCTGGTCCGTGTTGGTCGAGTAACCCTGTGGCTCAGGGGAACTAGAAGATGGATTTTATAGACGATGCCATCTCGTGTCAGAACAGTCGCGAACCATGGCTTCCCGGTTTCGGTGTAGGAATTCTCCTAGCTCCCGTACCCTATTTCTGCCAAGCCTGTGATGTCAACCTGGTTGCCAGTCAATATCACGAAGAATCCTGGTATTATCAGTTTTCACTTCTCTGAATAGCACCATTTCACGATGCCAAGGTCTTGACAGACTCGATGACGCTCAGTGCGATCTCAGGGAGGATATAGTGGGAAATGTTAAGGGGTAACGTCGCGGCGATGCCTCCGCCCTGTCGAGATACCCTTGGTTCCTCGAATGGAAGTTCGACAACCGAGGTACCCGGATTCTGGGTTCTGTGACGTGCATGGCGTACATTTCTCGGGATCCAACTCGTGGCGAGAGAGGAAAAACAAGGTTGCTGGACCCTTTGCGCAGGTGCGCGCTGTCAAGCAATTTAGCCAGCTGCCGACTTTCCAAGATCCTGTCACTGGTATGGGGGGCTGTGACGTCCAGGGTGGCAAGCACTCAATTTCCGGTTAATAACTGCAACTCCATCGCTTTGCGTGCGTGGGGCCTGGAACCGGAATTTTTGCAACTGTGAATAGCGTCACGGGAGAGAGAATAAACTGACGTCAACTCAGAGTCGTGTTGTTCCTGCGCCACATTTTGGGCTGCGCCCCACCGTTGCAATGCCCTGATGACATTGCGAGGGCTTCCAGGATTTGGCTGGCAGTCAAATCACTGAGCATGGTCACCTTGGTTGCCGGATCTCATGGGTCAAAGGGAAGTTCAAATGGGTATATTCGTCATGCAATGTGTTTCATCATATGCTACATGGGGGTATCATGAACGGTACGGCGTACCAGACCCGTGGTGTTGTACAGGCAAACAAAAAGGTGGTAATACAGGTTCAGAAAAGAAATGTTTCCCAGGCCGTGGGTCATACCCTCAGGTCGTAGAATCGGCGGTCGTCGCCGAACTTGTGCTCCCACCCCCGGGAATAGGGGTGGTTCAAAGTTCTCATGCTGCCTTCCCATGTCTCCTCTTCCAGCCTTGATCGCGGCTTGGAAGCGACAGAAGTATCCCGGGACTGCATCGGTGATGCCGGTGGGGATGTGTGCAGCTTCGACTTTTGTGATATGTCGCGCGAGACTCGGAGGATGAAGACGCGGAAGATGGGGACCACCTGCAAGATGATGGCCACACATGGCTCGAGGAAAGCGAATATGGACATGAAGATCATGAAGTCTGATGAATGTTAGTCCTTATCCCCGTGAGTTTGTCATGGTGCAAGTGCCACATACCGAAGTTGAAGTCGCCCTGGACGACCTGCAGGAACACACGAATGACAACAAAGACGCCGGTGATAGCGCCTAGACTCATGGCGATGGTCAAGCCAACTTTTTCCCTCGTCTGGAGCTGCAGCTTCCGAACCACGAAGAAGGGGAAAAGGGCCAAGAGAATGTCACAGACACCCATGTACGCTGCCACCAGGTTAGCCCCATTGCCACTCAGGGGTAAAGAGACTGGGAAGACTCACTCATCGTAGCACCACCCATATACTGAAGGATGGCGAGGTCGTAGCACATGTAGTTGACAGGCCGGAATCGAGCTCTCGGGTCACCGCAGGCCGGGACCCATGTTGAGATGATGCCGGGGATGAGGACGAGGTTGGCCGTCACAACAATGAACCAGAGGAAGCACAGCTGAACTTTGTGTCGGGCAATGCGAGTGAGTGTGAGGGCGAAGGCAACCTTGGTCCAGCTGGTAGCGATGGTGGTGAGGGTGACGGATGTGTTTTGCAAAAGGAAGAAGAAGCGTCTTTCGTCTCGAGTTCGGTTGCCGACGGCGATGATGCGACTTATCAGGGCGGCCCCGATGAGAAGAATGACCTGGAGACATGTCAGCAACCCCAAGTAATACAACTTTTGTGCATTGATAGATTAGTTTAGGATTAGCATACCCAAGAGACTGTGAGCACAAAGTCATCCCACCACAACTTTGCTGACTTTTGCCGCAGCCATAATCGCAGACCCAAAAATGAGCCCGATGATGCAACCAACATCCAAACGGCGACATTTGTCTCGAGCGACTTATCGCCAATCCCTGGTACCGCGCTCGACATTGTTGACCCGGGGGAGGGGGGGTTGGTGTCGATTTGATGTCGCGATCTTCTTGTAAGTCGATGTCAAAAGTCGAAGATCAGGCCTTGGCGGAAAGGGCGCCTGGATATCGACATAAAGGATCGACGTAAGCGACGGCATTGAGACCGTGGCGGAAATGCATTGAACAAAATATATCTATGGTTGAGTGATCGATGGGAATCCGGGGAAGCCATGTGGGGCCAAGGGGATGTGTCTCGGGTCCCAGGGGCTGCGAACTGGTGTTCGCCGTGGCTGTCGCAGACTGACCGTGCGAGGGGGCTCCGGCGGTGGAGCATCTTCACTGGAGCGCTTGCCCTGTGAAGGCGCCGCCGACTGTGGCTCAGCGGCCCGACGCGCACCCCACTCGGCCGCAAAAAAAATTCGGCAGCGACAGCACGGCTTCCAATGCTGGGAGCGTCAACTTCGAGAACGGTTCGAGATTCATGCGATGCAATTGAGGGCATAACTGATCAAGTATTCGACATGGACAGCATTGTGGTTCAGCGCCTGTCAATGGAATCAATGGAAATGCATTCCCTGGCCTGGCGCATGGCAAAAGCGGCGCTCAACCGACGTTTGACCATTCAGAGCAGCTCTCCAGTTTGGAGTTTCAGAAGGTTCATAGCTCCTGGCGTTTGCAGCGACCCCTGCCACGTGTGAAGCGAGCTAGGCGGCGAGTTGGTGTAGGGCACGGGAAGCCCTGTGGAGTGTGGGTGGGGTGGGGGCCTTTCTTGGAAACACTGTGACGTGCTCCCACGGCCGTGCCCCCATCATCCCATACACTATCACCTCAAACTCCTAACACGAGGAGCTCCTTGTTCGGACGTCTCTCCTCTGTAGGCAATCACACCGTCGTCCTCTATCTGCGCTTGTCTCCGTTTAACTCGGAGGGTTAGGGTTTTCGATGGATGCTCAGAGCTCGGCTAATTGTCCTGTCTCGGCCAAGATCGCCGTTGGAGTCTTGGCACCCACGAGCGACACGCACCTGCCCGATCTTTGGGAACTTTTCCCCGCAGCGCGAGGCTTCATCTGAAGCAAGATCACGGACAATCACCTTACACCTCACACAGCACAGCCACTCCACCTTTCAAAAACCGCGAAAAATATCTCACCGCCCCTTTTTTTTTTTACACGCGTTACAATGGCAGGCTACTGCAGAGACTGCTTCACCGGGACAGTCGAGACGGATGGCACCCACTTGGGATCAGAGCAAGAGCTGCACGGGCGACCCACTTACGTGTCCACACCAAGTGCCGACGTCCAGCCTCTGGGGACGATCGTGATCATTCCAGACGCCTTTGGCTGGACCTTCCCCAACACACGGTCGCTCGCCGATTCCTACGCCCGCCGCGTCCCCTGCACCGTCCTCCTCCCGGACTTCATGAACGGTCACTCCGCCTCCCCTCACTCACCCCTACCCATCTCAACGAACCCCACCCATTGAGACCAGACACGCAATACGAAGTCGAAAAAGCACAGACATGATCTAGTAATGCTAACATAACCCTCCACGCAGGTAACGCCCTCCCCGCTCGCACCTTGACGCTCATGGACTACCAGCCGCCTCCATCCGACTTCCGCATCACGCGCCTTCTCAAACGCACCTGGTCCATTCTCCAAGTCATACCCTCCCTGGTCCGCTACCTCCTCACATGCCGCCACGCCCTCGCCCAGCCCCGAATCCTCTCGTACCTCCGCTCCGTGCGCACCTCCACTGCACCGGCCCCGTCCAAGCTCGGCGTCGTGGGCTTTTGCTGGGGCGGCCTGTACGCAGTCGAGCTGACGCACGACGCCCCTGAGAACAAGGTGGTAGTTGGGGGGGAAGAGGTCGATTTGGTGGACTGCGCTTTCACGGCGCATCCCAGTCTGCTGACGATTCCAGGCGACATTGAGAAAGTGGTGAAGCCGCTGAGTGTGGCCAATGGGGATGACGATTCGTTCATGGGGCGCAAGGGGATGGTGAAGCTCAACGATATATTGGACGCGAAGAATGGTGCTGCTGGCGAGGAGGTGCATGAGGTGGTTGTCTTTCCGGGGGCGGAGCACGGGTTTGGTGTGAGGAGGGACTGGAGGGATGCGCTGCAAAAGGAGTGCCGCGATAAGTGCGAGGACCAAGCTGTGGCTTGGTTTAGAAGGCAGTTTGCGGCTTCTCAGGAGTAGCTGAGTGTGGTTTTGGGGGGTGCCTTCGAAGGTTCGTCCGGGCTATTGGGTATCGCTCGTCTCATGTCGCCGGATTGTGTTATCAGCGAGAGGGCGCGGACTCTTCCGGCTATCAGTTCATCCAAACTGCCGTGCTGCATGTGGGTTATCAGCAGCAGCGCAACGGGAGCAATTTGCAGCGGGAAGGTTGACGTGGCGCTCAACTGACGTCTCTGATTCGCTTCGTCGATGCAAGTGTCGTCGACACGACCGCGTTGGTTATGTGAGGAGGGTCCTCCGAGTCAGATCCCGCCGGCGGTCTGCACGCCAACGGAGCCACCACGGTGCCTTTTGACGCGTCTGACTCGGATACTTCATCACGGGCGAACCTTATCGAGCGCCTCCCTGCGCCGCCGATGTGATTAAATTGACAACCCACCCCCAGACCGTGTCTGTCTGTCCCCACGACGCTCCCTTCCGCATCGACACATGGATGATGCGCCAGATCCGACGAGATGAGGTTGCGGAGATCCCTTGGTACTGTTGTTATCGCAGCTGTGATCCCGAGCTCACTAGTCGCCGGTCACTTGCTTGAGCGGGACAGTCCATGGCGAGACCAGTCCGTGATCAAAAGAGCTGGAGAGGGTGCAGCATGTGGCGCGTCGGCCGGAAATAGTGTTTGCGATCATGGTCTCTGCTGTTCTGAATCGGTACGTGTCAACTGACCCTTGACCTGCAGAGTCGTCTCCTTTTACAAGTCCAAGTCGCTGATGTCGATATGTTGAAAGGGGATTTGCGGGACCGGCGGCGCGTTTTGCAGCGCACCAGCATGCCAGCTTTCTTACGGGCCTGGCTGTGATGGAAACCAAGTACCAGCCGGCGCCACCACCGCAAATGTCCCCAGACCACGGTTTGGTCATGTGCCGTACGGAGTCGACATCAGCCACTGCTCTGTCAGGGGAAAGGTTGCGCTCACTTTTGACGATGGGCCATATATACACACCGCCAAGCTCCTTGACACTCTCAAGAAGAACAACGTCTCGGCAACCTTCTTCATTGTGGGAAACAACGCAGGGAAAGGTCAAATCAGCGATCCTGAATCAGGGTACACGCCCATCATCCAGCGCATGATTGCAGACGGCCATCAAGTGGGCAGCCACACCTGGAGCCACCAAGACATGAACGCCATCACACCACAGCAGCGACGAGCCCAGATCATCAACAACGAGATCGCATTAGCCAACGTCCTTGGCGTGATTCCCTCATACTTTCGACCACCGTACACGCTCTGCGACGTCGACTGCTACAACGACCTCGCCTCGCTTGGCTACCACGTCGTAAGTCGAACCAAGTCCCTGTCACCCCCCTTTTCCACCAAGACCCGCACTGATTTCCCGGTACAGGTGAACTACGACGTTGACACGCGCGACTGGGAAAACAACGGAATACACTCCAAGTCCATCTACCAAAGCATCCTCACCCAAGGCTCATCGTCCTCCTCACAGTGGCTTTCCCTCGCGCACGACGTCCAAGAGCACACGGTCCACCAGCTCGCCCAGTTCATGATCGACACCGCCAAGGGTCACGGCTATCAGCTCGTCACGGTGGGGGAGTGCCTGGGAGACCCCCCGGAGAACTGGTATCGCGATCCAAGGACCGGTGCTTCGCGGAATGCGAGAGGTGCGAGTCCGACGCCGGTGCAGCGGGTGCCAACTTCCGCGAGATCCACAACGACGAGTGCTAATTCGACAGTGTCTGTGGCTACGCCTTCGTCTTCGGACGGGATGACGCCGTCGAGTTCCATGCCTGGGGTGGTCGAGACGAGGGCTTCTGATGTTGGTGGGCGGAGGGCTGTGCCGCTGCAGAGGTGCTTCCGCGGAGGATTATCCGAGGATGCAGCCGCTGTGTTGGGCGTCATTGTGTGGTTGGTGGGTCTGGTGTTTTGGGCGGGTGGTTGAGTTGGTGGTGACGGATTCGGGACGGCGATGTGGGTGGCGGGCGTGCAGCTAACATTTTCTCTCATGGAGTGCGAGGGTTGTACGCGAGACTGTCTTGCCTGTACGACGTCGGAGAACCTTGCATCTTTCTGCTCTTGAATGGGCTTGGCACACCGCATCTTATTGCTCCTTGGATTTCAGTGTGATAACAGTGACAAGAACTGCATGGTTGCTGCGGTTGGCTAGTTTTGTAGAAGAAGTGGGTGTCGCTGGTGCAGCAGCACAGTATCTTGAGGTCGATTAGGCTTCAGCGCTCAGAGCGACACGGACATGCAAGCGTGCGTGTGTCTGTGTTGGGCCCCGCTGTTCAAGAATCCCACGTATAAGATGCAGGTGGCTCTTGCTTGTCATAGTTTCTCCCTTCATGGCCATCCCCTCTGCGCGGCTCAGCAAAATGAGGATGATGCATGTGCTCGCGGAAGAATGGCGCCTCGGCGTCCTCATGCTTCTCTCAGTATACATTGCCTACAAGCTGTACATCTACAATCGACTTCGACACTTGAAAGGCCCGTTCGGTGTCGGCTTTACCAATTTTCTGCAAGGAAGGCAGCTCTGTGGCATCGGTTCATTCTCGTGGTACGAAGACGTTGCTGAAAAACACGGTCCCATCTCTCGCATCGGCCCCAACATACTGCTCGTGTCCGATCCTCAAATCTGGGCTCGGGTTACCTCCAGGGCGGGTTACAGGAAGCCCAACTGGTGGTATCGTTCCGCACGTATCGTTTACGGACAGGACAGCGTCTTTACCGAGACCAATACTGAGAAGCATGAGCACCGAAGACGGCAGGCGGCTCCCGGTGTAAGTGGCATTCTTGCGACACCCATAAGAAGACAATGCGCGATGTCTTGCACCTTGCTGATACCACCCGCACTCCAGTACTACGGGAAAACCAACTACCAACTCGAGCAATCCATCGACGCCAACATCAGCAAGCTAATCGACTTGGTCCGCTCCAAGTACCTCTCCACCACCGGCCAAGTGATCCCAATGGACGCCGCCGAAAAGATACACTTCCTGACACTCGATATCAGCAGCATCCTAGGCTTGGGGCGCTCGTTCGGAATGCTGTCCGCGAACAAAGACATGTACAACTACGGCGAGAACACTGAAAAGGGGCTCCTCACTGCAGCGGCCTTCATGGCTCTTGGTCTGGGATGGATCCCCCGGGTCCCCATCATTGGTCCATTGATAGTCCCCAAGGCTGGGGAACCTCGTGGATTTGGTCTCGTGCTGGCGGCCGTGTTTGAGATTGTTGATGAACGGCTGAGTCTTCCGAAGGAGAAGCAAGTTGCGGGTCCAGATATGCTCTCGAACTGGATCAGCCAGGGGCTTTCGTACGAGAATCTTCGTAAGTCTGTTGTACCGTATTATTCCACAAAATTGGCTTTTACTCGGAGACCGTGCACGCCTTGGTGGGTTTATCAGACGCCCTACGCAAAGCCATCAAGCGCTCCTTGCACGATAAATACGCTATGGGCTGTACTCGGTAAGGCTTTTACGTTACCAAAATAGGCTGTTACGGCACTAAAATAGGCGTCTGCGCAGCTAACTCACTCTGAAAAACCCATCAACGCGTGCACGGTCTCCGAGTAAAAGCCAATTTTGTGGAATAATACGGTATCCGGCCAGGAGCAAATGGGCTGATTCGATATACCAGGTACCGAGTCCGCAAATCAGATCATCGCCGGGGCCGACACGACGGCCTCTACGCTTCGAAGCGTGCTCCTGCACATCATGAC
The DNA here is from genome assembly GCA_033296975.1 of Podospora aff. communis PSN243. Taxonomy (NCBI): domain Eukaryota; kingdom Fungi; phylum Ascomycota; class Sordariomycetes; order Sordariales; family Podosporaceae; genus Podospora; species Podospora aff. communis PSN243. Next base: position 279,711 of record MU865958.1, on the reverse strand, counting down.
CAACCCTTGCGTCTACAAGAAGCTCCAGGCCGAAATCGACGAAACAGTGTCCAGCGAGAAACTATCTCCCGTCTCGGGCTCCGAGGTCATAGCATTCTCTGTCGCTCGAAAGCTTCCGTACCTCCAAGCCGTCATCAAAGAAGTAATGCGCGTCTGGCCTATCGCCGTCTCTTTCACTCCCCGTCAGTGCACCCCCTGATCGCAAGTGTTCGCCCATATGGCCGCTACTAATCCACGGTTCAGGAGTAACTCCAGCCCAAGGAGACACCTTTATCGTTGACGGAAAGCCCGTGAGGATTCCAGGAGGCGTCGACATCGGCATCGGCATCCAGGCCATTCTGCACAACAAGGACATTTTCGGCCACGACGCAAAGTTCTTTCGCCCCGAGCGTTGGCTAGAGCAGAGTGATGAGAAACGGCTCGAGCTAATGACCAAAACCAGCGATCTCGTCTGGGGTCAGGGGACTTGGCAGTGTCTTGGGAAGCAGGTGGTGTATATCGAAATGAGCAAGACCATATTCGAGGTGAGTGTCTTCAAGCTGACTCGAAACCTTTCACTCTGATCTTGTGCTGATGCCAAAGATTGGCAGCTTTTTCGACATTTCGATTGGGCTTTACTGAAGCCGTCTGAAGCGCCATGGAGAGTCACATCGCCCTTTGGGCTATGCTTCATCAATGATATGTGGGTGCAAGTGACTTCTCGCTAAGTCAACACATGCAATTGCGCGGACAGCGGCAAGGGGGTCTTAGTCACCGCGGTACGAAATACGTTTTAGTCGATTCCACAGCGGAAGGTTTTTCCGCAGTGTTGTTTTTTTACTGGGCGATCGACCCTGCAGGGAACGATCAGGGGTCGATAGTTGCGTGGTTGGTGGACTTGGGTTCCAGTGTGGCTTATTCAGCACCCTCTTTGTTCTTCTCGTCCCCTAAAACCAGTGACATCCCTTCCATTGCCTGCCCCGGAATTGTGATTGCTGTCCCTACCATCAAAATGGCGTCGCTTAGGTCTGTCTACCCCGGTGCCTTCGTCAAAAGACTCCCTAGCGATGATGCAGGAATACGAAAAATGCGCAAGGCTTTCCTGCAGGCTGTGGGCAACAACTTCCTTCTCCTCCAGCTTCTTTTTCTCGGACTCTTTTGCTACGTATTTGGGGCGTTGTTTCAGCAAATGGGCCGCACGCACAATCTCAACATTGTCTTTGTTGACTACGACGGAGGTGCTATCGGCCGCGCCGTGCGCTCTGCATATGCGTCTCTCCAGGGAGACAACTTCCCAACACTCACCGAGCGGGCACCATCCGACATTCTGACACCCGGCGAGTTATGGGAGTCTGTCTGCAGGACGGAGTACTGGGCTGCGCTCTACGTCTCGCCAGGCGCCTCTCGGAGGCTAGAAGATGCACTAGCGACAAACAGCGACAACTCAATGTCATCGTACGACAACACCGACATCATGGCATACATCTGGAACCAAGCCTTGTACTCACCAGTCGCCGACGGATCCATATCAGCAAACCTTCAACTCCTGTCAAACACAGCCCGCATAGCCTACACCAGTGGCAACGGAACCGGCAACCTCAGCACCATCTCCGGCCCCTCCGCCCTCTCCGTCCTCGCCGAGCCGTGGCACCTTCAATCCCTCAACATCCAGCCCACCACCCAGGGCTCACGCGCAATCTACAACAACATCGTCATCGTCCTCGTCCTCATCCAGGAATTCTTCTACCTCGGCACCATCAACGGCCTCTACGCCCAGTTCAAAGTCTACTCCCGCGTCCGACCCTTCCGCATCGTCGTCGTCCGCAACATCAACTCAACCCTCTACACCCTCATCGGCGCGCTCTGCGTGTCCGGCACAATCTGGGCCTTTAGATCCGGCTGGGATCTCAACGGCAACCAATTCGTCCTCGCCTGGGTCATCATCTGGCTGTTTGCCCACTGCAACTTCCTCACGCTTGACGTCTTCACCATTTGGCTTCCGCAGGCCTATGTGCCCATGGCTCTCATCTCGTGGGTTATATTAAACATTACGTCTGTTTTGCTGCCTTTTGAACTAAGCCCGGGGTTTTATCGTCTGGGGTATCTGTTCCCGGCGCATGAGGTGTATCAAGTCTTGACCAACATCTGGTCGCGGGGATGTAATCCGCAGCTTCGCTACGCCCTTCCTGTTCTCTTTGCGTGGGAAATAGTGGGCTTGGCGTTGAGTGTCCTGGGTGTCTTCCGGAGGTGCCACTTTGCGACGGTCGGAGAGGAGACGCAGGCGAGGGAGTTCAGGGAGAAGGTTGATGCTGCTGTGGCGCTGCACTTGGACAAGATGGACCAGGGGAGAGGGAGGACGAGGGGTGGGCAGGAGGATCAGAAAGATGGGGGGAAGATGCGGCTCAGTGGGGAGACGCCGTCTGAGGATGAGGAGGCGTTGCAGGCTGAAATGGCTGGTGTCATTGAGCGTATTGGCACGAGGCAGCAGATGGAGCGTGAAAGGACTGGCTCGTGTAGCTTTGGACCCGCGTTTGACGTACCGTTTCGGTATGTGCCCAACGGGAAAGGTGTGTAGGGGTGCTTGGGCTATTCCATGATTACGGCGTGGATCAAGCGATAGAGAGGAGGTGGTGGGTTCCCAAGGCTTGGGGGCGGTTTGTTTGTCTTGGCGTTGTCAATGTCAGATATTATCAACCCCACCGGGGCTTTTTGGCCTTGAAACACCGGCCGTTGTGTTCGATTTCTCGAACTGCCGATATTGAGTCCGGAATTTTGTTTCCATGCCGGCCCAGCTCCATGTTACAGGCTAATATGCATGCTGCTACCTGGGTCCTATTCAACAGTCTGCCCCATCTTAGTGCCAACCCCGACCGTTAGTATCTGGAATGGTTCCGCCACAGCCGGGCGGGTAAAGCTACACCTTGGCTTCTAGAAGTTCGAATATGAATGAACTGGCTGAGCAACAATGACAGGCCCTCGCTGGCTTGATTTTCGGCTTCAGGAAGCAACCAAGGCGCGAATTGCAAAATGAGGTCCTCCCTGATAGCTCTTCTCGGCGTGGCAACGCTCGCAACGGCACAGCTGTCCGGCCGTGTCGGGCCAACGACAACGAGGGAAGCCAAGGCCGCGAAAAAGGTGTGCAACATCCTCGACTTTGGGGGAGTGGCATCGGCAACAACGGACAACAGCGATGCAATCACCAAGGCATGGGATGCCTGCAAGGCCGGTGGCCAGGTCTTGATTCCCAGCGGAAGCTTCGGGCTCGAAAAATGGGTCGACCTCACCGGAGGGAGCGGAGTGGCCATCAATGTTGAGGGCATCATCTTTCGCATCAGCAGTGGAACGGCGAGCGGGACGATGATCTCCGTGCAGTCGACAGATGACTTTGAGTTCTATAGCGCAAACTCCAAGGGCGCGGTTCAGGGGTATGGCTATGAGTTTCACAAGGGTAAGTTGCCATCAAACCCATTGAAACTAGAGGAAGAGCTGATTCAGGGGTATCAGACAACAAATACGGGTTTGTCTCGCTCAAGGCCATTGGTCTACTCTTGCTGACGTTTGCAAAGTCCAAGAATTCTTCGACTCACAAAGGTACTCCAAGAACGATGTAGAGGGCAGCGTTGATGTGGAGCTGACAGCATTCAGGTCACAAACTTTAGCGTTCATGATGTGGCCCTGGTAGACTCACCGGCTTTCCATCTGACCATTGACTCCTCTTCCAACGGAGAGGTGTACAACCTCATCATCCACGGCGGCGATCGTGGTGGCCTGGACGGTGTTGGTCTCTGGGGTACCAACATCCATGTTCACGACGTTGAAGTCTCGAACAGAGATGAATGGTAAGAGCGCATAAATCTCGTATGATATTCACCAGCTGACACAGGATGCAGTGTGACAGTGAAGGTGAGCTGTGCCACTGCACCACGATTCGGCCACATCAAGCATTAACACCATCGCAGAGCCCATCCCGCGACATCCTCGTCGAGTCAATCTTCTGCAACCTCTCCGGCGGCTGCGCCATCGGCTCCCTCGGCACAGACACCAGTCCGTTCCTCCCACCCCATTTCCCCATTGGATCACACCTAACCCCCATCCCAGACATCACCCGCGTAACCTACCAAAACATCTACACCCACCACAGCAACCAAATGCTCATGATAAAGTCCAACGGCGGCAACGGCTTCTTCAACGACGCCCTCTTCACAAACTTCACCGGCCACTCCAACGCCTACACCCTCAACCTCGACTCCTCCTGGGCACAGAAAGAACCCGACCCGGGCGACGGCGTGGAATACGACCGCATCACCTTTAGCAACTGGGCCGGCACCTGCCTGGACGGCACCCGGCGCGCACCCATCCAGCTGTTCTGCCCGGAGTCGCTGCTGTGCGGCAACATGGAGGTGTCCAACTTTAACGTCTGGACGCAAAACGGCAGCGAGGTGCTTTACAAGTGTCAAAATGCGTACGGGATCGGCGCGTGCATGAATCAGTTTGCGGGGAATGGAGCGTACACGAGCACCATGACGGTGAAGACGATGGATCCTACGTGAGTATCTACCCTGTTGGACATGGTTGGTGGGGGAAGCTGATGAGAGTAGGAGCTATGCCGTTCCGACGATGCCGGGGGAGATCACCAAGGGGTTGGGAATCACGACGCAGATTGCGATTCCGCCGGTGCCGACGACGTTTTATCCGGGGTTGAAGCCGAAGAGTGGGTTGATGGCGCAGCCGACGGGGTGAGGACCTAGGGGATGGCAGGTGTGCAGATTCAGGGGTTGTTTTCTCGACTCCGGCTGAGATGTTGGCGGCGTCTGTGTTCTTCGCGTCGTGTCCGTTTTGGCCGCATCACGACCAAGAGCAAAAAACTACATGTAAAAGCCGAGATGCTGGAGCGGCGTGCGATAGGGAAAGGCGGCTCAAAAGTCTGAAGACTGTGAATCCAACTCTTTTCAAGGAAAGAACCAAAAGCATTATGAGTTGATGAGGGTCCTCGCCCCTCAAGGCCCAGGCCCGTCAATTTTTGCTGCCAAGACGAAGGATGTGTTAGCCTCATGCTACCCCTGGCCTCAGCTCTTCCGGGCCACCCCGAGATAACCAGGCTAAGCTTTTTGGGTCTGACTATTGCGGCAACCATCGATGTGGCGTTCCAAGTACTGCGCAACCACAGGCCGGGCCCGGGGCCAGCTGGTTGAACAAAAACCAGAACGGGGACGTCTTCTAGCCGTCAGATTTTGGGACTCTGCATTCTCATCCGACTTTAGTCACTCTTTGAACCTTTGCGTTCCCACACTCGTTTCAGATGCGATTCCTCTTCTTTCCGGCCCTTCTTGTGGGCGTGCCCTTTGCCGCGGGAGCTCCTCGGGCGGCGCCGACAGTGCACCCCGAGTTGGTGGCACGGGGATTCCTCGGTCCTCGCGGCGTGTGTGAATCTGACGACCTGCTCCGCGACCTACGCAAACCGTCCAACAAAGCCCAAGCCACGCCGTTTTGTCGTTCCCTCCTAGCCAGCGAACTTGCCACTTCGACCGTGGCAACCGTCACGGCATCCAACGAATATGTCACTGCCACCGAGGTCGTCACGTCGACGCGAGTGGAATCGGCAACCATCACCTCGATCGAAACCTTCCTCTCCACTGCCACCTCGACCATCACCGTGTCCACCCTGACCGAGTTTGAGCAATGGCACATGCCCGGCGCCCGCGATGTCGACCCATATGTCGCCCTCTCCGAGTCTCTCTTCCAAAATTATCCCGAGACCCAGATCATCAGCGCCTGCGCCTGCATCAGCATCCCCATCTGCTACAGAAAGGCCACAAAAACCATCGCCGGCCTCACCGAGACATTATCCACGGCAACAAGCTTCGTCTACGAGACCTCAACCGCCACAACCACCACCTTCACCACCACAACCGACATTTCCACCGCCACTGAGTCCGCCACGGCCACCACCACCCTCCCCCCGTCCCCATCCGAAACCTCCTTCCGCATCAGGACGCTCAACGCCGCCGGCCAGGTCGCCTACATGAAGAGATCGTACCACAACGCCATCGGCAACGTCTTCTACCAAACCACCGACGTCACCCAGGCCGCCCTGTTTGTGACTGATAGCCTCGGCCGCTTGACCATCGACAGCCCGCAATACTCGGACGTCGCTCTCATGTACACCTCGACGCAGTGGAACTGGAATGCGGGGACCTTCAACGCCGTGGCTTTCAAGCCTGCGTCCATGGTGGATACCACGTCGCAGTTGTCGTATTGGGCGATGGATGTGGATGGCGAGACGGGGGCGCTTGTTCCGTCGCCTGTCAACGGGGTGACTCCCATCTGGCAGGCTTGTCAGGGCGGCGCGGATGGTGGGCTGTTTCCGATTTGGGGGTCTGGTGCTGTTCTTGTGTCGGGGTGTCATGCCATTCAGCCGACGATCGAGTTTGTTGTGTGATTGAGTTGCCGTGTGTTTTGGAAAGTCTAGATTTAGCTTTACGTGGTGTTCTAAGCAATCGCACTCTAGATTCTCCTACCTGCCAGTGCCCCTGAGCCCCAACAGTTGAAGACTAGGTTTGATGTTGACGGCACGGGCGGGGGTAAACAACTTGGTCCGGAACGATCCGGATAATTGTCGCCAATGAGGTTCCCTCCCGAAGCTCGGTGGCCGTCAGACAATGCAATTGTTCGGGATAAGACCCCTTTTGTTGGGGCTGAACCTGAAACAATGTCTAACCCCACCTTATTGTCTTCGAGAATGTTAGGCCGGAAGATTTAGAGAACCACTCCCAAAGTTTGACCAAACACCTCGAAACATGTCCGTTATAACCTCGAATCCGGGATGTGCTACCTGCACAATCGCTTCCGACCTCGTCCGCACAGGGGAGAACCCAGTGCCGTCTCGAATCCCCCAGACCATCTTCCAACCGGCAGCACAGTTGGGTACAGTTGAAAACTTGACCAAAAGTGCAGCGGATTGTCGCTGCTGCAGCGTCCTGCTCGATAGCCTCATTTCATCATCCCAGAATGTAACGATTCGGCCGCTCAGGGACAACGACGTGGTGGAGATGGCCTACATCCTGTTCAGGGGAGTTTGGGAAGTCACGGTGATGGAGGCAGACGTACCCTTGAAGCCATCGCCCAGAATGATGCTGTCTTCGATGAGGCTTGTTCGACATGTCGACCGCGGAGATGAAGCTCCTCCTCTGTTACAAGACAATGAAATGTTGGCGTCGACAAAGGGCGATCCCCACTTGGATTTATCACGCCTCAAAGACTGGATTGCCTATTGTGACACCCATCACCAGGGCACTTGCGTCCGTATCGACGACCCATGGAAGAAAGTGGAACCTCCGCTGATGCTCTACCTGATCGACGCCGAGGAAGAGCGGGTGTCTCAGCAGTCGGGGAAGACGGCTTATGTCGCTCTCAGCTACGTGTGGGGTGCCAGTTCTTCTCCCCTTGTTTCTGTCAAAGCAAACATCGACGAGTTGACTGCACCAAAGTCCCTCTCCCGCTTGTCACGGCTAGGCAGAACCTTGGCTGGCACCATCCGAGACGCCATGGAGGTGACGCGCAACCTGGGCTTCAGATATCTGTGGGTCGACAGGTTATGCATTGTCCAAGACGACGAGCTCCACAAGCCTATTCAGCTGGCGGCCATGGCGGCCATATATGGTAACGCGCTGGTCACAATCATTGCTGACAACGGAGACGATGAGGAGGGCCTCTCGGGAGTTGGGCCAGACAACTCAACACGCTGTCCTTTTAAGCTCCTGTGTCTTCCGGGAAAGGTTGAGCTTGTGATCGACGATCCAAATCTTCACGCCCCGGCAGAGCCTAGTACGACGCTGAACAAAAAGACTTACAACACCCGAGGATGGACACTCCAGGAAGAGATGCTCTCCCATCGGACCTTGAGGTTCACCCGCCAAGAGGTCAGGTGGATGTGCCACAAGTCAAGACTACGGGAAATCTACCACGACGATCGGCAAATCACCGAAAACCGGACGGCTTCGATCGAAGTCCAACTTTTCAAGCCCCAGCCAGACATCATGACCTACGGCCACATGGCCGTGGACTACACCTCTCGACTCTTGACCTATGACACTGACGCCGTGCACGCCTTCTCTGCCATCATCGCCACTTACAGCAAATCCATGAAAGCTGGCATGTTCTACGGGCACCCCGAGCTCTTCTTCGAGGTCTCCCTTCTGTGGCAGCCGTCCAAGCCCCTGCGACGACGAAATCCCGATTCATCCGCCCCGTCCTGGTCCTTTCTTGGCTGGCAAGGCTCTGGTCTGAGTCTCAGGGCCTGGAGCGAAAGCTACAATAGCACCGCCCGCGACAAATACCGCAAAGACGTCTACTTCACCTCGGCAGTACGCATCACCCCTTGCGTCGAGCTCTACAAGACAGACACTCAGACGGGAGAACGACATCTCATCCAGAGCGCACACCACGAGGACGTCGATGCGGTCAAGGAAGAGACACTTTCCGACCTGTCAAACCGTCGCGCCCTGAAAGTCGCCATCCCGACAGAACCTCACCCTCTTCCCTCTCGATCATGGTCCCAAGCACTGACCCTTCGCACGAGCATGTGTTCCATGACCGTGGGAGACACCCTTCCCGACAACTCTCGACAGAACCACTGCGTGGATGTCTCTCTTCTCGACGAAAACATGTCCATCGTCGGAGCTCTCAGACTCAACAGCACGGTCAACAACGTTGCAGGGATGACCGTGTCCCTGATAGTCCTGTCGCGGGGCATCACCTTACAACGCCCTCACACATGGGAGATGCCGGAGATGAATGTCTTTCATGCGGAATGCGATGCCGTGTGTTTTCACATGACTTGTCGAGCGGAGAAGAGATATGTGCCCTATGACTTTTACAATGTCATGTGGGTTCGATTAGTTGACGGGTTTGCGCATCGGGAAGGGGTTGGGAGGGTGCTGCGGAGTGTGTGGGGTGGGTTGAAAGCGGAGGATGTGGAGATTCAGTTGGGGTGAGATGCGACGTCAGGGGGGCCCGTGATGCCGTATTATTCTACTAGGTACTTTCTACTCGGATATTGTACACGCCTTGATGTGTTTGAAGGCAATGCCACTGGTTGGGAAAGGGAACTTTCTTGGCTGAACGACTTCAACAGAGGACGTATGGTAATTTAGGTAGGTTGATGGAGTTGAATTGAAGGAATGCCCACTCTGATGTACCAACCATTGACTTGGCACGGCACCATGGCTCCTAACCATAATAGTGCCCGCTGCTTGAGTCAACGGCCATGGGCTTGGTACCATAATATCGCGCTCCGGAGGAGTCGATCACCATGGGGGACGACCCATAATAAGTCCCGCCCCTGCCACGAACTGCGTCGATGTCCATCAGGGAGGTCCTGCTAACGCTTCGGCTTTCCTCATTCATCCAGCTGAGGTCATTGTAGACCTTTGCGTTTCCCATCCAGCCAATGTTGATGTCGGCTGCAATTTGGCAGCGCTGCTCAATTGTATCTGCCACCAGTTAGGAACGTCAAAATCAGTGTTTCCTAGCCTAGAGGTACTCAACACTAACCAAGATCTGCGGGGAGCTTGATGTATCCCGACTTGTTCAATAGCCTCAGGACTTCTTTGACCCAGACGCGGCACGTCCATTGGCGTTCTCCCGGAGGGAGATATCGAGGGTCCATGAGATGGACAGAGTTGGCACAAAACTCAAGGGCGTCCATGCCCGGAGTATGGGCGATCTTCAGTATGACTACCAAAGTGCCAGACCTCCGTGGGTTTGACACAGCGCGCACTTCTTTGTACAGGTCCAGGGGCGCACGGTTGGCGTCAGTTCCGTGCAACATGAAACCCTTCGGGGGAGTATTGCTGCTGTTATAGAGACACCAATGCTGGGCAGATAGTTAGCCAAACGGGCCCCAGCTTTAATGGGGAGGGAGGACCTGCATATTTACGCACCCCGCCTTCGGTACGGAGGTATTGGAGGGTGATAAATAAGGTATTGCCGTCGATCATGATGAACTGGTAAGTACAAGACGGAAGATGGCGAAAAAATGGTGACTCAAAACGCAGCGGATAATGATAGTGCAATTCAAGCCGAAGAACCTGCTTCGGAGGTAATATCACTGAAAATGAATACGAGAATGGATGCACGATAAAGAGACTGATTGTGAGACGTTGAAGCAGTGGTATACAGCGGGTTGTCTGGCCTTATGAATGTTTTTCCCTGCTCCAAGTTGAGATCTTGGATCTCGAAGTGAGCACCGTTGTAAGGTGTGCTTAGAGCGGCATTCAGATTCGTTGCGAGTTGATGACATTGCAAATGCATCGATTCCGGGTTCTGGCGCTTATTGCCCGCCATTGGCGAGTCGCCCGCTCATGGGGCCTCGTTTGGCCTGGTGGGAGTTTCAGGTACAGAATCCAACCACTGGACGAGGAGTAGTGCCCATGTCTGCCTCGTGGCTGGGCCCCGGTTATCGCGTCAAAATGTGGTGTTGGTTCGAAGTTGCGAGAGCAAACAAACTCAGGGTCGATGCTGATTGGTTACCGACGCGATGGTAAGCTCGACGCGCGGGGGTGCCTTCTTTAGTGTCACGACAAGCGGGCGGTGGCCCACTTTCCCCGCCACTGCCCAAAAAACTTGGTCGCCCGCCCGACCCATTTCAACGCATTTCCCTGCCACAATCTCCTCGCCCTCCATCGCCTGACGGTCGCCACGCGTCGCCATGGATGCCGCCAACGACGAAGTTCATACTGTTTTGGCCCTGATTGAGGGAGCGGGCCTGGTGCACCCGTCAGGTCCCTTACTCTCCGCATTTGTTACCGAGGCACTAAATCCGCTGTTGGCTGCCCGTTACGCCAAAGCGAGGTTACTGCGGGGCGAGGGCTCATCGCTGGTTGCGGACTGGTCGTACATCATTGAGTCAAGTAAGTTTGCCCGCGATTCTCATCTCATGCGTTTTCTTCCTCTTTTTCTTTTCCTCTTCTTTCCATTCTTCATCAGATGCTATTCCAGCTGACAACTACTAGTCACAATAAAAGGTTCCACCCCACGATCCCCAAATGCCGATGAGCGGCAGTCCATCATCAAACGAGATGGCAACCGGTGCTGCATCACGGGCAAGCGCGGTACATTCCGTGACCCTCTTGTCGTTGCACCCATCCTTCCCGTTCCGTCTGGCTGGATTACGACTCGGGTACTTATGACCACAATCTTCAGCCGAGACGACTGTGCAAGCTGACCGAGTCGAAGGACGAAATCAACAACATGCTTGGTGCTTTCTTCGGACCGCCCTATCTAGATTGGTGGCTATCTTATGCCAGCAATCCCGACCTCATGTCGCCTTACCACAACCATTGGCTGGTTCGAAGGTCCGCAGCTGAGGCGTTTGCGCGAGGACTTGTTAGGCTGGACAGGCGGCAGCCCTCCATGATTGAGGTGAGATTTCCCTGACACACAACTCTGGACTTGAGCTAATGACTCTTGTGCAGTACGAAATCCGCCATGTTCTCATCATGCCAGAGGAGCCAATCGAGATCGATGGTACGTACCCATTATTGGGTGATCATTCACGACATGGCATCACCAAAGTCGACGCTCGCTTTCTAGGGTCCCATGCTCGATTGTCCAAGAGCATTCAACTTGTCGCCGTCTCAAAAGCACTCTCATCCAAGGTCCCATGCCAGCCGCCAGTAGCGAAGAGAAAACCGTTGGAGTTTCTCTTCAGGAAGTTTTCCACTGTCCTTTCGGCGGTTTTATCTGTTGCTCTTGCGGCATGGCGAACCCTCCCCAGCAGCATCAAGTTTTCGACATACGCCACCATGCACAAGCTTGGGGGGCTCATGTATAGGCAGGAGCACCAGTTGGTCCAAAGGCTGCCCTTCGGGCTCTACCTCAAGCGTCATGGAGAATCTGCGGAGCTGCGCAACGAGTTCAATGCGCTGCGGATGGTTCGCCGGCACACCTCTATCCCGACTCCCTTAGCATTGGACGTGGTGTCTGCAACGGCGAAACCAAGTGGTGCTTCTTCTGAGTCCTATCTCCTCACGACAAAAGTCCCCGGCATACCGCTTTTCCGCTGTCTCCACGTACTATCGGACAGCGACTGCGAGGAAATAGCAAGGCAGCTGAAGGATTACGTAGTCCAGCTCAGGGCCGTCCCTCGTTCCCAACGGCCCGGCCCCAACGTCATAAGCAACACGCTCGGAGAGGCGTGCAGAGACTGTCGAATTCGCGGGGGAATGCCCATTGGGCCTTTTGCCAACGAAGCGGCATTTAGTCAACTCCTGCGATTCTCCGATGACCCTGCCCGCCGCGGACACAAGATCGTTTTCACGCACGCTGATTTGAATCCCCGCAATATTTTGGTCGACAAAGTCACTCGATCGGACGGAACTTCGGGCTGGCGCATAACAGGCATTGTGGACTGGGAAAACGCCGGACATTATCCCGAGTATTGGGAGTACACAAAGGCATTGTTCGAAGGCTTTCGATGGCCGCAGCGGTACAACAACATCATCCACGGCGTGTTTTCCGAGTTTGGCGACTATTCCAAAGAATTTGACGTGGAGAAGCGTAGCTGGGAATCGGGGGACGCGGTCTGAAACAGGCTGGCGCTTACGCAATAACCCCCAGGCAGCAGCGGCTACAGCGCCGGACTACATCTTATCAAGCAGGCCTAGAACAACACATGCGATCGGAACCCACCACCACATCTCACCATCACATCTCACCACCACATCTCACCTCCACCACATCCCACCACCACCACATCTCACCTCCACCCACCCCCAAAAATGTCTTCACCAACAACAACCATCCCCATCCTCACCACCGCACCCACCACCCCCCACACCCACACCATCATCTTCCTCCACGGCCGCGGCGACACCGCCCAAAACTTTTCCACATCCCTCCTCACCCGCTCCCTCACCTCCCAAAACCAAACCCTCCCCTCCGCCCTCCCCTCCATCCGCTGGGTCTTCCCGCAGGCCCCCTCCCGCCCCGTCGCCAGCGACCCCGGCCGCACCGTCTGGCCGCAATGGTTCGACGTCTGGGACGTGCGCGACTTTTCTCACCGCGAAGAACTCCAAGCCGAGGGACTCCGCGAAGTCGTTCCGCAGCTAAAAAGGCTGATTGCCGACGAAGCGGCGTTGTTGGGGGGACGGTGGGATCGGATCGTGTTGGCGGGGATTAGCATGGGGGCTGCGACGGGGGTGCATGTGTTGTTTAATCTTGATGTGCCCGACGAGGCCGGGGGGAGGCTCGCTGCGTTTTTGGGGTTTTCGTGCCGGTGTCCGTTTGCGGGGAGGGATTTGGCGGGGATGAGGGCGGTGCTTGGGTTGGGGGGTGGTGATGGGGATGGGGTTGTGAGGGGTACGCCGGTGTTGCTGGAGCATTGTGCGGATGATCCGTTGGTGTTGGTCGAGCAGGGTCGGACGCTGCGCGAGACGTTGAGGGGGTTTGGGGCGAGGGTGGAGTGGAGGGAGTATCCGAGGGGGGGACATTGGTTTCACTCGCCGGAGGGGATGGATGATGCGGTGGAGTTTTTGAGGAGGAATGTGGTTGGAGGGGGAGGTGCTGCGGGGGATGTATTGGGCACGACGGCTGTGATGTCAGGGGATGATGATGCGATGGAACTGGAATAGGGGTAAGGGGGCCGTTTGGTCCGCCATCTGATGGGTCTGGTCCAGTACGTGATGGTATAATTCTGCGCGCCCCTGTCAAAGTTTGTAAGAGGCGCCCAGAAGGTTTCCAACTGTGTTCAAGGGACGATTAATAACCGCAACCTTGTTCGATTTTTCATCGGGGCGACATGTGCAGATGGCAGTGACTCGTTCGGAGGCAGGTCCTGCTGAAGCGCCTGACCCGTGGCGTTGATTCCAACCGACCAGCTCCGCCGCTAAGATACAAGATACCCAAACCACCATTCTACCCGTGCACCGGCGGCACCACAAGCATCTCCCGACTCATAAAATTATCCTCACACATAATATCCCATCGGTCCATCCCAGCCAGCCACTCCCTATCAGGATGATACACGACAATACTAACCCTCGCCATGCCCGGACTGCAGACGTCCGTACACCTCCTCGGATACACGTAGACATACCAGACCGTCCGTACGTAGAGCCTGCTCTCTCGATCCAGGGGATCCTGAAAATCCCTGATGTCGTCTCTGATGCAGAACCCCCAATCGCGAACCTCCTGCCACCGGGGCGGTGGCCTCAATCTCTGTGGGCAGTGTCTGTTGCCGGGGCTGTGAAGGTGGCCCGGGTGCCACGACACGACGAGCTCTGCGATCCAGTCGCCGGGAATGCGGGAGACGTGATTTGGGCCGCGGTGGAGGGTGCGGAGCCTGGGGGAACCTGACGATTTTGCAGGGGCGGTTGTCTCCATTGCCATGGTGGCAGGTTGTTCAGTGTGGGCTGTAACAATCTCGGCGGGAGACTTGATTGGGGCGCAGAAGTTGGGCCGACTCGGACGTGGAGGGGAGGGAGGTGGAAATTTCGCAGGGGCGGTTGTCTCCACGGAAATGGTGGCAGGTTGCTCAGCGTTGGCCCCGAGAACGATGGTGGGTCTTGTGGTCGGATTCTTGACGACATTGTCAACTTCCTTTGGATTTGTTTGTTGTTACTAGTTGGGTAGGGTGAGATAAACTTGGACGAGGACGAGGAACTTGAAGTAGAAGGAGAGGAAGCCTGAGGGACACCAGAGTTTTAGTTGATATGTCTTGACACTAGGTTCAGATGTGCCGAGGGTTTACGGGTTGCATAAACGTTGCGCGCTACCTAACTTTGTCGCAGGGTCGCAGGGCAGTCAAAAAGTGTAAAAATGTCCAACTCCACTCGCCGCCAGATAACATTTACCCAAATCCAAGAGAAAACCATCCAATCATTCCTCCTCGTCGGAGTCATCCGAGTCTGTCGTCGAAGACTTGCTATCATCCGAGTCCTCTCCGCCGCTTTCCTCGGCCTCCGTGCCCTCAAACTCTAAACCCCGGGGATACCACTCGTGATCTGACGGATGATAGAGAGCCCGATGCGGATAGCACTTGAAGCAATAGTCAAAGTCGTAGCAATAACGGCACCTGTACGCAAAGCCATAGGTATTCTGATGGAAATAGTCAGTGTCTGCAAATGCATTGCCCGGAAAACATTGGTGATGTGGGGACCGATACTCACAAGAAGGCAGGCGTCGCAATACCCCTTATCCGACTCTCCTTTCTTCGACTCGTACTCTTCCCCGGCAGGGGTAGTGCCCTCCCCATCTAAACCCTTCTCCAGGAGGGAGAGCACTTCCTCTGTGGCGCATGAAAACCTCGCAATCTTCAGGGGGGTCCACTTTTGATCCCCCAAGCGGGCGACAACAAGCCGGTCGGCACCGTTTTGGAGCAGCAGGCGGATGACTTGGACCTGGTCCGCTGGCTCCCCGTCTTCAATGTCGTCCAGCATGTAGCTGTCAGGATCGCGGGCGGCCCAGCACAAAGGCGTCCAGCCGTCAATGTCAGGAGTATTGACGAACTTGCCTGGGAAGCGGGTGAGAATCATCTCGACGGATTTGGCTCGGCCAGCCGCTACAGCGTAGTGCAAAATGGTGCGACCTGTCGCATCAACAGCTCCCGAGTCTGCTCCGGCGTCCAACAACGCTTGCAAGTTAGTTGCGCCAGAGAAGGCAGCGAGGTGAAGGGGCGAGCGGCCCATGGCATCCTTGACATCCAACTTGGCTCCCGCCTCGAGCAGCGTGGTAATGACCTCTGGTGTCATGTGGTACGCTGCCGCTGTGAGCGGATGCCACCCAAATATGCCCCCGCCGCGGTTCACATCTGCACCCTTTTCCAAGATAGGACGGATGATTTCCAGAGCCTGGGCTGGACCGCCGGAACTCGGCCGCATCAGACATGCCGCAGTAAGGGCGGTGCCGCTCTTAGACTCGGAGACGTGGTCGAGATCAACGTTGTGCTCCAACAGAAGCTTCACCACCTCCACATTGGCATCGATGGATGCTCGTTCCAGTGCTGGGCCGCCGTTTTTGCAGCCAAGGTTGATGTCGGCACCGTGCTGTATCAGGTAGGCGACCTTTTCGACGTCTCCCCGCGTGGCCGCCATGGTAATGGGCGGTCCCCAGTCCTGCGCCAAGGGGTTCAAGTCGGCTCCCGCGTTGACGAGCCGCCGGAAATTTGGCAGCGTGGTCTGGGTCAGATGAAGAGCCGTTTCGTCGGCCCTGTTCCGGTGGTTGAGGTCAATCCTTGAAGGAAACTCAAGGAGAGTGGTGAGCATGTCATTATCCTGGCGAGCGGCAACGATGATGATGGGGTCGCCAGCCGCACCTTTGCACTGCAAGTCGGCCCCGTGCTCAGCCAGCGTCTTGACGACATCGGACTTTTCCTGCGTCAGGGCACAAACGAGCGCGGTCCATCCCGCCACATTCTCGTTGCCATTGGAGTGGGGCAAGTCGATGGCTGCCTTGTGCTTTAGCAGCAGCTCGACCCTGTCTAGACGTCCAAAAAAGGCAGCGGCCATCAGAGCTGTGAACCCAGACGGCTTTCCTAGATCTGGATCAGCTCCATGTTCCAAGAGGGCCCGAAGATGGCCAATGTCGTCCTTGCTGTAGGCCCTGTAAACAGGGGTCTGATCGTCGTTAGCTAGACGGTTGGCATCAGCGCCGCGTTCGAGTAGAAGCTCGGTCGTGGCTGGTTCGCCTAGAGTTGCAAAGTGCAAGACATTCGTGCCGTCTTCGTGAACGCAGCTCACGTCGGCACCTTGATCCAGGAGAATCCGCACAAAGGTAGCGCCTTGGTCATGGCTGGCGGCGAACATGAGTACTGACTTTGAGTCGACCTTGGCGTTGACATTGGCGCCTCTTTCGACCAGCAGCGTAAAGACATCCAGAAGCATCTTGTCCTTTGTTGCCGTGTCGATAACCTGGCTAAGGATGGGCGTCTTGTCCTCCGGGTTGTTGGGGTCGGCCTTGGCATCGAGGAGCAGCCGACAAATGTTGACGTGGCCGTTGACGGCGGCGTACCGCAGAGGTGTCCCTTGTGGGCCAGGGACATTTGGTTTCGCACCGTTCTGGAGCAAGAGCTCCACGCAACGCTCGAGGCCGCCGTCGGCAGCAGCAAGCAAGGGGTTCCAGCTACCAGAGGGACTGCCCATCATCGGGTCCGCGCCGGCTTTGAGCAGTACCTCGGTCGCCTTGTGGTGCCCAAACACGCATGCCCAATAGATTGGCGTGTAAGCGAGACTATCCTTGATGTCGAGATCGGGTTTTCCGTCGGTTATGATCAGGTCGATGATGTTCCAGAGGCCAAGATAACCAGCAACATGGAGTACAGATCTGTCGTGGACAGTGCGGAATGCGACGTTAGCTCCGTGTTTGACGAGTACTCGAACCGCGGCCTCATGGTTGTTACGGACTGCATCTAGTAGCATGGAAGTTGGCACGGTACTCTGCCAGGGTGCCTCGGGCTCAACAGGGCAGCCAAGCGTGAGCAGCTTGTCAAGAAAGCGGGCCAACCCGAGCCATGATGCTCTGTACAAGACAGACGAGGGCCAGGGTACTTTGTCGCCATCTGCGCTTTGCTTGATGATGAGGTCGACGAGGCGAAGTAACAAGTTTTCATTGCCAGACGTTGAGGCAGCGACCAGGGTTTCAAGCAGCTCGGCCTCGGAGAACTCGAAGTCTTCCAGAATCCCATCAACGGCATCACCGCGACCGTTCGCTGCAGCCTCCTTCATGGCGCCAAGAGCGCTCGGTTTACCCGAAGGATCCGGTGACACCACATCAAGAACACTGGCTTCTAGACTGGCGAAAACGGGAAACAGGGTGGCTGGCGGCTGGGGACTCCTCATGATGCGGTTCGAAAGGACCCAGTGTCCTGTTGCCAGGCTGCTGGCCAGGTTACTCAACGACGTGAGTCTTTGCTTGAGCTTTGTTCGGCCATCGCCAGGGGTCACATGTGAGAAGTGGTGGGTCCACGCTTGCAGCGCGTAGGAGCATATGTTCCCGCCGTCCGATGCGAATCCTGATCGAGAGGGTGGGTAACACTCTGCGACCAGCTGTTGTACTTTTGGCTGGCTCAGATAGTCGAGACACCGTGTAGCGATTTCGAAGTCGGCACTTTTTGCTATCCTGTCCCAGACGTGTTGCTCCCCGGCGTCGTGACTCGGAGACATCATCACATCCCTGAGCCTGGGGTGCGTGATCTTGATCTCGCCGTGGTCGATCTCAAAGATGCCTGCAAGACACGTGTCGATCTGGTGTTTTGTGTCATTGATGGCTCGAAGACTCGGATCAGCGCCATCGGCCCCAGTTTCCAGAGCACTGGCCAGCTCCGCAACAGTCAGGGGGCGAACGGCATAGAGCAGCCAAAGGAGCATCCGCTCGACGATTTCGGGTTGGGCTGCCGCTTGGAAAACGCGATCCAGAAGAATCGTCAGCAGCCCATTGCTGTCACCCTCTTCTGTCACGGACGCGTCCAAGGGCCCGAAAAGGTCCGAGAGGGGGGTAGTGCAAGGCCAGTCCCTACGCCTCTTTGCTTGTTCCCAGAGGATGGATCTCACTAGCGGGTCCAGAGCCGAAGAGTCCTCCCACTGCTTCCGCACAACATCTTCCTCGGGTAACGCTTCGGGCGGCAGACCCATCGGGTACTCTGTCGTTGGATTTGTGCCGTCCGAAAGATCCAACGACGTGTGGGGGTAGTCCTTCAGCTCGCCCAACAGCGACCCGTGGGCATGGCTAGTGATGACAAGCTTCCTCGTCAACTCGCTGGCCCCCGCCAGGTGGGAGAACCGCTGGAAGAACGCAGTCCGTGAGCCCTTGACGCACTCGTCAAAGTGGTTAAAGACACAAATGACATTGTCGAGTTCGTCGCTGCTCCAGACCATATCAAACCAGTACAAGAGGTCCTGCTCGGTCCAGCAACGCTCCTTGGTGAGCCGCGCCAACATGCGTTGCACCGGGGCTGACTCGGTGAGGATTGGGTATTGGCATACCAGTTGCGTTATAAAGGTCGAGGCAACATCTCTCATTGAATCGAATCGGACGTCCCAGCGGTCAAAGGAGAAGAACAGGACCGCAGTCCGTGGTGCTGGGGATGCGTTGGCCTCATTGTCGAGGGCGTAGAATAATTTTTCGGCGGTGCTCCGGATGTCGAAAGACCCATGAAGATAGAGAATCTGTGGGCCTTTTGTTTCGCGCCAGGCAATATACTCGGGTGTCTGTGTGAGTGCTGCCGCGGAGACCATTGCTGTTTGTAACGGGGGCATGGGTGATGCGAGAGACAGGAGTGTGCGTTCGAAGTCGAGGATGTTGTCATCGTACTTGAGAGTGAGAGCTGCCCGATGCTGTCGTGAGTCAGTGCCTCACCAAGGGCAGGGGGGACGAACCTTTGACGCTGGCTGTAAGATGATCAATGAGATCTGGATATTGTCCTCCCTCAGCCTCAGCAATCCGCTTCTCTAGGGGGAGACCAAAAGTGGCGCAGTAGTTGTCAAACACCTGAGGAGGTTAGCAAGCCAAGAAAAGAGACATCTCTTTCAGGCTGCGGTCGCGACTTACTTGGCTGATCCCTAACTTGGCCCATGTAGGGGTAGCGTGGATGCTGACAAGGCGTGCTCGCAATGGGACTTTGGACATGATGAACTGCAATGGTGCGTCAGAGCTCTGTATTGGGACACGGAGAATGATAGGGACTCACCAAGCCGTTGACCTCGGTGACAGCGGTGGCAAGGCTGGTGACGGAGGATGCCGAAGGGCGGAATTCAGAGATATGATCATCGTAATCCGAAAAGAAGAAACGGCAGAGGCGATCTTCCATGTCAAGAGCACTTGTAGTGCGATGAGGGGAACCGTGAAACACCACCACACGCGTGAGGTCGACAATGTCCCGCCAAGCGGTTGGCTCCAGGGCCGCTGTGACCAAGGCCTACAAAGTCATTAGTTTTGCAATGACGTAGTTTTTGGGACAGACTCACATCTTTGACGACAGTTCCCCCAAGATCGTGGGAGATGAACATGATTGCGCGCTTCCGAGTCTCATCCTTCCTGAGCGCCTTAAGGCCACCGAGAAGCTTTAGAGCACAGCTGCGAATCGCCTCTCTACTTCTGCGGCCAGAGAAGAGATGGCGGGAGGGATACTCAAAACGAAGGATCCTGGAGCCACTGGTGGACGCGAGAGAACCTGCGGAATCCAGAACCCACTGGCTGGTTCCTGAACCTGGGCTTGCCCATGACTCGTTCGACCGTGCACCGTTGCCGTATGCTCCGGGGACAACAACAAAACTGGCCGGCGGAAAAAAAGAAAGTTAGCATCCGCATTTTTCCTCGAGGCATGGACGGAAATGGTAAACCCACTCGAACGCCAGTAGCTCCGGGTTGTCGTCCGAGTCACTCCACATGACGTGCATGCCGTCTGAAGATGGGAGCGACGGTGGCTCTGCTGGGGGCTTGTCGTCCGGGTTCTCCGTCTCGGGGCTGCCATTGTTGACTTGGGCTGCATCATCTGCTGTATCGGTCGTGTCTTTCGCTCCGTGTTCGTGTTGTGATTCAGGAGCTTCCTCAGCTTCGGAAGCGCTCGCAGAGTCATGAGATGAAACCGACTCATCTTCGGAGTCCGACATTGTTCCTGCCTGAGTCCCCCGTGAGCGATGGGACTGTGACGGTCCAATTGATTGTGGTGAATGGAGACGCGTGGAGATCCGCGCCGGCGTTGAGATCGTGATTGTGGATGGCAGCACGCGTCGAGTCTCACCTCTCAGTGCCCGGGCAGTTCCAGGTCGTTGTCGAGACTTCAGGCGTCAGGCTCCCGACGAGGGGTAAGAACGCCCAGATCAGCACATGCATGGCCGGATTTCGAAACTGGGGGGAGCACAATACAGTTTGCGGCGCACTGTGTGTGCTAGGGCTGTCACCTCATTTTGTCTGGCGCCTGGGAAGGAGCGAAGGAGGGACCGGATCTTCTTGGCAGGCACACTGGTGGGCACCCTCTTTACGGCTGAGTTGCAGATTGCCCGACGGGAAGGAGGGGCCCTTACTAAGATATCAATGCTCTCGCCGTCAATTCCCAAAAGAGCAATCATGACTTTTCGCCTGTCATCTTTGACCTCACCATTATCATCATGAGCGAGACAGTCACGACGACGACAACGGTTGAGCGCGACGGGGAGCTGGAGGACTGGGAGGCAGAGGAGGAGCTTGCCGACGCCTCTATCACAATCGGGCTTGGCAAAACAGGCGAAAGAGGAAGTGGATACCATGTGCGCAACGACCCCGCGCAACCACTTCAGCGCCAAACAGTTGTCGAGCAGCGCGGCTTGATTGAAGCGCGTTGCCAGTCATTGGAGATTGTTCATGGCGTCCTCTCCCCCGAATCGAACGAATGGGCGACATTGTTGGTCTACCAGATCAATTTGGACACGACGAAGCGATCTCGCCGCATTGTTTCGGCCACCGTCAGTTTCGAGTTCAGCAGCAGCACTCCACGAGCCAGAGCCCCACGCATCCACGAATTTTCGCCCTCACGTCGTATCGCCCTGCTGGCCACAACCCAGGACCAAACAGTCACGCGTGGCCTTGAGGCAGGTGTGGACTCCAGTGCGGCCACCATTGTCGGAGCAGGTCTTTCGGCCAAATGGGTAAAGTCGGTCTCCAAGACGGTGACTGATGAGGCCCGTGTTACCGGGAGCACCCTGAGCGATGGCTTTGGCCGCAACGTTGGCGCCTCCTGGGTGTTGAGCGAAAACAAGTCGATCAAGTCGGGCGTCCCCAGCCAACTCCGCTGCGCCATGTTGCTGGCGCGAGACGACAATGGCCCCTTTCAGTGCAAGGTCACCATCAATGCCGAGGCCGACTGGAAGTCGAAGCTCACCAACCTCTTTGGCACCTCACCCACTGACGACCCCGTCTTGTTTGACCCAACAATCAAGCCAACAAACAGGTTGCGCAAGACAGGGTACAACTTGGACAACCTCGGCGAGATAGACTTGGAGGAGCTCAGCGAAATTCGCTTCTGAATGACAAAGATCATGTCCCTTGTCTTTTTACCTCCCTACTTGAGAACTTCACTCGCTTCCCCTGCGCACAGTGCGCGCCAAGACCCAGGAGGATCAACTCACAAAAGCCCGCTGCATGGGCCTTGTGTCTTGCCTAAACCAACGAATCACAGGCAGTAGATTCCAATACGAGACGCGATGGCGCGGGGCATGCGCTTCAGGATCAGGCACCAGCCATCCAAAAATAAATGCTGAAGTGGTCTGCCCCATGGAGGCTACGCGAAGCGCGGCTTTGAGCGATTGATGTTCGTCTGCGAGGGGTCGTCATTGCTACTCATCACTTTCAGCCTCCAGTGAAGCACCATCATCAATCCGCGACAACATCTAAGTCATCTTATGAGTCGGCGAGATGAGCCCACGCAGAGAAATTGAGAACGACCAAGCGTCAGAAGCAGAAGACGGTGAACTTGAAAATGATCCGGATCAAGAGAGCTCCAGCGAGGAGTCGGGCAGCGAAGACGAGGATGACGACAAGCACCAGGACGTCGGCGAATCGCCAAAGGATCTGCTAGTCAGGATCCTGGAGGGCATTCGCACCGGGTCCAAGAAGTTTGCGACCTACACTACGGCGGAGCGGGAACGGCTGGCAGACCTGGCAGGCGATCCATGGGGCAACCGTCAAAATGCCCTTCACTTCCTCGCCAGTTTGGACAAGAAGGAGATTCCAAAGAAAGACAGCGATTTTGACGTGCTCGTCAGATTTCTCATTGAGCACTCAAGCGACTTTCTGGCCAAGCCGGACCGTCATGGATGCACGCCCCTGTACTACGCCATCGACAGCAAAAAGGAGAGCATGATACGGACCATGTGCGACGCCCATAAGGATATCAACTCCGTTCTGGGCATTGTCGCCAAGGATGAGCAGAACTGGTAGGCGATGACTCGGAACACATGACTCGGAAGCTATCACTGAGGACAAGCTGACCGGCAACAGCATCCACCAAGCCGTGACGAAAAGGGTAAAATGCCTCAAGCTCCTCATCGAGAAGGCCAGCGGCAAGACACTCTCAGCCAAGGACAAGCACGGTAACACGCCGTTGCACCTAGCCGTTGCGTACAAGTGGTGCCGCGAGGGACAACTAGAGATTGTCGAGCTCCTCGCCGAAAAGAGCGACC
This sequence comes from Podospora aff. communis PSN243, assembly GCA_033296975.1. Taxonomy (NCBI): domain Eukaryota; kingdom Fungi; phylum Ascomycota; class Sordariomycetes; order Sordariales; family Podosporaceae; genus Podospora; species Podospora aff. communis PSN243. The sequence goes on along the minus strand of MU865958.1, from coordinate 256,582 downwards.
CTGTTGTACGGGCAACTCCAAACGGCGACTTCAACAACGCGGATCAGTCACCGTACCGGTACCACGTCGCCACCCACCAGAAGGAGAAGGACAAGGAAGCAGCCAAGGACGCGAAAGAGCGCGAAAGTGTCGAGAGCAAACGCCGCATGGGCGACGAAAAGGAGGTGTCTTCGAGAAAGACAAACAACGCGAAGCCGGCAGGGCCGGGTACCAGCACCAGCAGCAGCGCAAAACCCGACACGTCCATCCTCCCGCCTACTGCGAACTCGGGGGCGCCGTACGCGCCGCGAATCACCATCCCCGATATCGACCGGACCAAGTTTGGAGAGCTGAACCAGTCCGGAGCTTCAACCCCCGGACCGGTTACAAACGCGTACCCGATCCCGACACTGGACATGGCCTCAGGCGCCAAGCCCTCCAAGCGGGCGCACTCGAAGGAGCAAGCATCCGAGTCGAGTTCAAAGTCCAAGATCCACGAACCCACAGTCAAGGAGGTTGAGAGGTTTCTCCGGTTGCATTATCTTCGTTCGCGGCACTACCAAGACTGCATGGAAATTCTCTATGGTCGCAATGCGCCCTCAGGTATGCCCTTGCCCCCTTTTTGAGTAAAATGTAGAAACTGACTTTAGAGTTGCCAGGCTCCGAGCTCTGCTTCGATCTCCCTGGCTACAGCAGCATGAAACAGTCCGAGTTCGACAATCTCCTATCCAAGCTCAAGTTTGCCGATATCCTCCAGTACGTCGGCATTCCCAAGGTGACTCTGGACCTGGCAACTCCCACGGGACCCAACACGAGCCGTGCTCGGTCGGGTGGGCGATCCAGCAAGTTTGACGGCGAGGGCCGGTCGGATCTCGTCTATGTCTTCAACCAGCTCCGTGCCAAGGGTGTGAAGACGGTGTTGAAGGTCATTGTCGACGACCTCCAAAAGCCGTCACACAGCGAGGAAGCCATCGAGGAGGCTCTCAAGGGGCTTGGCATCGAGATTTGGGACTGGAAGCGGCCGGACCTGTGCTCCGAGGTCATCTACAACGTCGCCCCGAAGGCCCGGGAGGTCCATTTGCACTGGAGCGGCAACAATGCCGTGCTCAGGGGTTGGGCCGAGGAGCGTGGGCTCAAGAGACTGACCGAGCTGCGGGACTTGCACCTTTCGGTAGAACAGGTACGTCCTTCCAACTTCCCGGCCCCTGATACTTATTCCCGGTTCAGTTAAAACAGTAGTTCCCGTACTGACATGCCTCCAGGGACTGGAATCCGCCATGCGCACCCAGCGTCACGTCGACGAGTTCCGCGCCCGCATGCAAGAAATCTTCCCCCAAGTCACCATCCACCAAGACCGCTCCTCCCAGAAGCCGCGCACCGCCAACGCCTCGGCCCTCGCCGCCGGGGGCGACCAAGGCAAGCAAAAGAACAAGCACGAGTGGATGCAATACATGACCGACTTCCGGCACCTCCTCTTCGACGCCGAAAACGCCTACAACCGCCTCGCCGACGCCGAGAAGCGCAAGCGCCTCCAGGACGGCATCGACACGCCCATCCGCGTGGCCCTCATCGACGACGGCGTCGACGTCAAGGACGTAAACTACACCATCCTCGGCGGCCGCACCTTTTGCACGCGCGACGAGGAGGAGAACCTCATTCATCCCTACTACGTGTCGCGCGCCGGCCACGGCACCACCATGGCCCGCTGCATCCAGGGCATGTGTCCGACGGCGCAGTTTTACGTGCTGCGTCTCGAGGACCACGCCCACCCTACCGAGGAAAATGTGCGCGAGATCACGGCGCGCAGTGCCGCGCAGGCCATCCGCGCTGCTACGCGCATGCGGCCGGAGATTCACATTATTTCCATGTCGTGGACTATTGATCCCCCTGACGACGAGGCCGAGCGTCGGGACTTGGACAATGCCATTGTCGAAGCGGCTAATGCGGACATCTTGATGTTTTGCTCGGCGAGCGACAGGGGCGCCAAGCAGACGGCGACGTACCCCAGCAAGGCGGCGCCGAACAAGATCTTCACCATCGGAGCGGCTTCGGCGTGGGGCGCGGCCGATCCGTGGGTGGGCAGCTTGAATTCGATTGATCTCACGTTTCCAGGGGACCGAGTCGATCTCGTGTCGGGCTTCACGGATGCGGCGTCGGTCCCGGATATGAAGCAGGTGTCGGGATCGTCGGTGGCTACGGCCTTGGGCGCGGGACTCGCTGCGCTGATTCTGTATTGTGTCCAGGTGCGCTACGCTATTGCCACGGATGCGGATGCAAAGGCGAAGGCGAGATCGGACTTTGAGAAGCTGCGGAAGCATGAGAACATGTTGCGGGCCATCAAGGCGATTGGAACGTCGGAGAAGAGCAATCACAAGTTTGTCGAGGTGTGGGAGGTGTTTGGGAAGATGGTGGACGCGAGGGGGAAGCGCAGGCAGGATGAGTGGATTCAGCTGGTGGCGGATGTGGGCGTTACGCTGTGTATGAAGTTGTGATGGGTAGGCGGCCGAGTGGTAATCCGGCCGGCCGCACTGGCATTATTTCACCGTGTTGCCAAGTAGAAGCCATAGGGTTCTCCATTGCAGTGGACACGCCATTGGTCTATGACGTACGCAGTGTAAAGCTAAGGGGAGACCTGTGGGAATCTTTCGATGTTGCGTTGCCCAACCAGAGGGTCTATCTCTCCGGAATCCAACCGACAATAGTCATGCCATCACCGGCTACAGGCAAGCTATCTCGACCCATGTATCAAAGTAGCAGACGTTCACAGCTGCACAACGTGTAACCGCTACGTACCAACTGTCAGCGTTCCAACTGAGGACTCGGGATCTGGGTGGAGCTCACATCTGGAGGATTCCTTCCGGAGGCAGCGCTTTTGCCCAGTCGTCGTCCTAAAGAAGGCGCTGTTTGATCCCCAGTCCATGCATACTTCGGTGACGCCGGGGATAAAGGGGTCTCGGCAGTGGGCGTTGGCGTTGAAGGGGCGGGCCTGGCCCCAGACGTTCCACCAGACGCTCTTGCTGCTGTCGCAGTTACCGCCGCGGGCCGGGCAGGTTGTGTAAGTCGTGAATGTGTCTGCTACGGCGCCGCTGACAAGTGCCCCCATGGGTCCAAGGATTGCAAGACGCATGATTTCTGGATCAGAGGTTGGTGAGTGACTGGCTGGAGAAATCAAGGGAATACCACTGCGTCTCTGGTTTGACGGAGCGTTGGCGAGATACCTTAGAGTGGTACTTGTAAGTTGTGAGGGTGCAGCAAGGATGCGGTGGAAAGTTGCAGGGGCCGCTCTTGGTCAACAGCCTTGGAACTCTATTTCGTTTCCCATCTCAGGCTGGCGGATGGGGGCAACTATTTATTCCCTGGTTATCAGGTCGACGCCTGGAGCCAAGGTCAAGAAAATAGGTGTTGACGCTCGGTTTGGGACATGCAGGTAGCATTGGAGAGTACCTTGTACACGACTGTGACCAGCCACATCCAGCTGATGCAAGCAAATTTCCACAAACTGCCTTGCACAAACGAATGGCTACGGTACCCCGAAGGATCCCAGTGGCGGTACGAGGCCAACACGTGCCGGGTCCGAGGGAGCGGCTCGCTTGTGAAACTCAGGGGAATCCTTCGCCAAGTCACGTGTGATGTGCGAGATGTACGCCCAGCCACAACACCAAGACATTCTTTGTACGACGTCAACGACATGATAATGTCACCTCATGGACAAGAACACAACCTTGCTGCCTCAGAAGCGAGTCCAGGACAGATCCTACGGGCTGGTCCTCCTGACCAACTGACATGAGCGGGCGCCATGTCCACCTATTAGAAGCCTCAGCGAGCCCGATGTGAATGTTTACCGTCGTATCTCTGTTGTGAAGAAATGACGATTTAATGTATATGCGCGGCCGCATTGTTGCAGTGCAAGCCTCGAAGGATTGTGATATTGGCAAATGACCATGGTCCTTGAGAACTGGGCATACACGACCCTGCAGGCCAACAGCATCCAAGTTGCTCGGATAGTTCGCTAAGCCACGATGGGATGGATGCTTTCATGACTTGACTATCGATCTCGCTCGCCCAAGCGGGACTCCCGGTGCGGTCCAGGGGAAGCAGACGAGTCAAACATAAAGCGAAACATTGCCCATGGCCAGAACCGACAAATGCGAGCAGCTTCATGCGGCTGGCCATACCCTCTCTCCTTTCCCTCGAAATCTTCAACAAACCCCCCCCCCCCCTGAATGTAAGTCAACTTGCATCACCACTCTGACGGCACATGGCCTCTTTTTTATTCTTTCTTTCTGTCCCTCCAGCACTCTCTCGGCTGATGCACAGTCTCGAACTAACCAGCGAAAAGCAGAACTATCACACTACCAACCATAATGAAGCCCTCTACTTTTGTTGCCAGCGGCATTCTCATGACCATGCAACCCAGCTCCGTGATGGCAGACAGGGCGACCATTCTCAGCGTCGAGTTGTCATCTGGGTCAAACCCCATCACGGCCAACGGCATCTGGCATACCAACGCCGGAAACTATGCATTCAACGCTGGCGACGGCTGTCGGGAGGACCCAGGTGTACCCAACATCCGGAACCTCTGTGTTGATTGGAGGCTCAAGAGGGCTGAGTGGTGGGCTTTTGGCGCCAAGCGTTGCTTCCTGCAGACGGGGGATTACAGTCACAATTGCTATGGGTTTTCTGGCTGCTTGGCTGTGCATCGCAAGTGGGATGAGGTCAAGTGTAATTGGTAGTTTTTTGCAAAGGGGATTTTGGGCTGCGAGAATGGAATAGATACTCGGCCCCGGCTTATGGTTCGGCTCACGCGGACACACTCGCAAGCATGGGACAAAGCAACTGCACAATACGTGTTTTATTCATCTCTTCACAGTAAAATTTCCCCAGCCCATGAAAGATACCTCGAGCTCATTTCCATCCTAAACTACCACCGTCAGCACCGGTCGTTGGTTCAACAGGGCCTTAGCATTCATGCACTAACCCTAATTGTAACACACACAGGTGAGGCTCAAGAAGCCCTCGCAGCGTCCAGTTCTCTGTCCACAAGCCGATCGACATCGCTGGGTGCAGCAACTGGCACCCTGCAGGCAGGTTGCTCCCAATGTGCTCTTCGTGCACTGTGCGTTGCATGCCGCCCGTGCGAAGATGTCTCCGGCGTGAGTCGTCCCGGCTGTTGCGGCCGCCGCAAGGGCCGCGGCGTACGTGACGATGAGGTAGAGCTTGGCTTGCATTGTGTCAAGTGCTGATTGGTGACTGGATGGAGAAAGGTTTGAAGGTATTGAAGAAGCGAGGAATAGAGGTTATTTCGGGGATGTTTTGCTCCTTATATGTTTCTGTTTGGCAGTAACTCACGTTCCAACCTCCGCTGAGAGACAATAGCCAGGTCGGGTCATCTACACCTTTTCGGAGCATCTACTCTCCGTATTATGGTGTCTTTGCAGTTGTGTCCGAACGAGATCTGTCTCGCTGAATGGCAATGTTGCAATGTAAATAAACGGGCCGCGAGAAAATACCACCCAAGGCGTTGACTTTGAGCAGTTTCCCCATTCGCCACTTGGACTGTTCGCCTTTACTGGTCCTCCAACAAATTACCGTCGGTGATCACAACATTCAAGTTTGAGTCGCAGCATGCATCAAAGTTACCGCCAACTTCGTGAAGTCTCGCTTGCTCACCGAGCTGTATTGGATCTGCGGTAAACATAAATTGAGGTTGACGTTAATGCTACCTACCAGCACAGCCCAGTCTAGCGATTGGCATCGAAGGCGGCATCGAATTGCCCCTCCAATAGCAACAATACATTGAGCCAAGCTCAGCCTCACCTTCCCCCGCATGCCTCAGAGGGTGCTATATTTAACCGCCCTCAGTGCGAATGCCGTTTTTGCCGGGTTAATCTCTTGGAATGTAAGAACGGGCAAACCTTTATCAGACTTGGAGAGCGAAGGATTGCTCAGCCGCTCAAAGTCTACGGGAGAGGGTCAGGGGAGTTGCGGTCCGAACTTGAACAGAAGACAAGCAATTCAATGACACATTAGGTCCTGCAGTGATGACTGTCTCAGAAGGGGGACTTGTGCACTTGCTCTTTCCGGAGCCAAGAAGCTTCGCCGAGTTCAAAACTCTAGCGTCATTCTTTCCGGTTGCAGGAGCATCTGTCTTATCGTCCGTTTCGGTAGTAAAAAGGGTGTCGAAGGTCTAAATGTGCCAAACACGAAGATTCATCGCCCCAACTCCAAACTCCCACCCCACAATAACCACCAACATCAATACGAAAACAAAACCCAAATCAAACCCCCAACCCCTCTAAAAAAAACACCCGTCTACCTACCCACTACCCCAACCCGGATTACTCAAACTCCTCCCCATCCTCCCTACCTCATACCCCCCCTCCTGCATCCTCTCCGCTATCCCCCCCACACTCTGCACCCTCCGATGACCCCGCAACCTCAACTGCTGCGGACTCATTCTCACCGCAAACTCCGGCGGCGGCGGCCCCTTGGGACTCGCCAGACACGCCATGCTATCCGTAGGCGAGCACGGCAGACCTTGCATGAAGGGGAAGGGGAATTCCCAGGTTACTATTTCCTCGTCGAGTTCGTCCGAGTCTGAGGAGGTGTCTGAGAAGTTGTCTGAGGAGTTGTCGTTTTTGTGGTGTTGAGGTTGGTCGGAGTCGAAGGCGGTGGGTTGGGGGGTTGGGGATGGGGGATTTGATGATAGCTGGTGGGTGGGTGAAAGGGAGGGTTGTGGAGGGCAGTTGGAATCACTGTCGAGGTGTTGTTCGGATTGCCACTCGAGTAGTTTGGGTAGTTGCAATGAAGGGCATGAGTTTTTTTTGGCGAAGGAGCTGACAGGCAAGGGAGGCTGGGGGGACCTGGTGGTCGGGACGGCAGCTGAAAGGGGCACGTCCGCAGGAAGCTCAACTGCCAGTTCCAATGTCTGTCCGCGACTTTGCTGAAAGCTACAATCCGAGACAACTCCTTGAGATATTCGGAACATTGGGCTGGGTGAACGGCTGGTCTCGTTGGGGTGGGCCAACAAAGGGGGAGAAAGCTCCCGTCCTCCGAAAGGCGCGTATGGGAGGAGGCGGCTGAGGTTGAGAACACCTTCTTGCAATGTGTCGATTACATCGCCCAGAACATCAGGGTCAGTGATGACGCTCAGATCGGGAGACGGCCCGCTGTTCGCACTGAACATGGCGTGTTCAGGGCGCCGCCCAGCCCAGACGCACCACAGTGTAACTGACATGGCGAAGAGATCGTCCGACTCAGTGGGGACAAAGGGCTGTCCAAATCGGGTGTTGGATCTGGCGCGCGGCGAGACAAACTCCTCGTCGCCGTCCCAACGTCTTTGTTCCTGGTTCTGCTCACGGTCCGAGTCCTGGACGAACCTTGCGTTGGCGAAGTCCGCAAAGACAAGCTGACCCTGGGGGTTCCACCGAAGCGCACTCGGGTTGATGTCTCCATGGATAATGCCCCGCGCATGAAGTTGCGAAACGAGTTCGATGATGCGGAGCGACGTCGGCAGTCGCTCTTCTGGTCGGATTTCGGACAGGACACAGGGTACACCTCTCTCGATGATAGCTGATTGTTGGTGGAACGTTGAAGATATGGTGTCCACAGTCCCGATGCGAGTGACAAGTCGAATCGCAATTTCTTTCCCCGCATATTCCAACATGTCGGCTTCGTTTTTGGAGCAGGAGCGTTTGATGAGTAGAGCGTCGCTGAGCGGGATGAAGCCTTCCGGCTCGTTCTCTGCAGCGCAGTCCTCTAGGGAAATAGGTTCAAGGTGGAGACGGGGGTCATCGGCGAGCATAACAGGGGGGAGGTCGGAAGGGCGGAGGTTGCGGGTCCGGCGATCGGCGGGGGTTTGGCCGGAAGTGTGCATTGTGGATACCCGGAGCGGAGAGGTGGGGCCGCGAACTCCGTGTAAGTCAGCAAGTGTCAACAAAATGGATGCAATTGCTCAACGGGTGCCTTTAAACGCGGTAAAGCGAGATGGGACTTCAATGCTACAACTGGACCCGCTTGCGCAGTGACGGAAATCCCATCGACCTAAATATCGAGACATGATGCCTCGTTGCGTGGGCCCCACTGCATGGCGGCTCCTTTCCGTCGACCTTACCTCGCTGTCCAATCCTTCATCCAGGTTTCAGAAAGCGCGATATTTTTGGAACAGGTCGTTGATTGTCGGCGCGGCCTGTTTCTGGTTGCATCGGCCGGTCAGGCCACCAGTCCTCGGGACGGGTCCGTCTGCCGCGAATACCAAGGCCAAAGTCTCACAGGCAAGATCTGAGGGGTATTAGCGCCCAGTTAGGCGGCCCGTTTCTTTGTCTGCCGGACTGTGGTCCAACTTGCGCTGGGATTTGCTGTTGGGACGACGAGTTTGGAGCGGTTGGAGGGGCGCGTAGCCTTAACCAATCAGAGTGAAGGACGACGAGCCCTTGACCACCAATACATGTCCTTAGCAAAACAAGTTCGTCATGCCCAAGTACATACGTACAATTGCAGTGCCAAGGCAAGACGCCTTGCAAGCAAAACCACGGACGAACCTTGAACGCTTGAGATGTTTACAACATCAGGTAGCTACCGACACAGGCCCCATCTTCTAAGACAAGACCTGAACAACAGCCTCAGAGACTGAATTTGCCAAAACTTTGTGGCTTGTTGAAGGTTAGGTTTTTTGTTTGCCGGTGACGGGGTGGTGTGTCATCGATTTCTCTGGCATTTTAGACTTTTTGTGGCATAACGAAGCCGTGGCTGCGCGGCCGCCACTCGCATCTTTTCAGTACTGTACCTCAAAGTTTCGAATCTTCACGTCCATGTTGAAGCGGTAGCGACTCGCGCCAAGGCCAGCTGCGTCCTGGCGCACCAACGTCGGCCGCTGCAAACGCTATTGGTTAGCCCTCTTCGATTCGACGCCCGATGCCGCATTACGTGATCCATCAGCCACAGGAAGCTTGAGGTCCGTTGCTCGCCTCTCAACAAACGCCCCAGCAACCCTCCTACCGGGCAATTTCGACCCCCCCCCCCCCCCCCCCCGAACCGTTTTCAATTCTGCAACAGCACCCAAAACCAACCTCCCCGCTCCTCCCACGCCCAAAACACACAATGTCGACCACTCGCCCTTTTGAACTCAACGGCATCATCCCCCCCGGAGTTCCCCACAAAATCCTCGGCGGCCCCCTCCCCGACGTCAACTACGCCAACCGCTACGCCATCCGCTACCTCGCCTTCACACCCAACGGCCGCATCGGCGTTTCCTACCCCTGGCCCGATGTCCCGAAGCACCGGCTCCCGGGCGGCTTCATCGACGGGCTCGCGGGGCTCGACAAGGCCGTCGAGGTTGAGTTTTTCTTTTCAACCGGCGGGCGGGTGACGCCCCGGGGGGCGTTGAAGGCGCGGCCGGATGGCTCCGGGGAGAGCGACTTTGTGCTTGATCCGCCGGTTGCGACGTCGGAGGAGTGGCAGTCTGTTGAGAAGGTCGGGGTGAGGCAGATCACGCTGTGCTTTCTGGCTGATTTTTCGCTGGAGACGGGGGATCCGGAGGAGGTCACGGATGCGGAGTTGAGGGCGAATGGGAGGGTGAGGTTGGGGCAGATGGGGGTTGATGAGGCGAGGGAGGCGATTGCGGGGGAGAAGTCGGAGACGCCGGTGGCGAAGGTGATTAGGGAGCGGGACTTGTGGTTTTTGGAGCTGGGGTTGGAGGTGGAGGGGAAGAGGAAGGCTGGGGGGGAGTGATTAGTTGTATCCTCAGGTATTGGGCAGAGGCCATGAGGAGATGTGAAATGGAACTGTAACGTTAAGGGGTTTATGCTGGGTGTTATCGATCGCTTCAGGTCACCGTCTGGCTCCCATCTTTGTGAAATTCGTTGATGGACTACGATTGGCTGCTCCCTCCGCGTCTCCCGCATGGTGGCTGATGCCGACTTCAGGGCTTCATCTGATGGTTTTGCGACGCGCTAGCCAACAATAGACGCCACCACGTTAGCGGCTGTTTCTGCGCCGCCGCCACGAGACATTATTGCGTGATAGTGGAGCTGGGAAATTTTCCTCACGAACAGTCCGTGACGAACTCGTCCAACATCAGATTGCTACCCCCTTTCTTGAAAAGCGGGAAATTGACAGGAGTGGGATTTCCTTGGCCTTTCCCACGGGCTTGGCTTTGCGTCCTGGGCACTTCTTGAATATGTTTGAAAAAAAAGGGAAAAGAAAAAAGGAGAAGAAAAGTTCAAGCCGCCGTGTCGGCAGGATCGCGAACCAGGAGTGGGGGTAGCGCGCATCCCCTGAACGCCGGCATCTTGGCGCACTGCACTGCACTCCACATGCTATCAGGGAAATTGGACCTCGTCGGACCTTCTTATCTCGGTGGGGCCCCAGGTGTGTCCCTCTTGTCCCCAGTTCCGGTCGCGTTGGGTGATTTAGCAACATCGTCATCCAAGCAATCATGTTGCGGGCTGTTGAAGGTTTGGGTGGCGTCCCTCCAAGGAAGTTGACCACAATTCTGTGTTCAGCCGTCTTTGTAGCGGCGTTGTTTCTTTCGCTCTTTACAAATCACTTCGCCGGCCCGCTTGCGGCACTCAGGGGCGACGCCTCTCTCCCTGCCACAACACCACCGTTGCCATCTCCAGTCCCCTCAGATATTGCAGGGCCACCAAGTCCCGTCGAACAGTCGCAATTCGAGGAACCCCCATCGCCAATAGCAGCTACACCTCAAATCCCACTAGGATACGCAGGCAAGTGTGGCAATGACACGCACGCAGCGGCTCGCAACGTCTGGCTCGACGCCGATGCGAGCTACGCCCACTTGATGGACGACAAGTTCACGTTGGTCTTTCTCTCCCCACTGGGGATGCAAAGATTCTCTGACTGGTGAACGCCCTTGTAGTATCGCCATCCTGACTTACAAGCGTCCCGAGGTTCTCAACGTCACTCTCTCCAAACTCCTCTCAGCCCCGATCCCCTCTCTCCACGAAATCGTCATCATCTGGTGCGAGTCCCCGAACCCTCCTCCGTCCTACACCTCCCACTCCGGCGTCCGCATCCGATACCGCTACTCCCCCTACGACTCCCTCAACGCCCGATTCGAACCCGACCCGCTGTACGAAACCCAAGCTATCCTGTCCCACGACGACGACGTCTGGTACGAGCCCTCGGACCTCGAGTTCGTCTTCCAAACCTGGCGCCAGCTCGGCCGGTACCGCATCACCGGCGCCTTGCCACGCTGCTTCAGCCGCAACGACAAGGGGTCGCTCTCCTACCACCCCTGCAGAAAGGGGCAAGATTGGTACTCCATGGTCTTGACCAACCTCGCCTTCATCCACATCTCCCTCATGGACTACTACTTCTCTTCGGAGCCGATCCCGACCCTCATACGCGCCCATGTCGACGAGAACTTTAACTGCGAGGACATTGGCATGAATTACATTGCGAGCATGTTGACGTGCACGGGGCCGCTGCATGTGAAGGGCAAGGAGGGGTTTAAGAATCAGGATCCAAAGAAGGGGATTAGCAAGGGGAGCAAAGGGGGCGGGCACTTTGCGAAGAGGAATCGGTGTCTGAATTACTTTGAGGAGGTCGTTGGGTTTTTTCCATTGGTTAAGCAGATGGGGAGTATTCACAGGGGGATTGATTGGTTTAATTGAGGCGGCGGGGGGGGGGGTTATTATTTTATTTTAATTGGTTGGCGTTCGGAATCTTGTTGATGCTTGTATCACTCAGCACGGCTCTGCAGGAGGGTGACTACCTACTTTGCTGTGCATATTTTAGGCGACATGGCCAGGTTCAGACACGGCTTCGCATCATTCATCTTCAACGACGGCTCGGTCTTGACCGCCATCCCGCATGTTGTTCCAGCGGTTGAGGAACACCTGCAGTTCATCTTCTTCTTCATCCAGCAAAACTTCCCGGATGTGGATAATGACCTGCGCCAACACCATGTTAGGGATCATTCTGAAGGGATTTGCCAGGAATTGGTACCAGAATGTTCCAATCCATTGCAGACAGCCAGTAAGCTCTATCATGCTCGCCATGTGTCTATCAAGTAGACCGATGGCAGTCACGGACAGACGGTGGGGGACCACCGCCCAGATGATAAACTCCAGAAAGTGATTGAAAAAGATATCCCAGGGGCTGTGATCCGACTCTTGGGGATTTACAACCGCGGCAACAAGAGCATCCCAGGCTTGCCTGGTAGTTCCCAGAGGTGCGTTGGGACTCGGGCACTCGAGGGAGTTCCTGCAAGCAAGAAGCAGGAGAGAGACTACTATCAGAACAGAGAAGTGCGTTACCAGCAGCCCCAAAATGGAAATGTCCTTGTCCGGAGAAGTCAGGGACCTCGTAAGCAGGTAAAAGGCATAACTGTCAAGGTTGTAGAGAACAAAACCTTCTCCAGGAGGCCCAAGCTTCTTGGAGAGAATAAACTCTACAACAGGCCTGGCGAGCAAATGGGCAGTTGCGTATACAGCTGAGGGTAGCCCACGCTGCCGCCAACCCGCCCGAGTGAGCACATTGTGTGTCAAACGGAGGTATTGGCAAATGATGGGAAAGAGGATGAGTGCCTCTAGAGATGACATGAGCATTGTCATAAAGGCTGACACTGTGACTGCGATCAGGGGCTGCACCAAAACGGCGTATGTAAAAGACCGGAAGCACATCATCAACGTTGGGCCAATGGTCATGCTGAGAATTACAGCGACCAAGCCCATCTTCCACGGAGGCCAGAAGAGGCGATCGTACATCTCTAGGAACGGCATCGTGGGCTGTGAGAAAGGGGTTGCGGTATTTTGCCTGTATGGGATGGATGAGACAGCAGATGCCAGCAATGTCTCTCGAGCTCCTGCACTTTGTCTGCCTGACCCTTCAGCGATGCTGGAATAAAGCAGAAGCTAGTAGGTGACTTTGAGACCGTGACCCCTTTATATTCTTGCTTGTCTGGCACCGGCTATTCTTTGTGTTCACAATCTGGTATTGAATCCCTGAACAATGCTATTGATCCAGTCTGACGAATAATTGACCATACAAGCTGCGCAGCCACGGCTTCGTTATGCCACAAAAAGTCTAAAACGCCACAGAAATCGATGACACACCACCCCATCACCGGCAAACAAAAAACCTAACCTTCAACAAGCCAAACCTTAATCGATCTGGCAAATGGCCAGAGATAGTCGTTTTTCGGGAAGACTGCCGGCTTTTCCTGGTGATGTGACCGATCTCATTGCAGTTCATGCACTTTGTGTGCCACGTTGGCTGGCTGGCGGCCATGAGATTGTTTGACAGTGTTCTATTGGAGTCTTCTAGCTAGAATAAGAACAAGCAAGGGAATGAAGGTGATGGAAATGAAGCTATATACACTGATGTTGTGGCAAATGAGTGGCCACAGGGACGACTCAGCGGTCCAGCCGCTGACTCAGAATGAGGCCATCACTCCACGACTTTTGCGACACTTTGGCTTGCCGCGATCGGTGACCTCGCAGGCGCTTAAGATTCTCGGCATGGTCGGCGGGCCAGATATTGCGATCACGGGGGCGTGGCGGGGTGAAACTGAATCTGTAAGTCACCGTGTATTTCTTCTCCATGTGACCCTGGAGGTCTAGGTTCGTGAGAGTGACGGCAATAGGCTTCTGACGGCCAAGATTCATCAAGTCTCTCTGAGCCACACAAAGGCTCGCCTTGCAGCCGGCGTTTTTCGTTGCAGTGTCTGCACGGCGCTCTTCGTCACAGTGTTTGCACGGCGCTTTTCATTACAGTGTTTATACGGCGCTTTTTATTACAGTATCTACACGGAGCTTTTTATCGCAGTGTTTATACGGCGCTCTTTGTTGCAGTGTCTGCACGGCCCCTGAGAGAAAGAATCTTGGTGAGCTCCTCGCTCCAGTCATCGTGAAGCATCTCGTCAGCCTCGTCAACAACGAGGTATCGAAGACGGCGCAGTGTCAGAGTCGACGGGCGATCCATGAAGTCGATAAGTCGACCGGGAGATGCGATCAGGATGTCGCATCCTTTCTGAAGCTGATCAATCTGCTCCCTGACGGGGCCACCTCTGTAGATGACGCAGGCGTACCAGGGGTATCAGGGCATCCAACAACCGTAGACCCACGGTTGCTTGATAGTTGTGATCCACTAACGTTAGTGAGCTTAGACCATTCACAGATGGTTGCAGGGATGGCAACGGTAGGGCAACGGTTACTGGGCGGTTGCTGGAAACGACAGGGGTTGTATTGGCGGCAGCACAGTAAGGTTTGCTCAGCCTGGGTTCGATTGGCCACATTCCTCCCCGTGTGAGCCGCTTTCACACACCGTTATCCACCACACCTTTGCCCACACCCCTTCGAAGCCGTGGGGCGAGTGGATCGAGTGGATCGAGTGGATCGAGTGGATCGAGTGGAGCGAGGGCGTGTGAGGGCCGTGGAGCAAAGGCGACGAAGGTAAGCGTTGCGAAGGCGTGTGAGGGCCGCTGAGCAAAGGCGAGTGTTGCGAGGGTGAGCGTTGTGAAGGCAAGCGTTGCGAAGGCGAGTGTTGCGAAGGCGAACGTTACGAAGGCGAGTGTTGCGAAGGCTAGTGTTGCGAAGGCAAGTGTTGTAAAGGCGAATAGATAAGGGCTGTGGGGCGCGTAAAGTAAAGGCGAAGGTGGAAAACAGAGCCGTGCTTGCCAGAGTTGTGAATAGCTTCAATCGCAACCTTGTGTCAGGGGCAAACGGCTTCGCAGGAGCAAACAGTGGTGCGGGTCCCTGGATAGTGGTAATCAACGTGGTGTAACGAGGCAGGCCGCGAGGGCCACGAATTCGCTTGTGTTACGCTTAGGGCACGCAAAATTAGGGCAAGTCTCGGGGGGATAAAAGGGCTGGCATCCGCTGTACTTTTTAGGAAGCTTCAGATTTCAATGTGATGATCTTGGAACCCCTACTATTGCACTGCTTGTTCACTACCTTTACACGGTTGCTCCCCTTCACTCTGGATATACCCCTGACACCTTGGCAGCCTTCATTCATCGTCTCCCACGCGGATTCTACCATCAGCAGCGAGACCGTGTGACCAGTATCCATCCAGCTCAACGTTTGTCTCGGCCAAGGCCCGATGGCTAATGAGCAACCAAACACCAAAGACGGGCTTGGCCAAGGCGTCCAGAACGGCGTACGTCATGATTTCGGTGTCAACGGTCGTCCTGTGAGCTCCGTCGGCAAAACCCCAGACACTGACATGTATTAGCAACGGAACACCTGAAGGGCAACAGGTGCAGATGACTTACATAGGATACGCCGTCCAAAGAAGGAAGGTGAACAGGCCCAAGGAGCTGAAGAGCTTCTTCACCCCGGCTCCCTTGGCGGAGACCATGCGGGTGCCATGCAGAGCAACATGCCAGACGGTGAAGAGGTACGCAACACATGCAATTGTGTACCAGCCCCACTTCTGGGCTGTTCCTGTGGCGCCGAATGACGAGAACAAGCCGCTCAGGACCATGATGATGTTCGCAACAATGGCCATCAAGGTATGACCGCCGTCAATGCCCGCCAGCAGGCTCAGATCGAGGATCAGCAGCGGCGTAGTCAGTGCCCAGTCGACATAGCGGGACCAATAGATCTGCCGGCAGCTCTCGTGGAATGTGTCAGGGACGTGCTCGTGGTGGTCGCGCACCGTGACGCAGCTGAACGACGTGGCATGCCCGGAGGCCTGGGCAAAGTAGGAGAGGGCCGCGATGATGGACATCAGGGTGGTGATGACGTAGTAGACGCGTCTCGAGATGGGCACGTTCCATGACGAGAGGGCAAACACGCCCGAGGACGCAACCATGATGCCGAACATGACCCAGAGCGTTCGGTGGCCGCTGGCAGAGGCGACCTGATACTCCGGTGGGGTCGCTGCGTGTTGTCAGTATCCATGCTCGAAGCCCAGGGGGTTGAGGATTTGATGCGTACGAATGACGGTGGGCACCGGGCCCGGGTGCGCTGTGGCCGTGGCCGTGGGGTTCAGCATTTGAACGACTTGCTCGGGATGGATCATTTTTGCTGAATCTTATCGTCTCTTGATATTCCCAAAGAAAAGGAAATGCTGCTGCCAATTGAGATTGAAGAGGGGCATCGTCCCCTTTATGTCAGGCCAGAAACCAGCAAAACCGAAGGCACGCCCGGTGGCCGCGTAGGACTCGCAGTGTAAGCCCGACGTCATCCATCCTCCCGTGTGACCCCAACCCGGCACGATCTCGCACCCGATTGAAGGGCATTGCGGGTGCGGGGGAGGCGAACAAGGTGCATGGCGCATCTCATGGCGTCAGGCATTCCGATTCGACCGCTGAGGAAATGTAGGACAAATAGGTTGCAAGGTTGTTTTGTCTGCTGAATTCTGGATTGCACAACTGGGCGGGGAAGCGCAGGCGACGCGTCTTGAGACTCGGAGCGTCCCCTCAGTTGAAGGCACTGCCCAGCGCCTGCCCTGGGATCGTCGGGACCAAGTGGACATGACCACGCCGCCAGCAGCCCGTGGCGGACACAGCCTGCAGCCGTCTCGCAATGCCTCAGAGTCAGGGCAGCGACAAGGAGGACAGGAGGGGAACGCAAACTCTTGCCCGAGCAATTGGAGCTCTGATGCAGGAGCGGGGGAAGCCGCACTTGTGTGAAGGTTCGCCAAGGTGGGGCGCTCGGCAGATCGCGCGCCAGCCCCACCATCACACTCTTACGATCACCTCGCCTATGATTGGTTGACAACCAAAGAGCCCCACTCAGAATCTGCCAAAGCAAGCTCGGCTGCTCCACGACGTCATGCTCCGCAGGCGTCACGCTGATGCTTCCCGCCCGCTTTGCGACGGCCTCCAGGCGGCAGACAAAGCCAGAACAATCGGCGGACTCGAACCATGGCCGCATTAATACGGCGCCCGAAGGGGTGCCCTACGTCCAGGCAGCCCTTCTCGTCCACCTTGCTGACTCCTCAATTGCTGCACCACCCACCTTCCCACACCCGCACGATTCGACTCTCCCGTCCCAATCAACCTCAACCCGCACGAAGCATTCGCACCTACCAGAACTCAAAATGGCCAGCGCCGCCCCGCTCAACTGCCCCGTCGTAGGCACCACCAACTCGACGCTCCCCCCCGAGCACCCCGCCATCGACCTTTCCAAGCCCGGCCAGAAGTGCCCTCGTGTCGGCGCGAAGACAGAGCACCACCACAACCTGCACCAGCACCCTGCCGTGCCAATCCCCGCCGGTCGCGACCCGAAAGATGCCTCGGCCTGCCCCTTCGTGACCAACACGCTTGTCAACGAGCCCAAGTCGAAGCAGATGGACGACGACGTCTGCCCCGTTGTCGGCACCGCAACCACGTACCTCCCGCCCGACCATCCCAAGACCGACGATAAGGAGGACGGCGCCGAGTGCCCCGTCACCAAGGCGACGGTGGGACATCACAAGGGGAAGCTGCATGGCCATCCGGATGTGAGCCATGCTTCGAAGGAGGCGGTCTGCCCCGTTGCGGGCGTCAAGGCATCTGCGTAGAAGCAGCCTGTACAGTACATGGACAGGGGACGATGGATGAGGAGAAGCGATGAGCGGTGGGTGGTAGAGGGGATGACAACCTTGAAGATTGCTCAAAGGGAGCCTTTTGTCAAGTACCGCGGAAACTTGAATTTACAAACGTTTTATCCCCCTTAGGAGTTCTGTGCGATGAGAGCCTTTTTATCTCTGGCCATTTGCCAGATCGATTAAGCTTTTTCGGCTCGGTCATCCTCGGAAGTGAGTCGTCGCCGTATGACTGGGCTTGCCGACTTTATGGCTTGTTAAAGGTTAGGGCTTTTGTTTGCCGGTGGCAGGGTGGTGTGTTATCGATTTCTGTGGTGTTTTAGACTCTTTGTGGCATAACGAAGTCGTGGCTGCGCGGCCGCCACTCATATCTTTTCAGTACGACTAGAGATCGAACGGCCAATTTTGTGGAATAATACGGTATTATTCACTGATCCTGGCCGTGATGCGACTGCAATCAACACAATACGAAAAACACCAACGCCACGAGACCTGGCGTGGCGAAACACAAAGTGGCAGCAAACTGAGAAACAACGTGTGCAACGTTAAAACCAAGCCCTCGTCGCCATGCAGCCTGTTATACTTTTGGCGTTCCGACAGCAACCTTAACGACGGATTCCCCCAATATATACACCCCACGGCCGTCCTCACCCTTCGTCTCTCTTCCCCTCAATGCAGTCATCATCCCTGGATTCTCGAGCGACAGTCCTGATCAGTGACCTCTCTCCGTCCCCCCTCATCGGAGAGAGACTCCATTACCGGCTTCTGCTCGAACTCCACTACGAGCTTCTCTTGCTATTCCCATCATGCAATCAAGTCGCTTGTTAATGGCGTCGCCGGCCGACCCGGAAATGTCGGAGGCGACGTCCGAGGCGCGCAGTGTAGCCGGCGCTCCTTCCAAGCTTACTTTCTTGCATCTTCCTCGCGAGGTTCGCGACATGATCTACACTTGCATCAACCCATTCGGAGGAGATGGTACTCGCAAATCGCCCGTGGTTGGGCCCCTCTGGCGCGATTACAAGGGCTTGCCCTGGCTCTTGACATTTCTCGCATTGGCACGCACTAGGAAGGGTGAGTACTTATTATTGACTGAACCCACTTGCTTCTGTCGCGATCGCAAGGTTTATAGGTATAAAATACTAACGGGGACTCGGTCTACTAAAGATATATGTGGAAGCCATGTCGTTTCTCTTTGCTGGCGAGTTTCGATTCCAAATCAGTACGTGGTGGGTATGCTATGAGGAACACATCGCCGACAACGTCAGCGTCATATCACAGGGCGCCTCTTATCTTCGACACGTGAGCGTTTGCCTTGATGGCGACGGGGACGAGAATCATGGGAACAACATTGAGCCTTGCGATCTCAGGGCCGACCTTTTGAGAACACTTGCAAATCACGCGGTGAATCTAGAAGAGCTGGACATCATCTATCATAGAGACGGGTTTATAAATTGGCCGCGTTTCTCGAGCCCCATCTACGGCTCTACGCGTGTCGCACTGCGCTCAGATATCTCATGGACGGATCCTCCTCTTCAGCTCGCCGGTGCCGACGAAAACGAGCCTTGGTGGACAGGGATGCAGGATGAGGACGCGTGGAAAATCATTGCCACCAACTTTTTCGACGACAATCCCGAGCCTCACCGTGTGTTCTTCGGGATAGATGTACTTGATCGCTACCCCTTCTTCCGTGGAGCGCAACGCTTGGAGAGAGAAAAGGCCTTCTTTTCGGGGCCGGTGCTGAAGCTGCTGCAATCATTCAGGTCGACAAAGTTGCATACGGTACGCCTCGTTGGAACTGTGGATCATGCTTGGATGGAAGCCTTGGCTGGAGTGATGGCTGGACGGGTCACGCCTGTCAAAGTTGAAGGCCGGGAAGATTGAAACCCCGTTGCCCGTGTCAATCTTGTCTACAGCCATGATAAATGGACACAGGGATCTGGAGGACGGTGTCAAGCGCAAGCATCGCTACAAATCTCTCCATACGACGGTCTCACGGATACCATTCAGGCTATAATTGGATTGTAGTTTTTCACACGACGGAATTGAATGTACTGGAGTATTTTTTATGTTTTACAAACTCAACTCTTGCCGGTGAAGCCTTTTAAAATCCTTTTTAACAAACTCACCACGCATAGCCCAGATTGTCGCGCATCCGGCCACTACAATCCTGACATACCCTCTCTTCAGCCCCGCATCGCTCTCCCCCGCGAGGATGCACAGCTTCGTATTTTCATTTTGGTCACATGACGGCCAAGATTCATCAAATAAAAGCACAGCTCCGTATTGTCACAATCCTTCATCCCGATTATCCCGCATCGGAAAACACGATTTTGGAGCTGCGCGCGCTCGACGATGGCGGCATCGACTACGACACAGTCATGGCCGCCTGCAGCATCGTGACGGGCAACACATCGACGGGCTTTCTCGCAACACGCGTCGGTGCGCGTCTCGAACCCATCGTACGGCCCGATGACGGCATCCTTGGCGCGAGTGAATACTTCTTCCAGCTGCCCGACGAAGCTGTGTTGGAGCCCCTTCAAACTCGCTGCGATAAGAAGCCCCTGAACACACGGCCACGTGTCTACGCGGATGAGGGGTCACGGTGCTTGCGCTTAATGAGACGGGGGAAATAGGCAGATGGGGGTTCCAGGCGTTGATTCGTCCGCCCTGGCGCAGCTTTACGGGGTCGGCAGCGAGACAGCTGGGACGGCGCTCGCCGCAATTTCAGGCGCTCCGAGTCCTCTCTTGATTTTTTTTTGATTTTTTTTGTTGTTGGGCCAGGCGTCGCAACCCGCGACGTCGGAACTCATCGACCGCGACGCCTTCTCCGGTGAAAAAGCACCGACGCGCGCCACATCGCTGACTCGCTGCGTTGGAATGTCACAACCATTGAAAGCCCCGGAGCAGGATGCCGATCGGGTTACGGAGAAGGAGCCGTACCAGTACAAGAAACTCGAGCCCGGCAAGAACATCCGGCTCCTTCACCTCGACAGCTGCAAAACGGCCGATGGACACCTGACAGGCGACCTCAAGGCGGTCGACCTGAAGAGCCGTCCCAAGTACACGGCTCTCTCGTACGTCTGGGGCCAGCCGCCGCCTTCCACGGCCGACCCGCACCGGAGAGTCGAGCACCAGATCAAGTGTCGCAGCGGCACCATCTCGATTACCAAAAACTGTCACGATGCGCTGATCGACCTTCGAACGCTCCATGGCAATATCGTCATCTGGGTCGACTCGATCTGCATCAACCAGCTCGACAATCACGAGAAGGGGCCTCAGATCGGCCTGATGCTAGACATCTATGCTCAGGCTCAGGTTGTCTACGTGTGGCTGGGCCCCGGGAGCACCGAGAGCAGCCAAGCCATAGACTCCCTCTCACGGGCCTCCCGCTTTGTGCCCGCGTTCCCCGGCATACCGTGGCAAAGCGGCAGCCAAGTCCGAACGCTGGCCGGAGATTCGCTGCGGACTGTGATGTCTATGGCCATGGTGGACCTCAGACTGGGTTCTCTCAGTAAGAAGTCCTGGTTCCCCCCTGGTGGAACCTGCCAAGGGGGCCGGGCCCGGACCGACCTCGCTGACGCGACCATCACTAACGAAGCTTACAGACCCGTTCACAAACCCCCGGCGTCGGGCCCAGAAGGTTCGCGCCAATCTCAACCTAGAAGGCCTGGGACACCTCTTAAATCGAGAGTGGCTCGGCAGAGCGTGGACCTTTCAGGAGATTATCCTCTCGTCGAACGCCACCATCGTTTGCGGGACGAAAGCCATAGCTTGGGACCGGCTCCATCGCGGCTTGCACTTCCTCATGGAGGACGAGGGAGCGGGCGGGCCGGAGGCCGCAGTGTCAAAAGCAAGGCCGGTTCCCACCAGAGCTTGGATGAATCTGCTCAACATTTGGTTGAGCATGCCGCGCAGGACCGGAGGGATGTTGAATGGGTCCCGAAACGGGCCGCAACGCTCTGCACAAAGCTACTGGGAAGGTTTCTTTAGCAGAGCCGGATTGCTGATTGGCTCCAAGTTTCTACAGCTGCTCTTCTCCTTGGTCCCCGGAGTGGTGATTTCGGCTGTCGGCTTAACCGTGTGGCCGACCGACGCCGCGCAAGTGGGCACGCCTCAGATAATACAGATAGTACTCGCCGTGGTGGGCACGGCTATCGCCTCGGGGGGGATCGGCATGTTCGCGGCCCTCACCTACGGCGGGTTGAAGAAGCTCCAGTCGCCGGGTTCGAGCCCGCGCCTCATGTTTGACGTCGGCGCGCCGGGGCGCCCCCGAACTAGCACACCACGGGTCGGCATCGTCGAGGCTCTCAGGGAGCGCAACGCGACGAACCCATTGGACAAGGCATTTGCCCTGCACGGCGTCCTCCGTCTTTTAAACGACGACGATGCCGTCTCCGGGCTCGAGGCCGACTACGCCAAGAACACCAGGGAGGCCTACCGGGAGCTCTTCACGGCTCTCGTGCGGCAGCGGCCGTCCTTCGTCAACCTCCTCGTCGATGCCCCGATGGGCTCTGGGCGCCAACCGGAGAAGCCAACCTGGGTTCCCGACTGGGAAGCTCTTCCAACCAAGGGCTGGCTGCCCCCTGAGTACGTGTACGACCCGATTGACGGAGACAGGGCCCCGAAGCCACCGCGCTTGACCAGCCGAGAGCTGACCCTCCAAGGAGTCGTGCTGGACACGGCAGCCTTGTGCTTCGACTGCCAGCCCAAACGGCCTTCTTCCGATCAAGACGCGGGAGCGGAACATGGACCCAGTCCGCCCTCTGCCCCAGGCCAGGACACCGAAGTGGATAAACTGTTACAGAAACTACTGCCCATTTTGGGAATGCTCCACCAGTGGCTGCAGCACAGCAGGACCTTCACCCGGGCCGTCGACAAAGCTTACGACTCGTTTCCAAAGGCCGTGCTCTACACGCTGCTAGGACGCGTCCCGGCCGATGACGATGAAGATGCCAAGGGCTTCGACGCGTGGTATGCGGTAATGCTGGGCGTCAGGCGTCCCTATTCCGACACCATGGACAAGAAGGCCGTCGAAGAGGGCCTGCGGGAGAATCAAGAAGCGCTCAACTTTGCCGCCAGGTGCGTCGGCCGGCTCGAGGGAAAGCGGGGCGTCTTCTTCTCGAAGGAGGGCCGCATCGGATCGGGGCCGCCGACCGTGGCCGGCGGCGACAAGATAGTGGTGCTGGATGGCGTGGCTGTGCCCATGGTTGTGTGTGCGGCCAGTGCCACTGGCTCCGGTCCGGCAAGGTATACCGTTGTGGGTCCCGCGTTTATTCCTGGCCTGATGAAATGGCAGATGGAGGAGTATAAGCCGAGCGAGGCCGAGCCTGAGGTAGCAGATATCGTTCTCGTGTGACGGTTTTGGAGATCCGTCAACTATCCATAGTGGTTTAGCCTTTGGCTACCGGGATGCCTGTAAAGTTGCAATGGACGCTTTCTTGATCTTAACCGGCTTATTTTACCCAAAAGAGGTATTAAAGCTAGAGAAGTGTTTTACTGAAAAAAGTTTTTTACAAGGTAAAATGACAAAGGTAACCTTTACCACTTACTGCCCAAAAGCCTATAATATTTACCTAACTGCACTGCACTTTCCAGATAACGAAGATAGAATCCAGACCAATTCACCTATTCGCCCTTCCACAAAAGCTCAACTGTTGCGATGTTGACTTTGTGACCTTGGAGCATATGCAATCACGTCCAGGACGTTGTTCTCTGTGCCCTTCGTCTCGCGATTTCTAACCAACTACAGCCCCCGCTCGCCTCCCCGCCGAACAGACATCATGACATCCTTCCCAGGGCTGTCTAGCGCGGCGTCATGCATTGAAATCTGCAGCCACACGCCATGAGGGGTCGTGATCATGACCATCAGACAAGGCTCTGAGGCAGCAATGCACTCTGTCAGTTAAACGGCGGGGTAACTGCTTTTTCTTCCTTCGCCCCTTTTCCTCCTCGCATCATTGTCTTCGCTTCCAAGCTGCGGGGAATGTGTGTGTTCGGAAGCGACGGCATCGACCATGGAAGCTGCGGGCCTTGCGCTCGCGGTACTGCCCCTATGTGCCGGTGAGACCCGATTCTGTTGAATGGTTTATGCATCGTACCCTATTTTCCCCGCTTCAGCTCACCGGGTGCTGATTTTGTGTCGCGTGATGGACAGGGGGTTTCCACATCGTGGACATGATCAAGTCGTCCAACAAGGGGATGCGATTGGTGCTAACGAGGTGGGAGATACAAAGAGATGTACGTCCAAGTCAGACCCTCTCTTATTGTCATTCGAGCTGACATTATCCCCGGGACAGCGCTTTGAAGACTGGAGCGAGATCTGGCAAGACAACGGCCTGACCATCCACAAATACGCCCGAGAAAGCCCCCGATCGGCCCAACGAATCCTCAAACACCTTCTCCTCCTCTCCCAGACCTTCTTCGATATCGACCGTCTGCAGAAGCGATTCGGACTTAAGTTGACCAAGGGAGATCAAGAGCCGCGCCTTGGCATCGTGAAGTATCGTCGCAGCAGCGGCGGCGGCGGTAACAATGGCCGCGATGAAGACGACGAAGAGGACCTTGCCAAGCAAGATGTCTCAGACTTTGAGTTCCAGTTCAAGCAAGGCCTCGACATGGAGCCGAGCCGAATTGACGCCTTCAAGCGTCGCTGCGAAGTCAACTTGACTCTTCTTCAGAAATGCAAGTTCGTTCTTGGTGGGCGCAAAGCCCTCGACGGGTTCATTGATGTCCTCAAGGAGTACAACGACATCCTGCGAGACTTTTCGCCCAAGCGCGAGCTTGCCAAGATTACAAGGGGGTTTGATCATCTCAGCGCTCTTCTTCACGAGCAGCTTTTGGAACGGGCTGATGCTGCCGAGTATGAAGCTCAGCATGCCGAGGTGGATGCTGAGCGGCAGAGGTATCATGATCTTGCTCTCGCAGCGAGATTTCTGGATGCACTACGTCGTGGGAGAGATGATCCTGTCCCTTGGCACAATCGCAGCAACTTCATCGTTGTCTACGATACCCTCGGCGTGTCTGACACCTCGTTGTTCAGTGTTGCTGTCATGAGATCAAGGGCATGTGTCGTTCTCATTGAGTGGCTTGACCCTGCAGCGGTGGCAACAAGGGAGGCGATAGCCAAGACCGAGCGGACAGCCAGGATGTTGCAGACGGAACACCCAAGACGACTGTTGCTACCAGATTGTCATGGCATTGTGGAAGATCCGAGCTCAGGACAGGTGGGGTTTGTTCTCACAACGCCGAAACACATCTCCGAGGTCCCAACGGAGGCCGAATTGAGGGACCGGACGGGGTTCCGGATGGTTCGCGGGCCGATCACGCTGCGGAACTTGATCAAGGGCATGCATGAGTCCTACCGAAGCGTTGATTTGGGCAAGCGGTTCCTGCTGGCACAGAAGCTCGTCGGCGCCGTCCGACTGATGCACGCCGTTGGATGGGTGCACAAGTATGTTCCCCTCCCTATTCCCCCCCCATTCATCTAACTCTTTCTCCCAGAAACATCCGATCCCAACGCATAATCCTCTTTCCCGAGCCCGACAGCGTCGCCCGCTCCGCCCGCCGCGGCGCCGGCCAACGGCTGATGTTTGAAGAGCCGCAACTCATCGGTTTCAGTTACGCACACTCGGCGAACGGAAACACCCGCTCGATCCAGGAATCGGCAAGTGAGCTCCAGCGTCGAGACTCGGCGGATGCAGAGCTGGTAGCTCGTGATCCTCGCAGCCACGCCCGCGTGTGCCTCGACTTGTACCGTCATCCGCACAGTCTGGAAGATCCGTCTGCGGAGTTTCTGCGCTTCTATGACTGGTACAGTCTGGGTTGCGTGTTGTTGGAAATTGGGCGGTGGCAGACGCTGGATGATTGCCTGTTCAGGGGTAATGTGCTGCCTCCGCCGAGGGTTGCGATGCGGTTGATTCAGGAGTTGGCCGCGCCTGAGAAGTTGGATTAGTTAGAACCTCTTCAAGTCCCTATTGTTGCGGTGGATGACTGACATGTTTGCAGCATTACCGGGTCGATCTATGGCGATGTCGTGAGGAAGTGTCTGGATGTTGGGACTCACGATACCATGAGCAAAGAGGCGCAGTTTCGCTTGGAGACGGATATCGAGGCATACATTGGTCGGTGCACTGCCTAATATCAGTTTGTCTGTGCCGGCATGGGGTTTCTGGTTTTTTTTTTCTGGGTGCCTTTTGGGCGGGCGAGGGAAAAGGGGCCGAACTCAGGGGCAGTCTCCGCCTACTTCCCCTAGCGATGAGACCACGAATGAGGTGACCCATATGGGTGCCAAACACCATGTCTTTGGGGTGGTCGCAGCTGTGGATTTGCTCATCAGGACTGGCACACTTGTGCCCTTCGATTTTACCTCAATCCAGTGGAGACTCTCTCTTGAGGGAAGGTGACACCAAGTCACAGTGTTGTTCGGGTACCTCTCGAACAGGTTCTGCTCAACACCGGAGTACGGCTCGCTTGCATCACCGGTGTTTGCCCTGGGGGCAGCAGAGTAGAGAGTGGTCTGTACACTGGTGTTACCAGCGTAAAGTCAGTCCATGTTGCCATGGAGACAGAAATAGTACCCAAGGATCATGAATGGCCATGAATTAAAATCAGACGGCCTAATAGGGATTAGCATGCGGCCAACAAACCGTCTATACCGAGAAATATCTGATCGGGTTGGTCAATGCCGATCCTGGGGTGTCATGGAAACTTGCCAAGTGGTGCTGATTGAGCACCCGGTCCTCTCAACACATTGGGCTTGTCTGTTGTGAAACCCATTGCAGTTAAACACCCGCGAGGTGTCGAGCACACCACAACCACATCCAAGTCCAAATGGCTGAGGATCCCAGTGGGTGAGAAGCCAAAGGTCTGAGCACCCCCACGGAAAATGTCGAGCCAATCGGGGACTTTTGACGAAAGGCACAACTGTGCTCTGCACTCCACCGTGGCCCCCACACCTCGACACCGCACAGCTGCGCTCTAACAACCTCACCGTGGACACGCACAACTGTGCTGCAAAAGTATATAACTCGCCCCGCTGTGCCATGTTATATATCAAGGAACGCACGGCCACTGTCCACATGTGGAAGATCATCACCGGGCAAGAAAATCACGCAGCATCGCGTCTTATATCTCGTGAACAGAGACCAACCGAGGGCTACAGCCTCATTTTTTACAACGATGGAAGGAGTGCAGGGGGTCGGGTGTTTGCTATCCTGTAGCTAGTATAAAGGGGTTGGAAATGAACCGTTTTGCCACCATCTTGTGATCGAAAATATGACATATGAACTGAGTCGAGTCTCAATGTCGAGCAACATGTCCCAAAAGTCTACCGCCCCTTCATGTACGCTGAGTGACGATGGAAGGTTCGTTGTCTTGCTCTCGATGCCATCATAGCCAGAACGCAACTGATGTAATGACTTCAGGTCATCCTCGACAGGTCTCCAGCTCGATGCCTACCTTAGAGCTGGTGCAGCCACTGACACCCCTGCTCCTACAGTCGCCGGAGTCGTCAGTTTGACAACAGTCGCAAACGCTCGGTATCGAAGCCTGGAGAGGCAAGTGAACAGCTGGGTGACGGTGGTGAGCCCAATACAGAGTTGAGGGTCACGGTCGATACCAAGGGTTAAGCCGCGCAAAGGTCTGCAGCAGTGGGAGATGGAAACGGTTTGATCGGTTTGGGATTTTGCTTCTACGTGTGTGTCATTGGCGATAGGTGAAGGGACTGGGTGCCCGGGTACGATAAGATGTGTGGCTATCTGATGTACAATTCTCTCTACGCCCTGAAATTTCACAAGCTCCTTAGTCGTGGTTTCCGACAGATCGGTGGTTTGGTGTGCAACCCGCCCCCATCTTACAAAAGGGTGTAAGGCACTAAGGCGGTTTGATTGGCCAAGGCATGCTGTGATTTTGCTGGCTCCCTACATCTCTCATTGCATTATTTTGTCCAAACATCTGCCAGGCCCGACCTTCCCAACTCGTGATCCTCGGCATCCAAAGCAACCGCAAACACCTTGATGTTCCCTGCATCCTTGACCTTGCTGACATCCACTTGCAAGCTCGTCTCAAAGGACTTCCTGGTCGCATCTCCAAAATGCACGTCTCCTGCCGATCCCCGTCCAAAGAAAGACCACTTCTTGGTCACCGTATCCCCATTCCACGAAACCCAAGCCGTGACTCCACCCTTGTCGTCCCGAGCTGCCACAACGGCCGGCTTTTCACGTGGTCTTCCTTCCCACTCATACCGAAATGCCCGGTAGCTCTGCACGCCCTCCTCGGCGCCTAAGATCACATGATAGATGGGCGTTCCATTACCCAGAAACTCGGTGAAAGCACCACGAACACCCCATCCAACAAAGGCATTGCCGTTCGGAAGCATCTGCACGTTTCCCTGTCCACCCGCGAGCAACCCGGCCGGTGGGGCAAATGTCTGCAAAGCTGTCGCCGTCTTGGTTTTGTGATTGATTTGAACCACAAGGCCCCGTGAATGATGGCCTTCAGCCTCTCCAGGTGGGTGCTGCTCGTCGGATCGGACATGGTTGTCCATCATGGAGATGGTTTCGGTCTGCCCACCATCTGAAAGACCAAGATGTCTCACATCGTGCTGGTACGCAAACTTGAGGTCGTTCTGGAGCGTAAATGAAGACCCCTGACCCCCAAGTCGCCAGACCAGAGAGCCGTCACGAGAGGATATCTTGTAGATGGCGCACATGAATCGCCCAGACACCAGATAGTCCCCATCCGATGTCTTGTCGACACTATTGGTGTGAAAGTAGTCCCACGCTGTATCGGGAGATTCACCACAGTTCGGCTGAGAATCGAGGGCGACAAAACTCTCTACACGGCGTCAGCTCCATTCATCCAACACAACACATTCCAGACTCACCCTTCGGATCCGCAAAATCCAGCGAACGGCCCTCAAAAACCGTCTCCCCCGTCTCGATATCAATCTCTGTTCCTCATCAGCACACCACCCCACACATTCCCACTGGCACTCAAAACCACTCACCCTGAAAAACATCATCAACAACCCACCGCTTCCCCTCCCCCCCACCACCACCACACCCACCCAAATCCCTCACCCTCGGCACCCGCACCTGCACCAACGCCGTCTTCCCACCCACAACCCTAAACTCATGAAACGACACCAACCTATCCAAGCTCTGCACCGTCGCCACCTGCTTGTACCCCCCATCCAGCAACACATGCGTACCATACCCACGTCCATGCCTCTTGGCCAGCTGCCCCGTAAAAGCCTGCAGCACCGGTTGTCCGCGGTACGTCACAGCCTGGAAGTTGGCCGTCCATCCGCCCAAGAAGCCGAGGGAGGACCAGACGAGGTCGCCATCGGAGCGGAAGATGTAGGCGCCTGGTTGCTCGGGGCCGGAATCGCGCGGGGCGTCGAAGAGGGCGCAGGGGGTGACGAAGATGTAGCCGGGTGCGAGGCTGCCGGGGTCGGTGGCGATGCCGATGTGGAGTTTGGGGGGGGAGAGGTCGGGGCGGGATTTGTAGCGGACGTGGGAGAGGAGGTTGTTCATGGTGGCTTTGGTTGGGATTTGTCGGAATACTACTCGGTGATGAGAGAGGGAAAGAAGCCTGGCAAGGGGGGTTTGATTTCCCTCGGGGGATGGGGAGAGCACAGCTTTGTGTTGATGTGTGATGTCACGTTCAGGTCAGGGGTCGAACCTCGATCATCGAGCTACACGTCAGAATTCTGTCGTCATTGCCACACAGAGACTAAAGGCTACCGCTAGTGCACGGCAGTCATGATGACCAGGGTTGGGGCATTCCCATAGACGCAAGAACTGAGCCAGACATTAGTCCGTGCGACTCTTGACATACTCCCGCACAGCCTCCCTCACAGTCTGCCCCTTCAATCCCAACCACCCATTCGCCAACTCCTCCTCCCTGACAGCATGATCCCCCCCATCCGTAAAATTCCACGCAAGCAGCAAGTCAAAAAACGCCCCCCACACATCCCCCTTCCCCAACTTCTCCTCCCCCGCCTTGCCCAACTCCCTCCCACTCACCCCCTCAACCTTAAACTCCACCCCCATCTCCTCCTCCAAGACCCTCAACACCTCCTTCTGACTAACCCCAAACTCCACAACCTCCACCACCTTATTCCTCGTCTCCTCCTCCCGCTGCAAAACAGCCACCACCGCCCCCGCCACAAACCCCAACGTCGAGGTCGACACCACCTCCTCCCCCGAATCAACCACCCTCGCCGTCCTCTCCTCCACATTGATACCCCAAAACCCATGATCCAGCCCCCAGTCAAAAAACGGACTCGTCGCTATGGCCGTCCATGAAAACTCCGGATGCTCCTTCGACTTCTCAGCAATATACCCCCCCACCTTCCCCTTGGCAGACAAAATCGTCGCCAGCCCACCGGACAGTCTCGGGATCGCATGTCCGAATTCCGACGGGATGAAGCGTTTCACCCCCGCTGCGACGGCCGCGTCGACGAGGATGGTCTGGGCGCTGACTTCGGAGGTGGCGGTGGTGACGACGACGGCGTCTTGGCCTTGGAAGGCGGAGGTGAGAGAGGAAAGGGAGGAGAGGTCGGTTTTGAGGACTTTGACGGAGGGGGGGAAGGTCGCGGTGGAGGTTGGGCGGGTGATGGCTGTGACGGTGTAGCCTGCTGCGAGGAGGGCTTGGACGGTGGGGGCGCCGACGTTGCCCGAGGCGCCGACGACTGCGACGGTTTGGATGGTCATGGTGGGGGGTGGTGGTTGTTGTTTGTTGTTTGTGGTGAGGTGAGGGAAGGTGAGGAGGATGATGTTGAGGTGTGGTTTCGAGGATGGATCTTTATATTCGTGATATCTCCTGCCGTGACAGCTTTAAGCCTCGTGAAAACACCCCCAGAGTCGCAGTTTTGTCAGCCAGCGGTTGTTCGGCCGAAGGGTGCTCTCCAATCAATGGGATGACAAAGATGGAGATTTCGTCCGGCTCGGACGAAGCCAGAATTGTTAGTGGCCCCTGAACCCCTGAACCCTTGAATCCCGAATGCGAAAAGAAAGCTCATCTTCAAGAAATGTGAGATGCACTGACTTGGCTGGACCAACACCAGCGCATCGGGTTCATGTGCTGACGGCATGCCAATTGGGGCGGTGGCTCAGGTTGAAGCAAGGCACTTAAAAGTCAGAGGAGCCAAGTCTATCCCACAGGCAACTACACGGAATTCGCAATGAGTGCAAGGTTGTCTGCATTGTTGATCACAGTTTGAGGTGGGAGTGTGACGCTGTTTAGTCAAGGTTCGATTCAAGTTTCTTACTGGGACCTCTGAGGTTCTAATCATGATCCCGGCCGTCTGGCGAAGGCGGCAAGAATCTCACAACAGGAGTGTCGAATAGCAAACAAGGTTCACCACAGAACATATCTATCTCGACAAGACCTGGAAGCGATCCGAGGCGCATGCGAGACCTCGTGAGCGGACGGAAGACCTCCATATCCCTCAAGTATGGGCCGTTGAGCTGGAGTTCGATGCAACATCGCACGACCCGAATGCAACATCGACCGAAGCAAACTGGACCCGCTGAGTTCTTTGACCGCAGTGTCGGCACCAGCAAGCACCCGGCGACATCAGAGGCGCCGAAGGTCGTGCTGGCGCTCCTGTTGCCACACGGATGTTGGCGGGTGCGAGAGCGAGGATTCGAGTCTGGTTTTGTGCGACGATGCTAACTGTCAGACCCAGAAGCGCACTGCGCAACGGCAGCGCTGTGTAACTTCAAAGCATACTTCTTCTGGAAAAGCCTCAGCTCGTCAGCAAGCTCACGTCATAGCGATAAATCGTAACTGTCTGGGCCTAAATGATCTCACACACTCCCAATTCCTGTTTTCCGGCCAATGCTTGTCAATGAGAGCGGGAACATCACCCCGGCTTACTCTCGACTCAGATGCGGGCCGCCATTTCTCGTTTCCAGCATTTTTGCGGCAAACACGGCCAATCTGGTCGATCGTTGCCGGAGTGCTCCGATGCAAGCCATATGCTCTCATTGGTGACCAAACCGGAGCATTATCTCAGGAACCTATCAATCACGGCCCTCTGTCACGCCAGGTCAAGGTCAGCTGGCTCCCCGCATCCAGCACCACATGCAAGGATGCCAAGCCCGCTGTTCGTATTACAACCGTCGAGCGAATAAATTAACTTTTGCGGGGTCTCGCCAAAAAAAGACGCCATCGTATTGGCGGCCGTTGTAACGTCAGATGCTTCGCCATTCGACGACTACACCACCCTAACGGGGAATCCGTATTCAGCTGGCTCGAGCGGCTGTGGCGTTTGTTGTTTGGCACCATCACCAGCTAGTGCGCAGCGGTTCAAGGAATCCGAAAGAGGTCCAGGTATAAAGCGGCCGAAGTGTCTGCATTCCAGACCTTGTTTACATTCCAGCCATCTCATCACCCCTCACTTTCTCACAACCACCATTCGCAAACCACCAAAATCATCAAAATGAAGCTTCTTTCCGCCGCCGCTCTTTTCCTGGGCCTTACAGCCGCCTCTCCCATCGAGGAGCGCGACACGCCTCAAACCGTGCACCTCACCTTCCACGGTGGCCCCGCCTCATATTCCATGGAATTCCCCGCCGACGGAACAATCTATCCCACCAGTCAGTACCTCATCTCACCCTTCCCTAGGCCCCTCATCTCTAACCCTCCCCCCAGACAACAACATCGCCGTCAACATCGTCGACGCCCCCGACTACAATGCCATCGGCCAGTGCACCTTCTACACCCCCGGTGAGAAGGCTCTCGTCGGCGGTATCACCTCTGATGGCCTCAACCAGGTCATCATTGGTCCTCCGCAGCCGGTGACGGGCGTGAGCTGCCTGGGCATCTGCATTCCTGTTTATGGCGACTGCTATCGCAATGGGCAGTATGTTGGTCCTTGCTGCAACGGCTTCTGCGCTGCGAACAAGTGCCGTCCGTGGATCTCTCCTTTCTAGGTTGTGAAGGTTGGGGATACAAAGGGGGGTAATGACTGGAGGGATGAATATGAAATGGATGGTATCATAGTTGGAGCGCTAATATCTGACGAATGCATTTGTTCTACTTGGTGTAGAGTGGACTTTTAAACTGAAGCACCCCTGAATTGTGAGACCGTATGAACTCGTAATACTGGGCTTTACACTTGCCTTGTGCCCACACCGACAGCTTTGACAGCGTCGGGTTGTAAAACCGTAAACTGGCCTGTGTGTTAATGCGTAAAGCTAGGTAAGTTTGTTATTAAGGAGCGCTTAATGACTTTGCGCAAGGCCGCTGACAAAGCCCGTAAGGCGTGCACAGGGCATGAGTAAATATCGCAAGTCAGTACGGTATCCGTCACATCAACCCGGGCCGAAAAACGCCCAGCATCCCTTAAAATTACCTTGCTGAGGTCGCCACTACTTCTTAACAGACCCGTGGTGCGAACGCCGCGAAATTTGTCAGAGTGCGGGCTGCGTGCTTGGATTTGTCGCCTGCTCATCACGTGCGTTTCTTTTTAAGCTTTTTCAAGTCGGACATGTATCGGCCGGGCTCTGTTGCAGGGGTGTGCGTCTCACCGTTCGATTAGGCACCAACACCCACCAGTTCACCCCGCCGTCATTCCGCCCGGAACGGCATCAATAGCGGAGAAACCCAGCCATGGACCCTCTCTCGGCATTGAGCGCAACATGCAATGTTCTGCAACTCTTCGACTTGGCTTGGAAGCTCCTCTCTGGGGCTCGGACTGTGTACAAATCCGTCGACGGTGCAACGCCCAACGCGGCATTTTTAGAAGCCACGCTCGACAACGTTACCCAGCTGCGAGACTCGATCAATGCCCAAAAAGGCCTCTCTCCTCGACTTGAAAAGCTCTGCAAGTTGAGCGAGGCCGTGGCCGCCGATCTGTCGGGCATTCTAGCAACGCTCAAGTCTTCCGCCCCGCAGCGAAAATGGCAGAGCTTCAAGGTTGCGCTTCGGGACATTCGGACCAAGAAAGAGATTGGCGATTTTTTGCTTCGCATCCAGCAGCTTCAGACCCAAGTTGTCACCGAGGTTCAGTTTTTGATGATGTAAGATTTGCCAGTATGAATGAGCGACAACGAGATGGCGACCTGACACGAATCTAGGAATAAACAGTCAGCGTTGCACCAAGAAGTCGCCTCGCTGGAGCAGATCACCAAGGATCTCGGAGCCAATCTGGACACGCACGTTGATGATCTTCGGAAGGAGGTGGTGCATCAGTTATCCCAAGTCAAAACAACCAATGTGGAGAGCATGATGGAACATCTTTCCGAGGATGTGCAACGACTTTCCATTCGCCAACCAGCCGAGTTCGAGAGCCTGTCACGTCAAATCGATGCACTGTCGACCGCAATCGCGCAGCTTCAAAGGGAGATGCAGGAAACAAAGTCCATGCAAGGTCTGCTGAAGCTTCTCCAGTTTGAGAGACTCGACTTCCGGTTCGAGAGCATATCGGTAGCTCACAGAAAGACGTTTGAGTGGGTTTTCCGCGATCAGGACTCAGAAACCATCCCGATCAGTGGCTTTGAGGACTGGTTGCGAAACACTGAGGATAGCCCGGGCATCTTCTGGGTTCGAGGCAAGGCAGGGTCGGGAAAGTCGACGCTGATGAAGTTTCTTTGCAACGACTATCGAACAGCGGAGAATCTGCGAGTCTGGGCCGGCCAGGATGCGCACCTCGTGATTGCCAAACATTTCTTCTGGAATCCGGGTTCAAGTCTGCAGAAATCATTCGAGGGGCTATTGCAGTCACTGCTCTTCGACATACTTCGCCAGTGTCCGAAACAGCTGCGAGACGCCGAAAGGCGAATCAAGCTCCGGAACATAGGTGCTACTAGTAGACACCATCTTGGTTCCATGACCCTACACACACCTCTGCTCTGGGGCGTACTGCAGGAGACTATCAGAACCAACCCGGCCACAAAGATTTGCTTTTTCATTGACGGCCTAGACGAGTACAATGGATCGAGCGAATCCATCATCACATTGGTCAACACCCTCGCTACGTATGAGAATACAAAAGTCTGCGTCTCAAGCCGGCCCTGGGCGGAGTTCATTCTGGCATTCGGCGCTGACGACTCCCTTGTCCTAAAGGTCGAAGACCTGACGGCCGACGACATCCACAGATACGTGTACGAAACTCTCATGGCAAACGACCGCTTCAAGAGGCTCGCAAATCAAGACGTAACATTGATGGGTCTTATGGACGAGATTGTTCGAAAAAGCGACGGTGTCTTCTTGTGGGTCTACTTGGTCGTACGGTCCCTCCTCGAAGGCATGAAGTACGCCGACAGCACGAGGTTCCTTTGGAAGCGCCTCCGGAGTTTTCCGGTCGATCTGGACGAATTCTTCCACCATATGCTGCTGGGAATTTCACCCATCTATCGAACCAAGGCGGTGAATGTTTTCAAGATCGCAATGGCCGCCACCGCTTCCATGCCTGCCATGATGTACCATTACATCGAGCAGACCGAGGAGATCGAGGGTTTCCCCCTGGGATATCCCTGGACCCCTGTCTCACAGACTGACTTTGTCACAAGTATAGAGGATATGGTGCTGCGACTAGATGGCTGGACCAAGGGGTTGTTAGAGGTCGTACACCATGGCCGTGCCGGTCCCGACTTTGCGCTTTCCAAAGTTGAATTTCTCCACCGAACGGTCCGGGACTTCTTCGAGGAATCGACAACGATTCAAGACATGTTTGAAACCCACAGCGATCCCGACTTCGACGCATCCGGGATGATCTGCTATGGATTGCTGGCGTTTACAAAATTTCACCCACAATCAGGAACCGAGTATACGGACTATGACGTCATCATGGACATTTTCTACCACGCAGCCATGATATCGGACGATGCATGGAGGATCCGACACGTCCATCCTGTCCTTGACGAAGCCGGTTGGGCCATCAGGGTGGGCAACCGAGACTGGAAGAACACCCCAACTGTCAACACAATGTGCGAGTACGCCGCGGAATACGGTCTCAGCGGTTACATTGATGAGATTCTCCAGAATTGCGACCCGGTGTACTTGGTGTCCGACAATCGGAGCGTCGAAGAACTATACACCCAACTTCTCTGGATTGCGCTCCGGTCCAAGAGGACATCAACACAGCACGAGAGGCCATGGCAGAGCATCGCCGGTTTCGTCCTCTTCTTGGTCGAGAGAGGTGCGAACCCAAACAAATGGTACGGCGAGAGCACGATATGGCAGCAGTTTCTGTCTGACTTTGGGGACCGTGTGAAGCAGAGAGATGGGAGCGTTCTTGAAATATGTCGGGTTCTCATTATGGGCGGTGCGGATCCCGATGTGCCTTGGTTGGATTCCACGTTTCGACACAGGATTGCCTTAGTATTGCCTTACAACGAGGCTGCATATCTGCTAGGTCTCTGAGCTGAAGATAAGGTGCGGCCTGGGATACTATTTCTAACGGTATACTGCATCAACTCGCAATACTCGCCTTTACTCTTACCTCGTGTACGCTTTGAGAATTTTATCAACAACCTCATGTAATGCCACTAAATGCTCCTTTTACGGTATCTTGCTATGCGTTGAATTAGACAAGGCCTTTTCGCTGTTGGATACGGCGAACTTCTACCACCCCTAAAAGTCCCTCTCCTCATCAAACACCAAACCCTTAGGCTTCGCCTTTTTAATCTCATCCGCAAACTTCTCATCCGTGATCGCCATCGCCGCCGGGCCCTCCCACTCATACTCCACCAACTGATCCCTCAACCCATCCGGATACCCCTCCCACCCAACCAACGCCCCCCGCCAAAACACACCCTTATGATTTTCCGGCCTCTCTACATCCTTCCCGTTGGCAAACCGAAACGCATGCGTGAACCCGCCGTCCTTGTGATATACAACAAGCGGATGCGCACCCCCCTGGTCACCATGAAACAGCACGTCCTTCCTGCTCTTGACCGTGTACCCCCCATGCGCCGATGTAGCGACGTATTCGATACTCCCGCCGTTGGTCCACACGGCGACGTGTTCCCAGTCGTGTCTGTGTCCGCCCACGCCGCTGGTCTGCGATGTGTCCTTTTCAAAGTAGTAGTCGTAGATGGTGACGCACCAGTCGCCGTTGCATCGGCTGCGCGAGTAGACGTTGGAGTTGTCGAGGTCGGATTCGTCGCGGCAACCACCCGAGAAGGCGCCCGAGGGTTTCATGCCCTCGGCGAAGGTGCCGTCTGGGCCGATGGCGGCGACGTTGTAGCAGCTGTCTTTGTCGAAGTCGAGGGATGGCTGGGTGTTGAGCTCGGAGAGTGGGGCGTTCAGGGGTAGGGGAGCGGGGACGTAGGCGCGGCGCGTGATGGAAAGGGCTGTTGCGAGGGTGATGAGCCCGGCGAAGAGGAGTTTGGAGGCGGTCATGTTGTTGTTTAGTTGCGAAGTCGTTTTGAGACTTGCATGTGAAGGTGTGCGTGGTTGACGGGTGCACAGTCCCAGTCAGCTACGGACCGGACAAGCCTGGCCTATATAGGTAGGTCGGTAGTAGCTTCTGCTCTCCACGCAAGGATTGCCAGATGATGGAAGGGAAGCAACGGCATCCGCTCAGGTTGTCAGCTCCAGCGTTTCTGAGGAATTCACAAGGCTCTGTAAAGAGTATGCCTTGGCTATGTGCACAAACAATGAACACGCCTTGTCCTTGGGGCGAGTTGACTGAAATTCCCGATTTGAACGAGACCACAGCCACCACCAGTGTCGATTCCGCCCCATGCATGATGGCGGGCGAGCCCGGGCACAGCCAGGTCCAAATAAGGTCTCAGAGGGTATCCCGCTCCATCACTGGCTATAACTTGGCAAGGCTCTGACAACCACGTATCAGCATCTCACCACCCTGCCTTCTGAGACTGTAAGGACTCATCGTATGCTGAGAGCTAAAAACTCCACACTTGCACCCTGCAGCTGCCCTGTTTTAGGCACCTATTTTGGGGGCTGGGACCAATCATGCCCTGATGGGTGCAAGATGAATATCCATTGACACCCAAGCCGCTGTGCCGTGCAAGCCACACGTCTCCATGATTGGGTGAACTACTTGAGCTCGCCCCATCTCGCCCCCGCCTGCGCCAGCGGCACAGTTTCCCTCTGGGTCGGTCGAACGGGGCCTGCAACACTGAAAGCTTATTTGATCCAAGGCTTCGTTTTTGTTTTGCAACCCCGGGGCTTGTGGCGTGTGTGTGTTTTTTTATCTTGTGTTCATTTTGGTCACATGACGGCCAAGATTCATCAAATAAAAGATCCAAGGCTTCGAAACCAAGATCATTTCCAGCAACTTAGTTCACATTGTTTTCTTTAGGTTAGAATTCGACTTTTAATCGGTGTTCCGGTGCGACGTGCTTGTCAGCAAAACATATTCGCAATAACGCCCTCCGCGCTGTCGTTTCTTCTCTCATGGACTGGCATCCCAACGTCTTTTAAATCCTCGTAGTGAAACAAATGCATTATTGCTCATCCACAACCAACACAAAATTAAACACAAAAAAATCAACCTCCCCCAGAATTAAAAATCCCCTCCCAACACCCCCACCCTCACCAAACCCCGCTCCCCTACACCCTCCCCGTCCTGCACAACCTCCCATTCTGACTCCCGGGATACCCATCCAGCGTCTTCACCTCCCACCCCTCACTCCCCGGCGTCGTCGGCGCCCAAAACACCCCCCACGGATCCCTCACCCTCTTCACCCTCAACAACCTCCCATACTTCTCCACCCCATAAAACACCGCCTGCCACTCCCCCTCCATCGGATCCCCCTCATTCATATACGCCCCTACCACCGCCGCCCCCTCCACCCCCCTCAGCCCCATCGCATCCGCGTACCGTCTTCCCCGCGCATCGCGCAGCCTCGCTTCCGTAGCAGTTAAATTGTAAGGAATGGTATCCATGAACGAAGCGTGGAGTGCAGTGCGTCGCCACGCGGGGTTGACGGCCGAGTCGGCGCCCAGCGGACCGGCGATGGTTTCGGTGGGGGTGTAAGCTATGCCGTGGAAGGTGTAGCCGCCTTCGGAGACGCCGGCGATGACGGTGGAGAAGAAGGCGGAGAAGAGGGCGTCGGAGTAGATGTAGGAGGCGGGGATGAGGCGGGAGCGGTAGCGGGTTGAGGAGAGGGAGGCGGCGCCGGGTTCGCGAACGGGGGTGGGGGGTTGGTTGCCAGTGGGATTGCGGGGGGGAGAGGTGGGGGATGGGGATGATGGGAAGGGGGGGCGTTGGGGTTGGGATTGGTTGGGGAGGCGGGGCTGGGTGAGGTTGATGCCGCCGAGGCGGAGGGTGTTGTAGAGGGGGGCCATGAGGATGGCGGCGTCGGCGGCGGAGAGGTCGGGGATGGTGAAGGAGTGGGTGAAGCGGAAGGAGGAGTTGCCGAGGGGGTAGATGTAGCTGTAGCAGTAGCCGCCGACGGTTTGGACCTTGGTGCAGTAGCGGTAGGTCAGGCGGACGCCGTGCCAGAAGGTGTCTACATTGGTGAGAACCGTGTTGGGGTTTCCGCGGGGTGGAACTGTGACGTTGCGAGGTGTGGTGGCGTTGGGAAAAGGGAATGTGCTGGTTGCGTTGGGGAAAGGCGCTGTGAGGGGAGCTGTCGGGTTTGGGTTTGACAGACCCCCCTGAAAGGGACCCCTGAGAGGTGGAGCTTGAGTTGCGTTTGGGTTGACTGAGAAGGCCACCGAAATGGACGTCGTGCGAATCGTGGGATATGCCCTCATCACGATAGATGTAACAACTCCGTATGTACCTGGACCAGTTAGCACTGAGGTCAGTGGGGTAGGGTCAGGTGTTAGTGACCTACTCGGGCCGCCGCCCCTGAGAGCCCACCAGAGATCATGATTAGTATTTGGATCAGCCGTGAGAAACTGCCCATCCGCGGTCACCACGTTGATGGAAAGAACTTGATCAGATCCAAGGCCAATCTTGGAACTCAGCGCGCCGTGACCCCCCGACGCGATCCATCCACCGGCAACGCCCACAGTTCCTCCACCCGGGGCTCCCACCGTGATGTTGTAAGCCGAGGCCAGATTCCGCAACTCCGAGGCTTGAATTCCAGCCCCGACTCGAACAGCCATGCCAGTGTAGCCCGGCCCCCTGTAGTCGGGAACAAACTCGAAGAATTTGAGATTGTGCGTCCAGATGCTGAGTGACCCGGCCCCTGTGGACCGCCCACCAAAGTCATGGCCGGTGTTTCTGCCACCTGTTAGAAAAGCCTCCGTATCGAAGCCAAGAAACGCACTTGATCACAAGCCTGACATTCTTGTTCCTCGCAAAGTTGACTGCGGCTTGGACGTGCTTCACCGTTGCCACTCTCACGACATACTCCGGAGACCCGCCGCGCGTGCAAGTTCCCTTTGCGTCCAATGTCGCCGGACAGGTATTCCCCTGTGGCCAAGGCGTCAAAATGGCCAAAGGATGATCGATCCAGAAGCTCGTCCGACCCGCATCCCGGACGAGCCACCTGCACTGCTCGACGTTGTATCTGGGTCCTTCGTGGCAGGCGTATGCCGGGGGTTCGGGCCGCAGCAAAACCCCGTCAATGGACGCATTTAGTTGCCTCCATTCGTCTTGGGTTGGCCAATCCTGGCTTCCTGGCCACGCCTTGCAAAGTGACTGCGAGCTTTCGTCTGGGAGCTGCGAGTTGTTGGCGGGACGAATGGACGGGCTGCCGAGCGTGTCTCGCCATTGGAGCTGGACCGACTCGTAGGGGAAGTTCGCCGTCTGAGCTGCTACGTGCAGCAACTCGAAAACAAACGCGAGGATCACGGTATTGGGTTTCATCCTGGCGTCGCGTTGAGGGGCATTCCGAGGTCCGTGGACTCAGCGACCGAGTCTTGGACCCTAGAGCATGTCCATATCCTCCCAAGTTATACCGACTTTACACGAGCGGAGTCGCCATTGCCTTCCTGGCTAAGCAGAAATCCCATAAATGATTCCTGAGTGGCAGACGCGCTGATAGGTGTTTAGCTGATGGCTAAATCACGGTTGAGCTGCTTCCCGTCTCAATGTCGACAATGTGAGCGACAAGATCCCGCGTTGTGCCGCTGACACCTGCATTCCCGGGATCACTTTCAGGGACAGGGCCTAAATTTCCGGTTCTCGGCGCTCGGTGTTTCGGGTGGGCTAGGAAATTCGTCCCGCTCGGTTATTTCAGCATCGGCCATCATCTACGGCTTCCCGCGAAGTGAACGTTGGACTCCATAGAAACAAGTGATTGTTGAGAATGTTATTGGCTGTGACGTATCAGTAACAAACAAAGTCTTTGCCCATAGGATCATCTGCATTTGGCTTTTCTTTGTCAAATGGTTGGGTCGCCAAACCTTTTGCGAGTGGGACAGTACCCTGTTAAGAGCGACCTCTCGCAGCCTGGAAGCTACCGCAGATTGGGATGTACTTCCTAACGTGCACTCCTTGATTTCCGCCAGCTCAACTGTTGGACAAAAACCTTCGCCCTTGAGAGAACTATCCCCACACATGTGCTGCAGTCAACAGAGAAGGGGCAGAGCAGTAAATGATCGCCATCCTAATCCTTAAGCTTTTCTCTTTTTTGAAGACAGCCAATAGTCTCCAAGCCGAATCCCTTCTCCAATCACAGACACGCCGAACTCTCCCCATACGCCCTCCGTGCCCCAAGCTCAGCCGTCACAACCGGGAAATCAGACCTGTACAGCACCAACAAGTCCTGCAGTACTTTCAACTTCGCTGGGTCTTGCGTCATCATCTTGGCCGCAATAATAAACGCAGGCATGGCACTCGACCCCAACGGACGATATTGAGCCGCCTCTTGCGCAAGCTCAGCAACTTCATCGACGAGCATCACCATTTCGCCCTCGAGGCAAACGGCATCGCCAAGGCCGTAAGTGGCCAGGGCCCAGTTGGCCATCAATCCCAGCAGTAGCAAGACGCCGTAGCCTGTTTGCCAGCGGACCTGGAGTCGTCTTTCAGTCAGGGTTTGGCCCCTTGGCCCCTTGCCCGCGACGCCGGCAAGGAGGGTCTTCATTCTGACAAGGTCGTCCTGGAGGGTTTGGTGCATTGCGAGGATATCCGGGAGGTGTCCTTGAACGTCTCTAATGTACCCGGATACGGCAGCCAGGTAGGATGGCTGAAGACACTTTATGTCTGTGCTCATTTTGGATTTTGGTCGAGAGGGTCGAGGAATGGGTCGCAGGTCAGGGGATGGCTCCCAGAGCCGGGGGTCAAGGTTGATCTTGGGATTTGCGAAACTTTCGAGGAGCTGCATGGAAAGGTTCCGTGTCAGCTCGTTGTTCCCTTTGATAAAAAGGGGGAAAGCACCCGTGCCAACTTACACAGAGAGCCACCAGCGTGTTCACGATTTCGGCTTCAAACTCGCCCATCCAATCCCGTCTAGCGGCAGCGGTGTTGAGCATGTGGGCCATTGCCTCACCGTGACTGGGGAAAAAGTCACCTCCCCGCCCAATCCATCCCTGCGGACCATGTCAGCTTTCCCCTCGATGCTGTGAGGAACGACACATACCTGGCAAATTATAACCATGTAAACAGCGCAGAGCGTCTCTGGCGAAGCTGATGCGGAGGAATCGGCCAAAGCAACGCGAAGATGTCGCAGCGCTTCCCCATAGGACTTGTACATGTCGGGGGTTGGTTGACGGGTGTACACCGAGGGGAAGGAAACGACCAAGGCACGGACAGAAGAATCCAAGGCTTGGCTTTTCCCCAAGCGACGGGGAATTTCCGGGAGGAAGGGGCCGAATATGCGCAAATCGAAGCGGACGTCGGTCACTTCTAGGGCCGAGATGAGACTGCTCAGGTCTTGTGTCTCCTGGTTAGAGGGGAGTGGGGGAGACAGTGCCAAGGCGGACTCGGCCCTGTATGTAGATGATGGGACACTTCTCTTGGAGGGCTCGGCTCCAGTGCCCCGGGACTGGCGTTCGGGAACGGCAACGAACTTGAACCGGCGCTGGCCACTTCCGACGCAAGAGATGCCAAGGCGAGTGCATCGAGAACATTCCGGGTTAGCCTGATCGCACTAATTGAATCTTGCATGAGTGGCATCCCCATAAGCATCATGTTATTTCCCACACACCTTTTTCTTCACCTGTCGGCATGCGTCACAACCACGGCCAGATGGTACCCCTGGCATTTTGCCTCGGTGACTGCGGATGTAGTTTGTCCAAGAAAATAACGTGCAATCTCCGTAGACGAAGGTCAACCAAGCTGGGCTGAGAGCTGAGGTTCGATCAACGTTGTTCAGAGCGCGGCATCCGACCTAAATAGGGAGGCGGATACGTCACCGCGCGGATGAGGCGCAGCGGCAGCTGAGTGGTGGTGCATGGAGTAAGACAACAGCAATGGACCCACATTTGTTACGACAGGAACTGCAAGTTTGGCTCAACGTGATTGGACGAGCGGCACATTGAACCAAATCGGGAATAGTGGCTCGGCACCCGTCTCACTCGAAGGGCCATCGCGGCACTCGCCGAGGTGGCAATGCCTTTAGAAGATCGATCGGGGCACTTATATGACCCTGTAAGGCTGATTTGGATGACGAAAGCAAAAGTATAAAGGAAAACAGTCCAGATGGAGAGAATTTCAATTTCCTTTCTCTCCATCAGACTATCGTGCAACTTCTAATTTTCTCTCACAATGCATCTCCCTCGTGGACACATCTTTTCCCTATTGTTGGCAGGGCCAATTTCCGGCGCCGTCGCTGACTTTTCAGGGCCCAGCTTTCCACCGCCCACAGACCTGAGCAGTGATCTGAGTCTTGTAAGGACGGCGTGGGAAAGCCTCACGGATCTCCTCAAAGCATCGGGTCTTAGAAACGGCAACAACAATGTCAACAACGGGACACTACTCCCGGATTCTGCCAAGAACATCACGTTCTCGATCGGCATGTTCTCCCTCCACGACCCGAACGCCACCTCTCTTCAATTCCACCACACCTCACCCTACGTGGCCGCCTCTCCAAACGGCACCAACAAGGTCGACAGCAACAGCATCTACCGCGTCGCCAGCGTCACCAAAGTCTTTACCGTCCTCGCCGGTCTTCTGACTCTGACCGACGCCGACTGGGAGCGCCCCCTAAGCCAAATCCTGCCCCCTCTCTCCAACACCTCCGCCCAAGACAACGTCCTCTCCACCCCCTGGGACAACATCACCCCCCGTGCTCTAGCCGCCCAAATCGCCGGCGTCCCTCGCGACGGCTTCCCCAACCTCGGCGAAATCGCCCTCCAAGCCGGCCTCCGTGGCATCCCCGAGCCCGCCCTAGTGGCCGAAACCGGCCTCCCCCCATCCAACCTCAGCGACCCCCTCTTCAACCCCCCCTGCCTCCCTCACCTCCTCACCTCCGGCCTCTGCCCCTCCACCCCCTACCTCCAGGGCGTAGCGCCCCGCGCCCCAACCTTCCCCCCCTGGTCAACACCAGCCTACTCCAACAACGGCTTCACCCTCCTCGGCCTGGCCCTCTCTACAATAACAAACCGCACCATCCATTCCCTCTTCCAAGAGCACATCTTCTCCCCCCTCAGGATGGAATCAACCTTCTCCGACCCCCCACCCTCCAAACTCCTCCCCCGCAGCGTCATCACCACCCCAGACCCCTCCGTCGCAGGCTTCACCCTCCCCAACGGCATCTTCGTCTCCTCCGGAGGCATCTTCTCCACCCTCTCGGACATGTCCCTCTTCGGAATCTCCATCCTAAACTCAACCCTCCTCTCTCCCGAAGCAACAGGACGCTGGCTCAAACCTGCATCGCACACGGCGAAGTTGGAATACGACGTCGGTGCGCCGTGGGAGATTATCCGGCGCGTTGATACAAATACTGGGAAGGTGGTGAACATGTACACCAAGCTTGGGGACTCGGGGGCGTTCAGCGCGTGGTTTGTGCTGCTGCCGGAGTACGGGGTGGGGTTTAACGTGCTTGCGGGGGGGACGGACGGTGGGAGGTTTGGGGTTGTTGCTGCGTTGGCGGATGGGATTGCTGAGAGGGTGGTTCCGGCGCTGGGGGGGCAGGCGGAGGCGGAGGTGGGGATGAAGTTTGCGGGGGTGTACGCTGCGGTGGAAAAGGGGTTGAATTCGTCGATGGTGTTGGGAAAGGGGACGGGGACAGGGTTGGTTGTGGAGAGTTGGGTGAGTAATGGGACGGATGTGTTGCCGTTCTTGATGAAGAATGTCACGGGGCCGGGTCCGTTCCGGTTGTTGCCGTCGGTGACGGGTGAGACGGGGCGTGTTGCCTTTCGGCTTGTCGGGGCGGCCGATGCGCCGTCGACCAACTCCCCGGGGCTGAAACAGGGGTTGTTCTCGGCGCCGGGGATGATGAGTCCTGATTGGCTGGTGGTGGATGCGAGTACGTACTATGGCGTTGGTCTGTCTTTGGTTGTTTTCGATGTGGGAGAGGATGGGAGGGCTTCTGCGGTGACGGTGCCTGCGTATCGGGTGACCATGACGAGGCAGGTCTAGCGTTAGAGATAGCGACGTCCCGGGAGTTATTTTAATAATAGAGTCGATGTACTACCGTATTATTCCACAAA
Organism: Podospora aff. communis PSN243; assembly: GCA_033296975.1. Classification (NCBI taxonomy): domain Eukaryota; kingdom Fungi; phylum Ascomycota; class Sordariomycetes; order Sordariales; family Podosporaceae; genus Podospora; species Podospora aff. communis PSN243. Next base: position 211,636 of record MU865958.1, on the reverse strand, counting down.
ATTGGCTTTTACTCGGAGACCGTGCACGCCTTGATAGGTTTATCAGAGCCCTTATGCAAAGCCATCAAGCGCTCCTTACACGATAAATACGCCATAGGCTGTATTTGGTAAGGCCTTTACGGAATTAAAATAAGGGTCTCTGCAGCTAACACAGGCCAGCTTACGGCGTTGCGTAAGGCCTCTAATAAACCTATCAAGGCGTGTACGGTCTCGGAGTAAAAGCCAATTTTGTGGAATATTACGGTACTTTCACTCCTCGCGGTAGGCCTGGACGGCAGGATGCTTGTATAGGGATTGTGTGAATCTTTGTACATTTCCTGGGATTGAGACAGATGCGCCGGGTTTGTGTTGTGTTATGATCCACGTAATCTGGAAAGAATTAGCCGAATCTGTTAAGGGGGCGCTTTATGACAAAGCTAATGTCACTGATGAGAGTCATCGAGTAGATGACTGTCCATGCTTCAAGCTGCTACATGATGTTGATAATGTTGAGGACGATGTAAAAATGCAATGAAAAAATCTTTAAATCGTGCCAGTAATTCTAGATTGCTTACTCTGGGCAATGTTGCAGAGCCTTGTAGCCGGAAGATGAGGAGGAAGCGGATGCTTTGAGTGAAGAACCGTACCTCGTTAGCGCAATATGGACAGGGGCATTGAACCTTCGAGAAGCATCATTCCTGGGCCACAAAAGAAGTAGCATAGTGGGCGTTATCGCTGTTCACATCACGTGGTCTATCCGATCAGCGTCAATGCGGCGCGCGCGGGAGGCCAAACGGGAGATGGCGGTCAGATTTCCAGAGATCCGAATATAGTTCGCTTTAATAGCGCAAATGATACGTCAAAGATCTCTGCCAACAGCAAGCTGCGAGGTTCTTGCACGGCTGGTAATGAAGGTTCTGCTAGGTGGACCATGGGCTTATACTTGGCGAGCCTTATGCCGTATCATGTTGTTCGTTGATGTTCTCGAACAAATTGGGCGAATGGAATGTGCGGGACCACTATCCGGCACCGCAACTGTGACATTCCACCTTGCGACCCAAGACCATGCCTTGCGCGCTTGCCGGATACATTACCCTTCACCGATACGAAATGTGGGCAAATTTCGAATAGGCGATTGGGCTGTTCGCACTCGAGATGCCCCCCAGTGGAGCGCTTGTTGGATGCTGGTTGGGTATTACACAGTCGTACAGGGTAGATTTCCCGGGATGTGATCGGTCACAGCGGCAATCAGCCGGTTTGGTTCGGGACCACAGAGCCGTGATGTGACACAAACCCTGCATGCTGATCCTTCAAACTCTCGGGTACGCGTGTAATTTGCAACTTATACAAAATTCATAGGGCACAGCACTGCCGAACCACCCGTTTGGCAAGCATCAGAAGTATGTCGTTGTGGAGTACAGCATCACTATGGCCTGGACAGAACTCCGCGAACTCCGCCGCAGGGATGCATTCAGCTGTTGGGTCGAAAGTGGAGGAGGACGTGCAGTCCGCGTATAAGTTAGCTCTCTGCTCCCCGGTTCTGGGGACGCACCCTGTATTTCCTCCTTGGGACCAGGGCGAGCTCGAAGATCAAGATGCTTTCTAATTCAGTACTTTTTGCCGCGGCCTTCGCCGGGCAGGCTCTTGCTGGGGCCTATCCCCCTGATGCTGTCGATCAACTTGCGACCGCTTCTCTTCCCAAACTGCGAGAGTGGCTTGCCAAGAACCCCCAGGGGAACTGCACCTTGGAGAATGCAATTCGACGCAAAGAGTGGTAAGTATCAACCCAGTGTCATTCGTGTCCCTCGCTGAGTAACGGTGATTAGGGGCGACCTGTCAAAAGCGGAGCGCAAGGCATACACCGACGCCGTTCTCTGTCTCCAGTCCAAGCCACCCTTGACTGCCCACCAAGCGCCAGGGGCAAAGAGTCGCTTCGACGACTACATCGTTGTCCACGTTCAACAAACAAATAGGAACCACGCATCTGTAAGTCTTGTTCCCATCTCGTCCCTTTCCTCCCAGCCCCGTTTCCAGGCCCGTTTCCACCCCTTTTCTCCCACTCCCCCCCATTCTCACACACCCCCAGACCTTCTTCCTCCCATGGCACCGCTACTACATCGCCCACTACGAAGAAGCCCTCCGCACAGAATGCGGCTACAAGGGCTACCAACCCTACTGGAACTGGGGCCGCTACGCCCACGACCCGGCCTCCTCCCCCATCTTCAACGGCGACGAATACTCCATGTCCGGCAACGGCGCCCCCGTTCCCCACGAGGGCATCCACTTCTACAACGCCCCGCCCCCCTTCAACATCATCCCGCCCGGCTCCGGCGGCGGCTGCGTAACCACCGGGCCCTTCGCCAACATGTCCGTCAACCTCGGACCCCTCGCACCGAGTCTCACCCTCCCTGAGATCCCCAGGAACCCCCAGGCCGACGGCTTCGGGTACAACCCCCGCTGTCTGCGCCGCGATCTAAACGTCCACTCGGCGGCAGTCACCACCACAAACTACACGTACGACCTAATCACCCAAAACGACAACATCCACTGGTTCCAAACCGTCATGGAAGGCCAATTCGACCAGGGTAAATACGGCGTGCACACAGGCGGGCATTATACCGTGTCTGGTGATCCGGCGGGTGACTTTTACGTTTCCCCTGGGGACCCCGTGTTTTGGCTGCACCACGCGAATATCGATAGGATTTGGTGGATCTGGCAATTGCAGAACTTGGAGAGGAGGTTGGAGGAGGTGAGTCACACGCAGACAATGTATAACAACCCGCCGTCGCCGAATGGGACGTTGGAGGATGTGAATAACTTGGGCGTGTTGGCGGGGGATGTGAAGACGAGGGATTTGATGAGTACGATGGGGGGGATGGGGGGGAGGTTGTGCTATATTTATGAGTGAAGGGTGGGGGTAGTCTTGTAGCTAGGTACATAGACAGTACATGTTGATGTGTGATGTGTTAACACTATACTTGGACACCGTATTGTGTTCTTTTTGGTTATGTGACGGACAAGATAACTAAGAAAAACAAAAACTTGGACGGCCCCAGTCCCCTTCTTTGCCCAACTAGTGACAAATTGCCATCATCCATCCTCGCAAGTTGAAAACCCACCTACTGTGTTGTGTTAGCCCCAAGCTCCCCGCTCATTCGGCATCAAAACTCGCCGAGTGGGTTTTGTTCACCAGCGACCGCTCCTCGATTAGCACTCGACTCCGCTCAATATGACCCAGGACGGCCTTCAAATTCGGCGGGTTGTGGTATTGTACCAATTCCGCAAAAGTCGTAGAACCAGTTTCCCTCAGCTGCCGCACCATCTGCTTGGGTTCTTCCATGTCGTCAGATGTCTCGATTCCCATCATAAGACGCCAGACCTCAATAGGGGAGGCCGGATCGTCCACGTCTGTAACGACGGGGAGCCGAAAGTACAGGAAAGCTGTGACGAGGCGGTTGTTCATCCGGTGCTTTATGGAGTATGTCTCAGTTTCGAGGTTTGTTTCGTTGTGAAAAACCGGAGCGTAGCCACCCCGAGCGTTGGCCAACGGATCCCGGTCGGCAGGCTCCCGGCATGTATCGAGAGGTGGCATTTCCTTGTACTCAAGCCAGATTTCAATCATGTCCCAGAGATGCGGCAACAGGTTTGTCGTGTAAACCATTGCATGCAACGACGTGAGCATAATCATTGGCCAGAGCCATAATTTGGAAGTAGGAACTTCCTCGTTTGTTGCATTTAGGGCTTGCCGAAGCACCCCCATTGGGCACGCGAAGATCCGAGTCCCCGTAGGACGTTTCTCACCGGAGCCAGGTATCTTGAGTGAGTATGGGAAACGGAGTCGAAATGGCGCACCGGCCGCGAGTAGAGCTTGAAGTAACTCGGTATGAGCCCCAGACCATAGTCCATGGACCCAGAGGCAAGATGTTAAGCAGTAAAGACCGTTGAATAGCCGCGCCTTGTCGAATTTGAAGGTTGACTCGATTTGCATCTTCCATCGTATATATTCCACCAAAGCAGCAAAGGATGCCTACCGTATTATACAAACATGTCAGCTCAGGAAGTAGGTACAAGGTACAGCACCAGCAGCCTTTCTTTGTGTCACTCACATGCGATAAAATTGTTGATTCAACCGAGAAAGCCAGGAAACCGGCGTAAAAACCCCACAGCATCATAAAATTCAATCCATCGCCCCATGTGCTAGGGAGATTCACTATTCCTCCATCATAGTGTTCAACCGTCGGATGGTTGCACTTGGTTGAGGAATTTGAACGATCATCCGGGTCTTGTGTCCGCTTCCAGGCTGTTTGGAATGCCATGCGTCTGGCCACATCCAACTCTTCCAGTAGGCGAGGAATGTGGCTAGACTCCTGAATCTTTCGGAGGCGCAGCATCAAGAGAAGATGGAAAACCGACTGGGATGAATCATACTGGCGGTGCTCGAGACCCCCGCCAGGTACGTGGTGTGTCACGAATAACCGTGTTTCGTTGATGAAGACGGCCAATATGACCCGCGCAATCTCTTCGTCACCAAAGTCAAGGTTTTGGGCGCTCTTTGGGATAACGGAAGCCAAGTAGTCCGGAATGGATCTGTGGGCGAACTTCGTGTGAGGAAACCTGGAGGTTGACGAGAAGTCGTCGACGTCGAACACGTCAAGCAACCCTTTGCACCAGCTCCGCACCTTAGTCGCCGAACTTTGGCACCCAGCCCGGAATTCTTCGTGTGACAAAGACCTAGGGGCAATCAAAGCGTCAGGAAATCGACTGTTCCGCCCAAGGCCGTTCAGGATCTTTCCCAGGCCAAACAGCAGCAAACCGGGCTGCCACTGCTTGGGACTCAATGTCCTGAACTTTGCCTCATGTATTGCTTGTTTGGCCTTGTCGAATTTGCCGTCGTCACTGAGATGGAATCCAAGCATCCGTAGCGCCATGGCGAGAAGGAAGTAGGCGCCCCGCTTGTGATGGTTGTGGATGGAATCCAATATGTTAGCCAGAAAGTCCTCGAGCTCCTTGGGTGTCGAGTTCACGATGTTTTCCAGTGAAGAGATAGAGCTGGCCCCAGACGAAAGGTCGTCTTCCAGGAGATTGAGGAGAAGTCTGACCCAGAGAAACACCCCTTGAGCGTTGTGAGTGATGCTGAAGAGGAGATCTGATGTACCTTCGGCGTTGTTCGCGAGCAGGTCGTTCCAGCAGTGGTTTGTCTTCAGGGTCTGGCTCACCATGGTTGTGGTATCGCGTCTCGTTAGATCCTAGAGATGAATCTTTCGGCAAGCCGAAAGTCCGTTCATGATGTGATGCTCCTCTCGACTGGACGCACAAACCTTGATGAGATTCATGTCTGATTCCGTCCACTGTTTTATCTCCCCCGCAAGTCTTGAATGGCTCATATCTTTCCCATCAAACTCGTCCAATCCGTCGATGAAGATACAGAGGCGAAACTGATCACATATGGTTTGATCAGTCCGCAGTTGGTTGAAAGCGGTCTGGATATCAGTGCTTCTGATTGAGACCTCGCTAGCGGCCGGTATTTGCCAACCCGCGGCATCGGCCCAGAATCCGGGAAACAATGCTTTTGTGATCTCGGGGTTTTTATTTGATGAATCTTAGCCGTCATGTGACTAAAATAAACATAAGATAAAAAAAAAAACACACGTTATAAGCCCTGGCGTTATAAAATAAAAAGGGGTATTAAGCGGAGAAATAGAAAAAGTTAAATCTGTTACGACCGTCACCTATACAGAGATAGGTTGGGACGCAGGGTTGGGGTTAGATCAGGAGTCCCGGGTATGTTCGGGGTCGCAGACCAAGGGGTACAGATAAGGAGGGGTAAACACGGAAGCAAGTCCTCACAGACGGGGAGTTCACTGAGTCAACGGTCGCATGCAACTATAGTACACTGTAGCACACAAGGTGACAATGCAGTAGTGCACAACTGAAGTTGGTTCAATTGACAAAGCGAATACTTGCGTGAGGAACAAGAACAATTCCTCACTCAAGGGAAACTAGCTAGCTATCTATACTGAGTGTTTCTTTCGGGACCCGATGTCTTCCTGCTCCGGGTCCTAAGACCCGGAACTCCCTTGCCTCGGGTCCCCCGGACCCGGGCTCCCTGTTGCTCGGGTCTCCTGTCATTGGCTACGGCAGGGCTTAGTGGGTCGTTGCACCCTGGGCCCAATGATTGGCTAGTACAGTTGGTCCGTGCTCTCTCCAGGTGGGGGGGTCCAGGTGGGGTTGTCACGACTTGGGTCATGACACGCGACCCCTTCCTCCAACATCGGCCCGTCCCTCTCCGCAAGACTTCCAACTCGGTGGGATTCTAGGAAGGTTATACAGGACCAGGAACTGGCAACTTGTTGCGTGGTTTCGGGGTCCACTGGCAGTGTTGAGTCATTTCTGAATACAATTTCGCCAATAAGAGCGTCTGACAGCGGATTCGCTCAGAAGAAAATCCGGCCGGCACTCAAACCGGATCGGATTGGCTCAGCTCAGAATGGCTCGGACCGTCCACGCTGACCCGCGCGCCACCAACCCCCTGCCAAGCCCTCTCATCACCTTTCCAGGTTGTCCAATCTCAGAGGGGTGACACCGAGCCAGGATCCTCCCCAAACCTAAAAAAAAGGCCCAAACCTCACTAAACCCTCAAACTTCTTTTTCCTTCATCCGCGACAGGAAACCCACCAGTAACCAACCACCCCCGCAAACAATCACACATAAACGAACAAACGACAACGGAAAAAAATAAATAACAATGGCAACCCCAACCTACCCCCTAACCCGCTTCACCCCCTCCGCCACCTGCGGCATCGCCTCCCCCACGCACCTCTACGCCGTCCACAAAACCTGTTACATGCACGGCGCCTCCACCTTGCTCCTCAACCCGTCCTTCCTCCCCTGCACCGCCATCCAAGCCGGCGAGCCGCCCGACCGCGGCAACCCCGACTGCTACGCCGACTGGGCCTGGGCCCGCCTGTCCACATCGCAATACTCGACCTGCCCAGTCGGCTACACGGCCGCCTCGACACTATCCTACCACCCCTTCTACCGCTCCGTCGGACAGCCCGCGACGGACGTGGTTGCGCGCGTGGTGTTTTGCTGTCCGTCTGCGCCCGCGGATGATGGCGAAGGGAGGGGGTACGTGTACACTCCGGACGGGGAACCGAACAACGCGCGCAAGATGGTTGTTGATGGGGTGACGTTTGCCGGGGAGGCGTACTTGATGCCGAGGTGTAGGGGGTTTTTGGGGCCCGGGGTGAGGACGTTGACGGCGTATAGCGATACGATGGCGTGGGCCAAGCGGGAGGAGCAGACGGCAGTGATGCTGACGGAGACGTGGAAGGCGGGACGCGAGGTGTGGGCTGGCGGGGAGAGTTTTTCGTATACCCGGTTTGGGGATGGTCATACGTGCTTTGGGAATTGCACGGGGTATTGGAGCGGTGGGTATACGAGTCCCAGCGTGCTTGTGCCTGAGGTTATGGTTCCAGAGACGCAGACGGAAAGGGTTACGAGGGAGACGGGCGGTTTGAGAACGGGGACTGGGGAGGGGGTGGGGACGGGGGTGGCGCAGACGCGGAGTGGGAGTGGGAGTGGACCGACGGAGACGGTGACGGGTGGAGTTGGAAGACGGGCAATCAAAATACGTCTAATGGTGGGTTTAGCAGCCACTGTTATCAGTTTACTCGTAACCTGATATGGTTACGACTGGGCGGAACGGGCAGCGTTGATCATCATTGGGCCTTGACAGCAGCTAGACCAGCAACTTCTCCAGCTTGTGAGCGAATGACTGAGGCCATCAGATGCCACAAACTACCACGTCGGTGCGGGTTGCATTAAGCATTGCAGCAGACTGGAAGCGTTCGACTCTGTTACTCGCACGCAGTGATTACCCTCGGAACTATGGTCTGGGGAAGTAGACGCTTTTGTTTTTTCCCCTTTCCCTGACGATGTATCGAAATTCTAGTTGGGCATTACGTGCAGTTGCGAAGTGAATATTCTATGCCTTTGACGTGGTTCATTAGTCCGTGCTCTGAAGAATGCACCGGCAAATGTGTGATGGAATGACATTTGTAATAACGTGTGCGTAGTTCTCGACGTGGAAACCCATAACACTTGATGAAAAAAGGTAGATATGATTCCAACCGAGGGTTTTGCACCAATGCGCCCATCTGACTTCCAAGGTCTTTTCGTAAAATAGTGTAAATCCGAACTTGGCTCTGGCCGGCGCGTTTCCCCTTGATTTTTCCCAAAACATCCTCAATGCTGTGGTGTCAGTGGACTCAATGCTGTGGTGTCAGTGGACTCAATGCTGTGGTGTCAGTGGACTTCCAGGTCAGCATGACTGAGACGGGCACCACAACGCACAACCGACCCCGACGACTCAGGTCTGCAGTTTCTGTGCCGTGGCAGAGAAGTACTGACCACTATCCATGTTTGATAAATCGCATCGGCTATCGTCCACTGAGCCGCCACCGGTGCCCAATCGGGTCATTTCCCGCCGGTTATCGCTTGTTTATTCCCATTTTCCCCCGAGCATTCAGCATCATTAGGCTAACCAGGAACATACCCGCTGACTAGAATGCGCTGCTTAACCCGGAATACATCAATTGGCAATTGATCCAAGATAAATTGCGCACACGTAGTCATATCTCCTGGATTAAGATAAAGAATGCCCGCCGTGTCTTCTAGACTTTTCTCCGCACACCCCAAGACAACTTGGCTCTTCCTGCTCTTGGCCTTCACCTCCTTTGCTCCAGTGGCATCACAAATCCGCAAATCGTCACCATGGTTCTCCGTAAATTCATCCTTGGCTTGCTGCTCGCCTCACAAGCGATAGCATCCCCCGCGCCACGGATCGTACAAGAGCTCTCCGTCACGGACATTCAGGCCCGCAGCACCAGCTGCTCCGCCACCACCTTCACCAACATCACCGGCTTCATCCTCACGGAATACCTCGTCGACACCGTCCAAGTGGCGGGTAGCAACCAGACGCAGACAATCGCAACATATGGGGTGCTGAACCCCGGCACGGGAGATACCTACCGGCTCCATCGCATTCCCATTTCGGCCGGCGGCGGGACCTGGAGCGTTTGCAGGGCGGGCGAAACGCCTATCCCTTCCACGCTCGAGCGTTGCCAGATTCTCGTGGAGCGGAGCGAACGGAGCAGACGTCTGGGTTTTCGATTTCAGTGGTTGTGTGATGCGGATCCGAAGAGGCCGTACGTTTCCATTGATACCCCGCTACCTCTCATTTATTTGCTTCCTCTCCGGACATCAGATCAAGACTAACTCCGGCTTTGATACGATACAGGGTTCTCTTCGACGCCACTGTGATAGCGAGCTTGCCATTCGAGGTGTGCATTGATAGAGAGGGCGAAAACGGGGTTTTGCTTTCGTGCGAAATGAGCCAGACCGAGGTGGACCTGCCGTTTGCCAATATCAGCTTCGAGGAGGTTCCCGCCGGGAACTAGTTGAGGAAACTGCTGATTGGGACCGCAATCATTCAACATCGTATGTAAATCATATCGTACACATTGGGAGTCAGAAATGAACTTCCTCGTCAGGAGCGGGTGTATTTGTAAGGTGTGGTAGATGAGGCATGCGACACAGACGTTGAACCTGCCCCTAGCAACTGCTTCTATCAAGGAACACCAGAAAATAGGTACGCTTCTTCCCTGTACGGGACACCCCGCGCATTCCAATGAAGACGGACAAATCAAAGCCCTTGACACACAGCAGTGGTATCGGTAAAAGCTTGAGTCTATTTCCTAGCACCCACAAAGTCCAAGTCGCTCATTAATTCCTGGAAAGATTATAATTAAAACTATTGCCACGATACAACACCCCTTGATCCAACCTATTACTCGGGGATCCAACCCATTAATCCAACACCTTGATCCACTCTCAAAGCCAGACAGCCATAACTCCAACTACCAAACCGCCAACCATGAAGCACGCGGCAGGGATATCCAGCGAGTTGGCCGCAGAAGCCCCAAATCCAGGGCCCCCGGACGAACCCGTATTAGTCGGCGTTGCACGAGATCTGGTAGATGAACTGGAGGTGACCCCAACCAAGGACGCGAGTGAGGTTGCAGAGGCGGGCGTTGTCCACATTGTGGCTGTGATCTCTCTGAGAGACAGGGTGGCATCGATTCGATCGGAAGCATATACCGTCACCGTGGTTGTGGTAGTAGCGCTGGAGTAAGTCACGACAGAGGCTGTGGCGGCGGCGATGTAGTACCAGTAGTAGTACCGGTAGGTCCTAGAGAGGCTTGTCAGTCGGGAATACTCTACTTCAAAAAGCGGGGGAACTTACCAATACACTGTGTACGTGTACCAGTCATAGGTCGCTCGGGTGAGGGTGGCAGTGGTGGTTCTGGTGGTAGCCCTTGTAGTGGCCCTGATGGTGGTTGTGCCGACCACATTTGCCGTGCAGGACAGATCGGTGCAGCAGACTATGCTACCCTCCCAGCGGACACAAATGTTTCCGGCGTCGCAATACCGACCGTTGCTGCAGCATTGGGTGCCGACCGGGTGACAGTTGCTGCCGCAGCAGTTGGAACCGCCGGGACATGATCCGCTGGGGCAGCAAACCCGTCCTGGTGTCATGCAGTATCCGTACGAGCAACACCGGTCACTTGCAGGGCAACATCCTCCAAAATCTGTATTTCTCGCAATGAGTTCCAAGTCACGACAGGGGAAAGAAAGGACTTACTCGAGCAATATCCGTATCCCGGCGCACAGGTTTGCCGCTTGGACAGGATGTCAAGAACTGCCTGGGCGCTATTGTTGGCACCTGATTCCAAGACCTTCGGCTCCGCCCATCCTTGAGTGATTTGCAGCTCTTCTCTCGTCTCAATTCGAACTTCCCCCTTTTCTCTCGACCCCAGCAAGGCCAGGGCGCGAGTTGCGAGACCAGAGATTTGAGACCACATGGTTTTGTTCACTCTTTCTCGCCGACTCGGAGTTGCTTTTTTGAAAGGAGACTCGGAACCAATCCCAAATTATGGGATCTCGCGCACATAAAAACAGCGCACATGGTGGCTGGGAGCAAGCTGGGAAGGCTCTGATGTGGTCAACACGGATGAATAACGCCCCGACGCCGTCATGGTTGCTGAGGCTGAGTTCGCCAAGCGTTGCATTGTCGACACCACCACCTTGGAAGCTCCAATGACATCGCAGCGCGACTATCTGGTGTCTGCGGGGTAGCTCCTCTCCCTGTGTTGTGGTTCGCATCTTGGCGCGAGCTGCATGCACGCGTTGGCAACTGGTCACTTTCCATTTTTAGTGCGCGGGGTCACATCTACGATGCCCTGTCTTCTCGAAAGAGTTGGCTAAAAGCCAAGTAAACAATAATAATCGAGCGATCGAGGTTCTGTCTAAAACAAACAGGCTGCTTCCATCACATACCTACCCGACATCACTTTCGAGGAAAGTCCCGTCTACCTAACTAACTCAACAATTTAATGCCACCAAATTGAATCAACAAAAACGCCAAAGTTTAGCACCTCAACCTCCTCAGACTGCCGCAAACGGAGTCCCACAGGCGCCTAACCCAGGAGGGCTTGTAAATCCGTCTAAGCTTCGGATCAGAGGGCAGAGCATCCGGGACCGGCCTTTTAGTCTCAGAGTCAGGGGGTTTTCCTTGAATGGGGAGGCAGTATCCATCACTAGGTAAACACTTCTTGTAGAAGTCATGCAGCCGGTCAACGAGCTCACCCGTTGCCGCCCTCTCTCCCGGGTCTATCCTCAGCAGCCTGGTTTCGATCAGGACTAGGACGTCTTCAAAGAAGGGTGTGTGGTCCTCGTGGTTGCGGAGCGTGCGTATTTGCTGTTGGACCAATGACATTAGTCAACGGTTGCTTGAGAATAAGAGACCCAGGAAGTATAAGCGTAGGTGCCTAGGTCAAAGGAATCAACTTACATCTTGGACGGCCGGACAGATATGTGCGGTTTTGGGAAACGTATCACTATCAACAGTGAAGAACCTCGACAGTTTAACAGGTTGACCGCGGATCCAAATGGTGGTCATCATCGCATCGTCAAGAGCGTTGACACCCTTGAATCCGAACACGTACCAGGTGAGGAACTGCAAGAGGACGCACCCGAGTGACCATGAATCGTACTTCTGAGATATGCGCCCCCCTGTTTCGCTCTCAGGTGCGCAGTATGCGTCAGTCTTGACGAGGAATCTGGCGTCGCCGTGGGAAACGCTGAAGTCGGAGTGGAACTCGGCTGTGTCGAAGTCGGAGATCTTCAAGATGCCCCCCACTGGTGGACGGTAGTTGTCGGTAATAAGGTACGGATCTGTTTCATTTCCGAACCACAAGATGTTCTCAGGCTTGAGATCTCCATGTTTGCCGTTAACGAGGAAATTATCGTTGTCGCTGCTCGGCGGGTCGTGAATCAGCCGCAACCCCCGGACAAGCCCCAGCATTTCCCCAGCCATCCATCTTGCAAGACTTGGGCCGCGTTCCAAGCATCTTTCGGGACCTGTGACGTTGGGATACTTCTCCTTCCAGAACTGCCACAGGTTCGCGTCCGCATACGGAAAGATAAGGTAATAGTTCGACCTATACTCGAAACTGCATAACAGTCGGATGATGCGGTGACGGTACTGAGCCCCTGATTGGTCGAATCGCAGGAGTGCATTGATCTCGTTCTTTGCTGCCTGTCCGCGAATGTCGCCGTGTATGAGCTTCACGGCATAGGCGCTTGCGGTGCAGCGGGGCTCTCCCTTTGCTTCCTTTCGACAGGGGTTTCGATGTGCAGGATGGACGTATGCCTTCTTCACCTTGTGCCTGGAGATCCCGGCAAGGCACGTGGTGTCTGGGCCATTGCTTGAGTCCACGTTCTCAACAAACGGGATCCTCACGTCTCTGACAAACCTGCGGTGGGGGCCGACCTTGCTGTCCATGTACCCATCGCACGGGCAGTCGACACCCAGCTGTGGAGCCAGGAAGTGCCATTGGTGATGTGAGCAGAAAGTATCGATATCGGGTGCCCTCCATTCATCACCGTGGGGTGTGGCGTCAAAGCAGGTCAATGCCTTCAGGAGGGGTCGGCCATGCGTGTCGCTGCCGGCATGGTATTCGACAATCATCTTCCTGCGGTCTCTGAATACGAACGGCAAGCAGTTGTCGTCAATTCCCTCGTCAATGAACTTGGCAATGGTCTTGGTCTTGTTCATCCTGGTCAAGATGGCAAAGAGCCTTCGCCGAGTTGCCAAGATTTCCCGCATGGTGCCTTCAGGGAACTCTCCTTCCATGCTCACCCGGCTGCGGCAGATGAGTTTGTCGATGGCATCGTCAGGGACAAAGAATTGGTCGTCCCCTTTTGGCTCGGTTTGCAGATTGAAAGGTCGGGCGCATTTGACCAGCGACTCTTCAAGCAGCAACTCAAGACTTTGCGGCCTTGCTGTGTCAGACGTGGGGATACTGCTCATTGGAGTCAAGTTTGTAGGCGATCCAACCGAGGTCATGGAATCGGCTTTAGAGTATGAGCTGAGCCGCGACGCATCGGATGCTTCCGAGAGAGGTCTTTCCGCTGAAAGGGATGTCCCCATCGACACCTGGGACCTATTGCTGGCCTTCTCATGCAGCTCGTCGAGCCATAATGAGCTGTTGCGAGTCATGTGCGGCACAGGTGGCGGATACGAAACTGATCGGAAAGGGGGCATGGGACTTAGATGGCTTCTGGGGTTGCCATTGTGGCGCCAGTGGAGGTGTTGATCGTGGTGGATGCTGGCCATCGCGGAGTGGGTTGAGATATTGGCTGTCACTTCACAGGTCAAGGGACGGGGACTGCAAAGCACCAGACAGTTGGGGGGTACCCAATGGTAATGTACCTGGAGAGTACAAGTCCTCAATTTCGGGGTTTGTCCGTTGTGTCCAGCTCCAACTCTCTCCCAGGTGGTCTTGACCACAGACAGCAGAGCCTCACACGCTCGTTGGTACACCGTCCATACCTATGGTTCCAGCGTCAAAGAACGCGGCGCGTCTGAGGAGGGCATCTGAGGCAGCAGCGTGTAAAGGCTGGCGCTGCAAATGTCGGTGAGAGTCCGCCTTCTGAGCTCTGATATGTGCATTCTCTGGTATTGGTCAGAAAGGGGTAGTGGAGGGTGAGTATGTGGGGGTATGGGTGCGCCTCGAAGGGAGGGCGCCATCCAAGGAGAAAGAGGACTTCCAGGTGGGGCCCCTACTCATCGGGCGAAGTCGGCATTATCAAGCAACGGAAATGGTGTGGTCTTAGGCCGCATTCACCGGCATCTCCCCCCCCGCAGACAGATCAAGATCAGTTACCCACATACACCACGGGTATCAGCGTGCCCGCCCATCTTTACCGTGTTACTCGCAAGGCTGATGACCTTGGCCGTTGAATATTAAGATACATGTAGGTATTCTCACTCAAGGCACCTAAGGCACACTGCAGCAGGTCGTGGAGAGAAACACACCGTAACGTTGTATTGTCCATGTGGAAGGAGCCGGACTGCCTGACCTGACGATATGTGGCACACCGGGACGAGACCGGAAAGGCACTGAGGACCGGTCAGCCCATAATGCGTCTGAAAATATTCCGGATACCACCGGAGACGCCGAAAGGTGGGCTCCGATAGGCCATCATGCATCAATATTGGTCTCATGAGGAGCACCACACACCGTCTTTGCCATTGTATTGGTCTCGAGTCCTGCTTCAGCCTTGCGATCCAAAATGTGAGCAGACGCCCAAACCGGTAGAGTCCAGTTTGGATGATGTGCTTGGGATTTGCGCAAATACAAACCGGGCGGCCCAGATCCGGCAGCCGGAGGTGGCCGGAGGCGTCAGGCCAAGACAATACTGCGCCCTGCTCATTATCTAGCCGCCCCCGTAGATGCTGCCTTGGAAGTTTTCCGTCCTCCACCCATCCACCTCCCAATCCTCTGGTCTGAAGGCTACAATCACACCCCATTTATCTCGAGTGGCCAAGATAATGCCTGCGTTGGAATTCCGCCTCAAGCTCCAGAACCGTCTTTGCAAGCTCTTGCTTCCGAAAGAAAAGGGGGCACCCTCCGTCCCTGTTGTTCCCGTCCGCCACGCTTCACTCGACACGCATACAATTTCGACCGTGTCCATAACACACTTGTTGCTCACAATGCCCACTGTCACCTCCCATTCCACACCTCGGTCGCCCAGCTTCGAAGATGGCAAGCCGACAGCCCCAAACAGCAAGGACACCGCCAACGAGCTCAAGGCAGCCAGTGATGGGGAAACCACACAGGTTCTGCCTACAAAATATGTGAGAAACATCGATAATCTCGTCCAGGTGATGCAAGCCATTGTTGGGGACAAAGGCGAGTTTCAGATTGAGGTCAGTACCACCGAGTCCATTCCCAAGAATCTGGTCAGCTTCAGTCTCTGAATGGCGGTGCAGATGCGACATACTTCCTACATCGTCAAGTCACCCATCAAAATTGAGCTCGTAAGTTCCCTACCATCGGCCGGTTTCCATCGCGGGCTGACTGCTCACTGGCATCGTCGCGCAGAAGGACCTACTGGAGCGCATATCGGCCACGCAGAGCTCTTTTCCGGCCCCTGACTTGCGCGCCATAGGTCCGGTTCTTGATCCAGAGCCGCACGCAAAGAACAACCATACCGGCTTTGGCAGGCTGGGTCTGGAGGAAGTCGACACCGGTGTCAGCGTCTAGGAGCGGGTACTTGGAGGGGCAACTGAAACTGTCTGGACAGTATGAACTAGCATAACCAAATGAAAACTTGTTTGAAAACACTGAAGATCTCGACGTTGGCGCATTGGCGTAGGATTTCCATCACTTTAACTCTTCCGTCCACGCTTCCTCCCTGTCCCTACCTACCCAGGTAGGTAGATTACCACAGCTCCAACGAGCTTGTTATCCCCTCCTTGAAGGCGGCCCACGCATGACATGTGCTTCCCCAACCCATTCCGACCGAATACTGCCTCCTTCTAGTCCAGAAGCAATCCTCCCCAGTACTTCGCCCGCCTCGGCGGCGGAAGCACGGAAGCGCAAAGGCTTGGCAGTTTCGATGATACGACCGGGACTTGCGTTGCCACCCGATCCCTTTGCTTTCCGCTTGTTGGACGCACGCGGCCACCATGACTTAGGTCTCCGCGGCGTGGATTGCTCAGCTTGCGTCGTCGTTTGCGGCGTTGCCTGTTGCACAGGTTGCAAGCTTTCAACATCGATGACGAGAAGCTTCTCCGTGATGAGTTTGATGAGCACACCAAGGGCTGTGTCGCGAAAACAGCGGCCAACTTCGACCATGGTGTGCCGTAGCCAAGCGTCCACAGCCGGTCGAACGATGATTGTACCTGACACTGTCTGGTAGAATTCCGCCCCTTCGTCCGTTTCCTGATTGAACCGCGTGAATTCGCTCAAACCATATAACAAGCAGAACAAAAACTCGACACAAACGCACCCGATCGACCATACATCGTACTTGGTTGAAAGCAAATCGATATCAGGCCTTCCATTAAGCTCGGGTGCGGCATATCTGGTCGTAGAAGCAGTCGTGGTGGTTCTTATGAGCGAGTTCTTCCGTTCTGTGGTAGACTTCAGATGCGTCTTGGAGATGCCCACATCTGTCAAGACGAGGCGGATAGGGACGATATCAGACTGGGATTGGTCGTGGTAACAGAGTATATTGTCAGGCTTGATGTCGCCGTGGCGAAGATTGTGGCGGTCATGCATTTCAGCCACGGCCAACGTCAACCCGGCAAGCTGCTTGAAGAACCATGCAAGGACCCCCGGAAAGCGGGCGTCTGCCATGGAGACCTTGATGTCGTCTTTGAATCGTTCATCCCACAAGTTGGGGAGGTTTCCATTCGTTGCCCAGGGAAAAATGAAGCCCTGCTGAACTTGGTCATCGTCCTTCTCAAAGTAGGCGATCGCTCGAATCACGTGATTGCTTCGCATGTTGTCGCAGATCAGCTTGAGGATTTCCGCTTCGCGGTTTGCGTTCGTCAAGTTGGAGGAAAAGAGTCGCTTGACCGCAACCCGGTGATTGCCATTTCGATCTGTGGTGCTGAACTGAATGTTGCAGACCTCATGTAAGCAGCTGTGGCTCTTGGAGTTACCTAGCTTTGTAGCGTACCTGTCTCGGCGAGAGCCTGATATGACCAGCGTGAATGACTTTGTACCGCACTTCTCCATAGCTGCTAGGAGACGGTTTCACTGGCTGCCCATCAGGCTGAAACCCCGCATGCCCCGGGACCAAATACGGCATTTGCACCTCTCGTTCGAGATAGTCATGACGGAAGATATTACCATCGAAGATGGGTGACAAGAATTTCCACTGGTGGAAGCAGAAAGCTGAAACATCCGGCGACTTCCAAGCCAAGGAGAGGTCGTACGTGTGAGCTTGTTGGCGTCTCATCGATTCAAGTTGATAGATTTTCACTTTCCGGCCACGACTGTCTGTCCCAACTTTGTGATGAATGGCACGAACAGGCAGCGTGGCGTCACGTACCCCCAGGGTTTGGAACTCCTGGATGAGCCATGGTTTTCCCACCAAGACCAATATCGCAAATATCTTGACCGCGTTGTTGGCGATGAAACTCGTCAATGAACCCAGGTACTCCGTTTCTGTCATGGACCTTGGACATTGCAAATACGGAGCTGATTCCCGAAGAATGCCTGTAATGGACGTCGTAGTCACCAGTTCCAAAAGCTTGGGATCGGGTACGAAACGGAACGTCTCGCCAGTATTGCCCTCGATGCTGCCCTGGAGACCTTGCAGGTGATCCATGTCCTCCATGATCCTCAGGCAGGTACCTTAGGTATTGAAGGGGGCCGATTTTGATGGGACCAACAAGACAAGCGTAGGCCAAGCTTTCGAAGGTTAAACGAAGGGGACGTGGGTAGGGTTGGTAGGTGGCTTCCAGCCGATGGCCATGCCGGAATTAAAGGATCGATTGGGCGTGTGAGCACCGGGTGCAAGGTGTCTTGCCAGTCACTCTTCGCCCATAGGCCTGCGTGTACGGGGACACGGGATATACAGATTCTTATTATCGGACAGAGCCTCATCGTTCACAGAGCTTCGCAGAACCATTGGTTGCCCCCAGTTCTCCTGCCGTCGTGACACAAATAACAGCTGCGAATAAGGTCCGAAACGGCAGTGACAAGACTGCATGGTCCCTCCATTCACTTGCCGCAGAACATTTCCCCACTCTTGACAATCCGCCACTCAAGCCGATGTGAGGTAATTACCGGCACACACTTCGTAAGCTCACTTGCTACGTTGACGAGCCAATTCGGAAATGCAGGCTGCCGGTGGGGCGGCAAGCCCGACCAAGGAGGGGAGCGATTGGACCAAGTGGCTGGGAGCACATGCAGCAGCGTCTCTGCGAAGGTGGCATGACGCCAGGGGGCAACTTCCGAATGGGCAGGAAACACAAAGCCCGGCACAGCCGACGGTGCCTAATCACCACGACACCACGCCCAAACCCATCTCTGGAGTCCCCGAGCCTTCTACCAACGCACGTCCATACCGGCAGTGGAAAACTGGAAACATGGCGACGCATGGGCACGCACTCAACTCGCAGGCAGTCAACGCCGCCCAGGAGGTCAGAAAAAGACTGTTCGTTTTCTGCGACGGCACATGGCAAGACGGCGTCAACAAAACACAACCTCTCACCAATGTCGCAACGTTAGCACGATGCCTAAAGCCCATCGACAATGACGGCTGTCTCCAGATCATCTACTACGATGGCGGCCTTGGCAATTCACCGGGGACGCTGTCGCAAGTCATCGACGGGGCAACCGGCCGAGGCATTTCAGCCAAGATCCGCAATGCCTACAGTTTCCTCTCACACAACTATAACTTCTCAGAGCGCCGGGATGAAACCGTTCTCGTCGGCTTTTCCCGCGGCGCCTTCGCCGTTCAGTGTCTTGCTGCCTTTATCAGTGACGCCGGGCTTCTTGAGAGTAAGCACCTGTATTACCTCCGAGGTCTATTCACTCTTTGGTCATGCCGCGAGGTCTTTGGGGGGGAGCAGAAGTTCCAAGAAACCAAACACCTGCTTATCGAATCGGGCTTGCTGCACCCAATCAGAATCACTGCCTGCGCGGTATGGGATACTGTCAGCGCATTGGGCGTTCCGACTCAGATTCCCCCAAGACCCCTCGCTTTTGTCGGCCGAACGGTGCCATTGAGCGTACAAAACGCCTTTCACGCGGTTGCACTCGATGAGCGGCGCCGTGAGTTTCGGCCTGTGATCTGGGAGACGCGGGGGGCAAGCAAGGCAGACTGTGTGAACCAATGTTGGTTTCTGGGGTCGCATAGCGATGTTGGCGGTAATGGCGACGCTGCTCTTGGTGCATTGAGCTTCCTCTGGATGGTTGGCAAATTACAAGACAAAGTCGGCGTTTCCTTCAACGAGGAAGAGATTGCCAAGCATCTGAAACACAAGTATCTCGAATGGGACTTCGTCGTCAGCAGACTCGGGAAAACTTTCAAAGAGACGCGCGCACTTTCAATGAGGAAGCATTCAGGTACATTCGCAACCGCCCTGCAACGTTACATTCTACGCAGCCACTGACCGGGATACAGGTCAGCCAACCCCAAAGGCTTGGTACTGGAACCTGCTGGGCTGGCAGTCTCGCGCTGTCCACATCCTGAAGTCATGTTCTCTGCCGTCTGAAGTTCACTTCAGCGTGCGTTTGGTCATGGCCACGAGCACCAGCTTTTCCGCTCCGCTCAAGCGATGGACTGCGTCATGGCAGAGCCCTGCAAGCACAATCCCAAGTCCTGCTGCGGAGAGTGCGCAATGGCATGCGCCCCATGAGTTTGGTTTCATTGGACACAGTGCGGGCAGCGGCGTCGACGGCAATCAGAACCGCCTGGAAAACATTCCTTACGAGACACCTGCACTTAATGAACATCCTCTTGACGTGGGAGATACGGAACACACTCTCCTACAGCGCTGGAGTCACGGTTTCCGGTTTCCCAAGACAGACAGGCACAAGTTTGCTCAGCAATTGGAAGAGCAGGTCCAGCAGGATGGAGCTAATGATGCACTCAAGAGTCTCAAGACTTTGCTCAAGGACTACTTGCATTTCGATGAGGATGGCAAACTCATGGTGAAGTTGACGTATCCGAATGATCGAAGTTTGAGTTGAAACGTGGTGCCAGATCTTTTACAATGTGAGCGAGGGGCATTTAAAGCATATACAAGTTAGTCGGTCTATAACTGTTACTATGAAGCCCGTGTTAATTAACTGTGTTATGCGGCCAATAGATCAATCGTTGACTCTAAACAAAAAAAACCTCGATGAATTCACGGGGCTTCTGGCATTCGCACGACGAAGCTAAACAGGCACCAGCTTGAAGAAACGGGTGAGACAACAGAGTCACCGTTCGGATACTGCACGTGGTGACTTCCTGTCTTCTTTTCCAACAAACAGGGACCTAGACCCGTGGGATTGTTGGTTGTTGGCGGATGTGATGGTGCAAGTGAGAGTACCTTAAATCCTTCTAAGCGGCACAGGACCTAGAAAGAGTTGGCCAAGACTCGTCAGGATCCACTAGCGTACTGTTTCCAAGACGAATGAAACGGCGCGGATTCCACTCACAAGTCACAACTTCGGACAGATCTCGTGACAATCCCGTTGTGGCAGGCAAGAGAGTGTCCAGCTCCAAGTACTGAATGGTATATAAGGTTGACTTAGGTCTCTGTGTTCTCACATCTCTTCTTCCCATTAAACTTATCAAAGTCCTACAGTCCCAAACATCATGAAGCTCTCCATTGCCATCGTCGCTGCCCTCACCGCGGCGTCCAACGCCGTCATCGTCCAACTCTTCAGCGACACCAACTGCCGCGTCGCGGCCGGAGAGAGGTGAGAAACTTTGCCCACTATACCTTCTCAACGAAATGCAAACTCCCCTGACACACGCGTAGGAATGTATGGGACAACAGCTGTGCGCCGACAGGAGGCTTCCAGTCCTATCGCATAACTTTCCCCGGTGCATACGGGCAGAAACTCCTAGCCTATAGCCGCAACGCCTGTGTGGCGCCGCATACGTCTTGCGTGTCAGCTTCGTATCGTTCGGGAATTTGCGAACGGGCTACTAATGCCAAGGGTGGCAGCAATGCTCTCGGCTCCTTCTTTGTGGTTTGTTGAGTGGTCTCCACGGGGGTGGGGAGGGCTCCATTGCCGTGGTATTTTGGGTTTTGTAAATGAGATGTGCATGTTATCCTGGCCGTTTATGTCTGCGGTATGATCGTTTTATGCTGTGTATTTCCCGCCAGTTCCAACGGGCTAGTAGCGCATGATAAGAAACCACAAACTCATTAATAACAGCCGCTTTTTCACACGGGAATAGCAGAGTGGTCATTGTATTACTGCGACTTCTGTATATCAAATTATCGGCCCTCAACCCCGAGACCTCCGCAGAAAGAAACAATGAATGCTGAAACTGAGACATGTAAAGAAAACGGAAAATATCGTGACGCAGCAAGGGACACCGCCTCCAAACTCACACAACAGCCGCCTTCTTCCCCTTTTCCTTGTCCAAGAACCCACTAAACGTCCTCTTCAACTTCCCCAATGACTTCTTGCTCAACAACCCTCCGCCCCTTTCCTCACCCGGGAGCGGCAAATAAGCTGCATCCGGCAACGGCCTGGGCATGTTCAATCTCGTCGCATACGGCGGCGATGGCAACCCAGGAATGTCCTGCCCCTTGACCTTGACCAGCTTCTTCTGCCCTGTAGTACCCACGACAGTCGCCTCCTCAGCGCCCTTCACCACATTCCAGCTGGACTGACCGGCGCTTGTGTCAGGGGATCCTTGCTCACCCTTTTCCAGCGCAGGCATAGCAAAACTCGACACAAGCGGCGTCATTAAACTCCCGTAGTCTGTCGAAGGGGAACTCTCCGACGAAATACCGCGCCGATGGCCACCTGTCGCTCGATAGCTCCCGTACCCACTATCATGACTTTCCCGCTTGCTTACTCCTTTTTCACCTCGATACCCCTGAGTCTGACTCTGCCCCTGCCCCTGAGCCTGCCCCCTCTCCCCACCCCCCTCTCCCTCATCAACACCAAACCCCCCAACCCCAATCCCCATCCCAACACCCCCCTGCCTCTTCCAATTCCCCAACGTCGGACTATCCACTCCCAACCCAACCCCACCATCCACCCCCCGATCCGGCCCGGGCAAATTCCACCTTACCGTATGCCCCCCCGAAGAAGAAGACGCAGAAGCACCCCCACTCCTATCACTCAAAGGCGGCGGCGTGACGGGACTCACCGCCGTCGGCGTACCCGTCGGACTCGCAGACGGAGGAGGCGAAGTCCATTTCCGAGAAGGAGGGACGGTGTGGACGTAGTTTTTTGCGTCCGAGTTGCGACGCGTGAGTTCGGCGGACCAGGTTGTTTGGGAGGGGCGGTTTTGGATTTGGATTGTGGAGGGGGAGGGGGAGGGGTCGCGGGAGGGGGGACGGGAGGTTGTGCGAGAGGGGGGACGGGAGGGGGGACGGGAGGGGGGGTTTTGGTCTTGAAGGTTGTCTTTTGAGAGGGATGTGGAGGGCTTTCGGGAGAGGCCCGAGGTTTGGGATTCGGAAGGGCGGCGGGAGAGGGAGGAGGAGCGGTGGCGACCGCCGTCACGGTCGGTGCTTTGGGTGCGTGGTTGGGGCTGAGGGTCGGCGCTGCGGGAGCGGGAGCGGGGAGGTTGGGATTTGGAAGGGGGTGTGGTGACGTCGCTGGATGAGGCGTGTCTGCGGTGACGGCTGACGGCGATGTTGGAGGTTGGGTCGGGGCGTTCGTCGCGGAGGCGATCGAGGATGTCACGCTCGCGTCCTCGGTTGGAGGAAGGGGCACGGGACGGCTTTCTGTCGGCTGAAGTGCTGCGTTCACGCTTGCGTTCTGAAGAGTTGGAACGGGTTCCTCTTTCTCTCGTGTTATCAGAGCGTTCCTCGATCTTTCTGAGTGACCCGGATCCGGTGGAAGTACGATGGGAGACGCGATACGGGGACGGGGTCTGGGGGACCAAGTCATCGGTGCTGTCGGACAGCGTTGTGTTGCGGAGGCTGGAGGGGCGGTTGGGGCGTGTTGGGGGTTTGTTTCTGTCTTCTTCCGTCTGGCTTTTGTCTGTCGAACTCCGATAGACGTTTGGCCGGGCGGGGAGGCCGACTGGATTGTCACTTGCAATCTCAGGGCCAAACGTTGGTGATCGGGGAGATCGTGGACCCGGCGGAGACGTTCTCGGGGATGGAAGGGGTTTATTCTCGTGGTCCTTTGCCCGTCGCCTTGTTGTTCCCTGGTATGATTGAGGTCTCAGGAGCTCTTCTGAGGCATCACAATTTCCCCCTCTGGCTCGCAAATCTTCGGAGGCTCCGCGTCGGTGAGATACCTTTCGAGAGACCTCCTTGGCCCGGTCTTCTTGATCGTATCTCTCAAAAGTTTTGAACGAGGGATTCTTGGGCCGGGCTATCGGGTCTTCGTCAATTGGGTTTGGTGACACACGTTGTGAACTGAGTCGCGCAGCCTCTTTGGCCTTCTTCTCTCTTGCCTCTCTCCGCAGCTCTTCTCCAAAGTCAATGTATGGCTCGTCTTCAAGAGCCGGGGTCTTGCCCGTCTCCCTCGAATAAATTGCTGGCTCTTTGTTCCCTGCCACTTCACCTGATCCGTGTGTTCGATCACTGCAGGACGCTGTGGGCTGGGACGCTGTCGTTGCTACCCCCTGAATGGCCCCACCCACCACCCCTGCCCCTTTTCCGGCAACATTCACCACAAAGTCGGCCACCAAGCCGTCTTCCTCTTGTGTAAAGCTGAACTGATGCTGTTGCACAGCAATGTGACGATGGACTGGGCAGCTGAGGACATTGCCAGAAAGCTTTCGGAGCTCCTCGGCGGGAACTGACTTGTCGAGGGGGCAGTACTTGTCGTTTCTCTCGGCCGCCTTGTTGCACTTCATCCACTGCAAGTAAAAGTGCTGCTCCGTCCCTGGGCAGCCGACGTACGGCGTATAGTCGTAGATGCACATGTTTGCTTGGTGCCGCAGGTGTGACAAAAGAGCAAGTGCGACGAAGAGGAACCAGGAAAAGAAACAGTAATGGCTGCAAAGCAACACAAGGAAGCAGGAAACTAGATAAAAGTAGCACGACTCCCCTCCTGACTTAAAGTGCAACGACACCACCTCCGGGAGGCCGGGCTCTGAGCTATTTCGCATTTGGTAGCTCGCTTTCCCACTCCTCCCAACTGAAGGCTTCCAACCCAAAGCGGCATATGCTAGGCGTCGGGCCACACGGGCGGTTCGTCAGGTGTTGGGAAGGGCCTGCGCCGCACACTGACAGAATCCCATCGCCCGGGATAGGATCCCGCGCTTACACAATAGACGCCGCGGCATTCCTCCCTTGGCGCCTTACGGGAGATGCCAACAGACAACACAGATTGGCGAGAAAGCGCCGTCTCGGTTTCTCGCAGCTCGGGAAGCGGGACCCAACGCATGCAATCAGAACTTTGGGGGCGCCGGGAGTGCTCGCCCAGGTCGGTTTCGCTGGATGCGGATGCCTGGTTGGATGTCCGGGAGTTGACCGCCCCCAACTTCTGACGCCCAGACCGCGTGCCGTCGGCTGATTCGCTGACCTTTTTCGCTCAACGACGCCCGAAGGATCAGAGGATTCAAGGCCACACTTTCGTCACAGCAAAGATCACAGAAGAAATGACCGATTTCTTATCATTCCCGCACCCCCTTTACCAGCGAGGCTCAACCACGGTGACGAATGAGCGGGCTACTTTGCAGGTTGCTGCCGTTGGTACTAACTGATATTTGTGAAAACCGGAAACCACATCGTTGGAAATGTGATGCGTGATCCACAACAGGGCCGAGAAGGAGCTGGAATGTCGGTTGGCCACGGTTCCCAAAGAGGGCATTATTTTCTGTCCCATTCCCATGTTGGGAACGAGGATGACGTTGACATTTAGCTCCGAGTGCGGAGAGTAGCTGGGCTGTCTGAGCTAAGCCGTCAATTGACTTTTGCCAAATACCACAATCGGGACGGAGTGGAGATCGAAAGTCCCGATAGAACAGGCCACTTGAACTTGTACTGGCATGTCAAGCTCCGGACGTGATGGAGAACCCAAAGCAACATCAAGAGTGTCATTTTGGTGTCACCACTTCCATCTTGGCCTTCTCATCAACACCACTTACACGTTACACAAAGCTCCATCTCCGTGGCCAACAACCCAACAGCCAGAGACTTTTGCACATCTCAGACCCAACATCGGACTCCTCACCCATTAGAGTTTCCCCTCCATCAACGCCATCAAGCCACCCGACTTAGAGTTTGCCCCCCGCCATCTCATCCTCCCCATCCGAACATGAACTTCCCCATCACACCCGACATGGACGCCCTCGTGCGGCACAGATCACCTCCCTCTTCCTTCCCATCATCCCAACCCCATCCCAGCACCCATCCCAACAGCCTTACCTCCTCAGACCCAGGGACCCAACTCCCACCCGCCGCCGCCGCACCATGTCCCTTCCCCTCCCGCAACCCCCCCTCAACCAACCCATCCCCCCCCTCCCCCCCATCCGCACCTCCAGCCTCAAATCCAACCACAGCCAAGCCTCCTACAGCACAACCTGCACCAAACCGCCCACCCCGCGCAACCCCCCGCCCCTCATCGACGAAGACGACCCCCTGCTCGACGCGCCCCCCGAATCCTGGATCGCCTCCATGATCGGCACCTCCGGCCTCCTCTACCGCTTCTCCACCCACCTCGTCTACAAATCCAACGTCTCTCCGCGCGAAGCGCACCTCACCGAAACCGCCGGCGCGGCCGTCACGCTCCCTCTTGTCTCCCGCGTGGTGTGGAAGGGGGCAAGACCTGAAACGGGGACGAAGGCGGTTATTATGGAGCTCGGACGCAAGTTCCGGGGCGTGGACGTCCCCGCTGACCAGAGAGCGGCCGTGGCGGTGCAAATGTTTGAGCTGCTGGAGAGGTTGCACGCCAAGGGGATCGTGCATGGGGATGTGAAG
Source organism: Podospora aff. communis PSN243 (assembly GCA_033296975.1). Taxonomy (NCBI): domain Eukaryota; kingdom Fungi; phylum Ascomycota; class Sordariomycetes; order Sordariales; family Podosporaceae; genus Podospora; species Podospora aff. communis PSN243. Next base: position 185,670 of record MU865958.1, on the reverse strand, counting down.
GAGGGGAATTTCTTGTGGGACCGGCGGGATGGGAAGCTGAGGATTGTGGATTTTGGGAGCGCGCGGTTTGTCGAGGAGGATGAGGGGTTGTGGGATGGGAGCTTTGCGACCGAGGCGTATTTTGCGCCGGGGAGGATGAGGGGGGGGAAGAAGAAGGTGGCGGCGCCGAGGGTGTTTGATGATTATTATGCGTTGGCGGTGACGCTGTGGGGGATGTATGCCGAGAGAAGGCCGGGGAGGGGACAGTTTAATCAGAAGACGATTTGGAGGACGGATTTGGCGGAGGTGGAGGATGATATGGTGAGGGAGTGGATTGTCAAGGTGTTGAAGATGGCGGGGTGTCGGTTGTTGTGGCCGGATCCGACGGAGAGGGGGGATAAGGGGTCGGAGGTGATTGAGGGTCAGATGGAGGCCTGACATTGAGGGCTTGGAGATGCGGATATGTGGGTTTGGGGCGTGCTTTCGTGTGCCCGGGTTTGTGTGGAGTGGAGATCTGGCGAGGACACGGGGGTCCGCGATGATCAGCTCTCCTGAAGCGGATCGGTAACACAACGGCACGGAGAAGGAGCCGCAAGAATGTAAATAGGCACCTCAACTTGTAATTATTCATTCGGCTTTTCGAAATCATTCTTCGTGCATGCCTCGGGATTGGCTGTCTTTGACTCGTCCACCCCGTTATAGCTGGATGATGCCAGCCCCCGAAATCCGGATCGCCAAGATGCAAAACCCCTGTGGCGTCAGCGAGGTATCGTCACCGGATCAAACTGCAAACTTACCATTTTTACTGTCGTACCGTTGCCCATTGTGTCAGCCCCTGTTGTTATCTTTCCAATGTGCCAGTTCTACCCAGAACTTCAATCGACAACAGAATACTAAACCTTTTCGCCGGCATCCAACCAAATTGAGTCGTTATCGCTCTCTAACACCTTCTTTAGCTGAGACAACCCGTTCTTTTCCTCTGCCGCCGTCCACCTTTTCCATCGCCAAAGCGTCAGCGTTGTGAGCAGAATGGTGAGGCCAAGGTAGAGACCAATCCAGGGTGAGATCATGCGGTCGTCCCCTGGCTCCCAGTTGAAGAAACCCATCGAAAACATTGTCTGTTTCAACAAGATGAAATCAATTTGTGGTCTTTACTTGGCATCCCACGTCCAAACTGGGTTGCGGTGAATTGGAGACTTACCGCAAGAAAGGTGCCTGGGAGGAAGGTCATGCCGAGTAGCGAAATCATTCTCATTTGGCTCCCATCCCTCTTAGTGGCATTAGCGATAATGATGTTGGCCCGGGAGTCCCTTCGCGTGTAGTAGTTCCATTCCTAAAAGGGTTTGTCAGCGAACAAGTTGTCTTGCCTTTGTTGTGCAGCATGTTTGTGTTCTTATGGCCACAATACTGTTGTGGCCCAAGATGATATGACAAGAGGTATCAAAGACGCAAGTTGGAAAGCAAAGGGGTTATCAAACTCAGGTACTCGTACCATTTGGGCCGCCATGTGCATCCCTCCAAGAAGGGAATCGTAGCTCCGAATGTTGCAGTCAAATTCCGCAATCATTTCATTCAGCCGCGATTCAATCATCTCTCCAGTGGCGTGCTCAGAGATTGAATTGTCAGTGTTATGATCCGGATGATTTGTTGCAAATATTGATTGACGAAGCTGGGTGGAGTGGGCCTTCATGTTCATGAGCTGGGTTCTGAGACTCTCCAGACCATTCTTGAGTTTGCTGGAATGGATCCACGACTCGGTTGCTTCACAGTCCTTGACAGCGGCGGATGCCTCGTTTGTACCAGTGTCGATAGAAGCTATCGTTCCTTCAGACTCGCCGCGGAGTCTGTTTTTCATCTCGAGAATCCGTTGTTGCAACTTCGTCTTCTCACGGTCCAGCAGGTTGAGGAGTCTCTTGCGCTCAAGCTCGACGAAAACCATAGGAAGAAGCAGAGGATGCCAAGTCTGGTCCGTCTCTTTGATCTGCTTCAGGAAGCTTGTGACATTGCACTTGGTGTTTTTGGTGCAGCCGTACATAATGGCAAAGGTGAGGGGGACGTTAACGAAGGAGGTGACAGATAGCACCACATCGTCTGGTTTTGTTGGGGATGCCGTGTCCGACCTACATCCGTAAACTGGGATCCGTTTCGTTAGCGATGAGGTTCGAGGTACATGCATGTGTAAGTCTTGGGATCTCATACCAATGGATTGACCTCGCGACAGGCTGTCCTGCCAAGTCACAAATCTGTTCTGGATAATAGCAGTCGATGTCCGTCGTAACAAGAGCGAGAGTGATCTGTGTTGGAACATGCGGCTAGTAACTCTCCGCCACGTTTCCTTTCCACAGGGGATGCACATAGCCGTCATGGATGAGTCGGTCATGGATGACATGTCTCCCAATCTGGGGAATACGACCACTATTATTGTTGGCGCATGGGGCTCAGTTGAGGCCACCTGGGGACATGTCTAGTTCACAGGGTGAGCCGCACGATCAAGGGACTGAGTTGTACAATCGCAACGACAAAACTCACCCGTTCTACCCAGCTCAACAACTCTTTCTCGGTTGTGTGGGATTGCGACTCCAGCAGTGAGACACCGTCATTTCCGCTTTTCGTTAGTTTGATGGTCTCAACAGCGGACGTGGACAAAAGCTCTGGATAGAATTGCAGGAGCCTGCTGTCTTGATCAGATAACTCGTTCTTCCGATTCAGCCACTCCATATTGTTGATTGCCCCTGATTTGGGTAAGTAACGGGAGTTTTGGACTGGCTTGATCTCGATCATACGTGTATCACATTCTGCGCACATGGTGCATGTTATACTTGACTGTGCGGGGTGGCATCCTGATCAGATCCTGCGAGAAGACTCTTCTGCCGAACCTCACATCCACTGATGCGGGGCAGAGTCCTGTCATGCATCTCTCTGCAGTACATGTAATGCAGGCAAGCATGATGGTTGCACCTCTCCGCGACCTCCGCCCGTTGTACCGTCAAATGCCTTAGTCACCCCCCATTTCAAACCGGTCAACATGCAATCTCATGATACATGCAGCACGGGAAAAGAGAAACATCCACTGAGGGGCCCGTCACCCCCACCACCACCACAACGACTGCGTTCGTCATGAGCCTGGCTCACAGCCTGGTCTGCCTCATTAGGTAGATAAGAGCCGTCGCGGCATTGATGTCGAGTTGGAGGCCGCCCGGCAAGGTGTCACAGTGTCTTCGGGTCAACCTCCTCACACCCAACCCAAACCACTTTGCTTGAACAGGCGAACGCAACTGCCCGTTATTTGTGCATGCTCGGCTCCGCGCACAGCCAGGTTGCCATCAGGCGACGAATAGAGAAAAGCGACGAGGTCCTTGCGACAATTGTGCCTACACCAAAGGTGAAAAGGAGGCCTGGCAAAGGAGGGCTTTCTCATCGGGCCGCTGCCCCCTCCACTCCGCCATCAATTCCGAACCCACCACTGCGGATACCGCCATTCTTGAGTTGCATCAGGCTGCCTCTCGAAACCTCATTTTCCTTTATATCTCACCATTCCCGCGGGTCGGTTGAGCCGCAACACCATCTTCCTCATGTCACGCCCAAGGAACCGAGGTTGGGGCTACAAACTCGTCTCTTGGATACCCGGACTTGGATCCTCCGAAGTCAACATGGCTCAAAACCAGTTCATTCCTACCGAGGCATTCGAACACCGCTATGCCAGCACGGCTGTCGTGCGAGAGATCCTGGAAAAGCAATTCGGCTTCAAGTCGAAGGAGATTGAGATTCGGGTTGGTCTCGCCGTTGTTCTCGTGTCCCATGATCCGAGAGCCATTTCTGACCAGTGTTTACTTCGATTCAGGCCAGTCAAGGCAATGGGGTCCAGGTCAGGCTTCCCCGGAAGCTGAAGGAAGTAAGTGCGTGACCCACATCACAAGAATGGATACTGACCTATTCCTTGTTTAACAGAATGAGAGGGAGCGAGTGAATGAGGAACTGGATAACTCTCGTCCCAATGCTTGACGAACTAAACGGATATGAATTATTGCTAGAGTAAATACAAGTTTGCAGAGACGTATTCCACCTGGACCTTGCGATCCTCTAGTTTCTAAGCGAATTACCCACGCTGGCCCCATGAACCAAGCAACTTCACATCCAACGCGCATACCATACGGTGTGGTCATTGCCTGTCACTTAGTATTGTTGTCTTCCGAGGTAACACGATCTCCGCTGAAAAAGGATACAACCTCTGCTGTACTTGCTCGTTCAGCCGAATCAATGACAAGCATTCGATCCCCGATGTGTTTAAGAAGGTCGTGCAAATGAGGGGTCTCCTTGGTTTTTTCCTTCATTTCGCGGATATGCTGACCCGTTATGTCAGTAAAACGAAACGGAATAGTCGATCCGGCACCGTATAGAGAAGATATACGCCTTAACTTACCGCAGTAACACACCTCTTTACCTTGGCCGTCTTTCTGATGTCTGCTAGCGACAACCGCGAAATGACCCGGTTCCTAATTCCAATTCTGAAAAAAGTATCCTCCGAAGTATTCGCGTTACATCCTGGTGCCCTAGGGTGATCGGCCTCTGCGTCCCTCGTCTCCGAGAATGTGTCTAGGGCTTTTGGACCTGTTAAAAACCAGGTCACCAACTCTAGGAAAAGGCAACCGAGAGACCAGATATCCCATTTCTCTGTCGTGAACTCATCCTCTAGGTCCTTCTCGGGAGGTCTGTAAGTGAACCTGTCCCCTATATCGGATACCAGGACTCTGCCGGACTTCGAGAAAGCCTGCGCAAGGCCCAGGTCTGCCAGCTTCAACGTATAAGGGCCTCTGGCCTCGCCATTGCTATTGTTCCCATCACCCTCTTCATTGGTTCGAGCTGTCGTGTCCGAGAAGCAGAGGATGTTTGCGGGGTGGATGTCGGTGTGAAGTTGCGGAACCGAGGTCATTTTATTTCGGTTTCCGGTTCCGTCCTCCTTCCACTCGCTGTCGTTACCGCCGGACTGAGTCTGCGGGTGGTGCATATGGAGTAATCCCTCCGAGATCCCACGACACGAGTCCCATAGCCAGTCTGCAGTACACCAGCTCCCTATTTGTGAGGGATTTATTTTCAAGAGGTCGCGAAGATCTCCGCCGTCAGCCCATGGGAATACCAAACAGTGAGTGTCGCCGTGGGAAAATGCCGTCGATAACATTGCGATGTGAGTGTGATGACAGGTGATTCTCCGGTGTGCGTTAAATTCCTTGATAAAGTACTCGCGGTCCTCCGTTTTCTTCAGTGTTTTTAGAGCGAAATGGCCGTTGTTGGTTTCCTATACATGGAAGGGAGTTAGAGTGATGATGCTAGTCAGACGCAACGTTATTTAAAAAGGAGAAAGGGGTACAACACGTGGCGTGTCCTACCATGTCATGGTGATCCTGATGGATCTTTATTTTCCAGACATTGGAAAACCCTCCAGAACTATGCTCCTTCTTTTTTGGCTGTTCGCATGGGACCCATGGTAGCGAAACCCTTTTATCCAACACGAAAGGTTTGTCTTCCAAGCGGAAGTACGGGGACCTCATTTGCCACTGAACTTGGATAAGGATGCGAATCTTCTCCTCTGGCCAGTCTGTAAGAATATCTTGCAGATATTTGGGATCCGTCGAAATCAGAGTTCCATCTTTTTGGCTGTTATCGCATAGCCGATCGCCTTGCTCGTACTTCTCCAAGAATTCCATAATTCGATGTTCGATAGCCATCAGAGCCAATCCGGCAAAGAAACCACGAGTCCCCGTGCACCAGTGTCTGCCACAGCCACATTTTTCCTGTTCTGGGGAAATTCGGTTTACCATCTGGAGAAAGGTGGTGTCTTTTTCGGACGATGGGCCTGCTAACTGTAGCAGTTGGGAAACGGCTTCCGCATCGACTATTTGGATCAGCCTATCGCGGGGTATGAACCTGTTACGCTCATTGTTGAGGTCGGGAAGCGAGGCTTCTCGAAGTTTGATCAAAAGTCTTTCCCGCGCCCCTCCTCGGCGGTCGGGGCACTGCGGATCGGTACACTGGCGTGGATTTCCCATGCGTGCCGGCTGATTCGTATGGTATACCGTGTTAGGGGACGCGAGTGGTCAAAGCCGACAGGAAAAAAAGGGGGTGTAAAAGTGGGGCTGGGAAATAGCGCGCGCAGTGTGAGGGAGGGAAAGCCTTCTTGTCCAGTCGTTTGCGGGGGCTCTGAAGTCTAGGAGGGAGTCTCTCTCGGTCAGCTATCTCGAGAACGAAAAATCCGGAGCCCTTTCGACATTTGTACGTCCTGGGGACATGCTGCAGACACTCAAACCCACCGTTCTCTGCCCCCCCCCCGTTTACCACTGTTGTTTACCGTTACCTAGGTGCGCAACCTTTCCATTCTCAGCCCGGCAAAAGACACGGCGCTTAAAATCCTCTCTCTTGCCGGCGCAGCGGAATGCTGCGGGCCGAGAGGGGATCTAGGTATGCAACCAAAAATTAACAAAGGGAAGGGGGCCGATAGATATGGCCATGGGGTTATTTGAGCCGACAGCCTGCTCTTCGCCCCTGCATTGTCCAGCGCCGGGCAGCGCGAAGCTGTAAGCGATCAATTGCAAAACGGATGAAATGGGCAGTCAATGTCGATTGCATCGGCGACCTTCCTGCACGTAATGCAATTGGGGGCGGGCTTTGCAGACTGGTGTGGCAGCAGAGCCAGTCAGAAGTGCAGTGTATGTCTCGTGAGTGCAGCGCGAGAAAGATGTGTCTGCTGGAGGGCAGCGGCTGATGACCCAAATGTATCTCTCAGTTGGTGTGAACACCAACCGCCTTCAGACAATTGCAAGCCCCCAATGCGCCGGGCTGGGCTTCGTGTGGACGGGCTGGTCCACACCACTACACTGGAAATTGGGTGGCAGTGCAGGCTTTTTCGCGGCTGGGCCACTCGTAGGCGGCCCCCGCTTGTTTGGGAAGCCTGAGTTGGGCAACTTTGACTCGCGTGCCGATTCCCGCATAACAGCGTTCTGGCGACGCGAAACTTTACTCAAGTACCAAAAGCCCTGTATTAAGCCCCTCCCCCCGTCCTACCTCAGGCTTTGACCCACTCCTTTTTGCCACGCAACTTCGTGGTGCAAGCCCAACCAGTGCCTTACCAAACCGCCACTTCTGACTGATATTGTCTTTTATCATTATACCATGCACATCAAATCATTCTTCTCTTCTCGCCGTCCTTCCTGGGGTTCCCATTCTTCCGAGGAGAGCTACAATTCCTCACGCAGGTCGTTGAGTGGTGCGTCTTCTCACCTTTGGCGGCCGCGTAGTAATCCTAGGCGACCCAGCTTGGAGAATCCGGATCCCCAGGTGGTTGCTGGCGGCCACATAGACAGGGCAAAGTTGACGAATCTTCTCGATCGAAGATTTGGCAAGGGGTACGAGTTGAAGGTGTGTCTACTTGAGTTGAGCACATTTCCGCTGTCAGAAATTGACGACTTGCTTGAACAATCTCAGGTTCGGTCTGATGGGTACAGAATTCATGCCCCAGGCACATTGGCCGACGATGAGATACGGAGCTGTGCCCGAGTCTACTATTAGACAAGTTCCGGCACTAGGGGCTTTTGCTTTTATATCTTCCTTCTCCTTTGTTTCAATCTTCATGCTCATGTTTTTGCGCTCTGAAGGGGACAGGCGGCGTTTCGGTATCATTCTTTCAGGACGGAGTGTATTCCGTAGTCAACTTATAGCAATGCATCAATCTCAACCACTCCTATTCTTGATCATTCAATGCCTTTGTTTGAGTTGAAGAGCACTGTAGCTCACATGTCGAAGTTCAAAGCCCAATACCCATGTAGGCATGATCGCATAACTCCGCTGGGGGGTGATCCTCCAGGTAATACTTCTTATACGCCTCTGCGATGGCTGTGCCTGACTCACCCACGCCCTCAGGGTTGGATATCAAGTGCTTGAACTCGGGATCACCAAAGATGTTGAAAACCTGAGTGCGTCAGTGAGGTCTAGCTTTCATCCCAGCGTCCAGAACTCACCTGCTGTAAGAGTTCGAAATTCTCGTTGTTCTCTCGTCGTATCTTTTCCAGTTCCGTCAGCTCGTGTTGTCTTTCCGGTATGCTAGCTCGGTCAGCCAGGTTCTTTTTTGCAGAAGGGGTTGTTGACACCTTTTGATCTCCGTCACCAAACCTTCAACACTCAACTCTCTCGCTATTTGTGCCGAGTAAACCCAGGGTTCCGTTTCCTCGTAGTTGGGAATCCTACCCCCGATGAAAGCGTCAAAGCCTTGATTGGCGTCTCCAGTTTGTTGCTCCTCCCAGTCCCAAACGACTGTCACGTCGTGTAGTACTTCCTCGATTTCGTTGCTTAAGTCCGACAAGCTTTCGTTTGGGACTGTGATGGCTGTGGCTATGACAAAAAAGTAGTCCCCGCAGAGCCGAAGAATGGTTGGCTTGGATGCACCATCCAGAAGACACTGGATGTCGTCTTTGCCAACCGACTTGGTACCAAGAGGGTTGTATTCCACAGTTCGGTGCATATCCCTGTTGTCTTTGGAGGGCCTATCCGGCATAGTGGTGCTGGTGACAGGGCCTTCGGGCAAGTTCAGGGAGATGAGTACAGACTGCTGATAGGTCGTCGTTCTTCACCGCAGTCACCTTTCCAAGGAGACGACACCTGCCCTGAATGATGGCGACTTCCTCTCCTTCCCATGTGAGGACCCCAACTTTGTTCCCGAATAGCGTTATGACAACTTGCCGAAGCACTGATTTCCACGACACAGTGTAGTCTGGTACCAACCCCCTTGAACTCGGCATGTCAGAGCTCATGCCAAGGAGAGCGTAAATCTTGTCCCGACGGTATGTTGCTTCGCGATGGTGATATAGGTCGATCAAATCGCCCAGAGGATGGACCCTTAGTGAGAAGCTCGTAGGGTCCTTCGCAACTCCACGGAAAAGGGGCGGCGCATGCTCCATGAGGTGCGTGGTTGGATGGCTGGACTTGAGAGCATCTCCATAAGCAAGATATTCCACCGTCTCGCCCGTGGTGTCGTTCGTGGCTGACATGTTCCCAACGACAGTGGGCAAACTTGCCGCCCAAAAGTTTCTCAACGCCTTCAACCCCAAAGCGAAGGCGTGTCCGTCAATGTCGACATCTCCGCAGATAATGTAGATATGCCGTGCCGCAGCGACTTCTTGCAAGACCTGAACAGTACCTAGGTAATCAGCAGCCAGTCCCCATGTCACAACTATCCGTGTGCCAACGTACCCACGTCCGTCTGAACCAAGGCCGCCCGAGCAATGCCACGAGAGCCTTCTGCGTCTTGTCATCAGGCCGCCAAAGAGCATCCCCAAAAGAACACGCATTAACCACATCGAGAGCATGTGTGCTATCCTCCCCCTCGTCTCCAAGCCACACAGTGACGCGGCTTGCGCGCGAGTAAATCACAGCCATGGCTTAAACTTGACGACCTCGCTCTGCGACGTCTTCTTGGTTGATGCAAATAGCGTCAACCCATAGCACGCGGTCCAGAACATGATCGCGAAGTCGAGCCAGAGCTGCATAAAGGTTGCAAGTGACAGCAAGGTTCCGCCCGTTGACGTGGATACTCTTCGGGTTATCGGCCGAGCCCCATGCGTACGACATGGCTTCAAAGAGGTGCGTTTGCTTGGGAGACGAGAGAAGAGTGTAGTCGATCAGCTCGCAATGAATGGGCGAGTCGCTGTCGTGGCTCGGCAGCAATCGGAGGAGCCGGATCGATCCGCCCGGCAGAGGGGTGTAAGTGAACTTTGTAATTGTTTCCATGGCTTATGCCTTTGGTTGAGCTCAGGAAAATGCCTCTTTTCCGGGTCCCTGCTGGGAGAAGAAGACATTGCTGAGTTTGCGAGAAGTGGAGATTGCCACACATCCCCCTTTGCCAAGAATTCTGCAACGCAGCAGTGCCTGAGGCGGAGAGATGTGAGCAGATGCTGACAACTTTGGAGAGCGATTGTGGTTTTGAGACCGCCCAGCTCTCGTTGCTTTTGAACGCAGATACCTAACAAAGACTTCCATAATGGGTATTCTCCTCTATAATAGGAAAACGGGTAAATCAGACAAGAATAACGTTAACGAAAACAAACCAAAGCTCAACAGCAAGATATCCCAAAGATAACACAACTCACCAACCTCACACAACATCCCTGGAATCCCTCTGCAGTGTCGCCCCAGGAACCTCAACACCCCCTCTCTCCCCTTTTCTCAACCCACCCCTAATCATCTTCGTCCTCTCCGACTTCCTCCCCGTCACAAAACTCCACATCCAAGCTCCATTAACAACATCATGCCCCCCCTCCTTCACCGGCCTAATAAGCACATTCCCTAAAAACGTCGCAGCCAGCACGCTCGACCACATGATCGGAATAACAGCCACAAACGCCCACATGATACCCGCCTTGGGATCACTATGCCCCTGGCCGCTCTTGTTCGAGAATACCACCGACATGATAGTCAGACCGACAGTCCCGCCAAAGGGGTTGGCAAAAGCGACGAGGCATTGGATGGGGGCCGTCATGGTTGGGAAGTAGGCGAGGGCGTGGAGTGAGCCTGGGTTGAAGGAGAGGCCGACTCCGTAGCCGGTGAGGGCCATCATCCCGTAGATGAGGGGGACGGTCTCGGCGTTGGTGGCTGAGGCGAGGACGGTTATGCCGATGGAGGCGGTGATGGTTGCGAGGAGGATGGTTGGTTGGGTTTGGCGCGGCCAGACGTTCATGAAGAGGTTGGCTGAGAAGGCGCCAGCTGGAGGGAGTCAGCACTCGCTCCGAGGAAGAAGGGGAAGAGGAACTTACGGCCAAGCCCGCCGAGAAACCACAACAACGCCAAACCAGCCGCCTCCGGCGTCTGCTTCCGGACGAGGGTGAAGTAGAGATCCATAAAGTACATGACCGCAAACATGCCCACGCCCATGACGAAGTTGACGACAAACAGCAACCCCATATCCCGCTGCGTGATCAGCTCCCACGGAATCATGGCCCTCTGCAACGGGAACACCCGCGCCATGATCCTCCCCGGCGCCATGGCATACTCATACCACAGCCACGCAACGCTCAACACGCCACCGATCACCAACGGCGCAATCACCCCCGCCGAGTTCCACGCGTATTGTCCGCCAGCCCAAGTGAGCGCCAGCACGACCAGCCCAAAACCCCACAGAAACAAACTCTGGCCGCCATAGTCGATCGTCTTCAACCTCAGCCAGAATCTACCCCTCTTCGTCTCTTTATCTATCCTCGCATACTCCGTTTCTTCCAGCTCCGGCAACGGCTGTGCCCCAAGTAACTCCCCCCTCAAGAGAACAAACATCAACACCACAGCAACAGCCGCCACTGGCAAGTTAATGCCAAAACACCATCGCCAGGTGACTTTGGTGAGGTATCCCCCCGCGACGGGACCAATGGCGAAGCCGACAGCGCTGAAGCCGGCAAAGATGGTCCAGTTCTTGGCGTACTCGGAGAGATTGACGCGGTCGGCAAGGATGGTGCGCACGCAGATGTTGATGCCAGAGGCGCCGACGCCTTGGAGGGCGCGACCGAGGAGGAGGACGCCGAAAGCAGTGGTTGGGGCTGCGGTGCTAACAAGGGGATAACGTTAGCTTGGACGGAAAAGGGGTTTGCGGGAGCGTGAAAGGAGAGTGGTAAACGAAAAGGGGTCCTCACCAAATAGCAGACCCAACAGAAATAACAGCCACCCCAGCAAGAAGCGTCGAAAAGCGCCCATAAATATCCGCAAGCTGCGCCCAAAAGGGAAGAAACGCGGCGGCGGCCAAGTTGAAGGACGATATAATCCAGTTGAGCTGCCCGATCTGCTCTGCTCAGAGTCAGCAATAACGCCATATCAAGCACCCAACGAAAGACGCACCAAACTCTGAAGCTATCGAAGGCAGCGCAGAAGCAATTATCGTCGTGTCGAGGGCTTGCAGCGTGAAAGGCATGAACAGGCCGAATATCATCTTGTAGCGATAGACGCGCCGTCGCTTCTTTTCGGCGCGCTCTTCGGGGGATTCTTTTTCGTCATCTTGGAAAATAACATGTTGGCTGGGAGGGCATAGATCCGCTGGTGTGGGAATTGGGTTGTGGTGCTCATCATGTTGCTGCTGTCGTCCGAGTTCCGGGCTCGGTTGTGGGAGAGGACTGACGGGACTGTCCCGGCGAAGTTGTTCAAGTTCTGATGTCGCTTCACCGTTCCGCTGCTGCTGGCGTTCTTTGTACTTTTTCTTTGCGTATTTTGCTGCAAGAAACATTGCGAATTGTCTGGTGATGAATGAGGAAAAAAGGTTGAACAAAAAAGAAAGGAACGTCCCAGTGCCGAGTTCGTGATGCTTCCACCAGACGCATCCCTGAAGACATGAGCCGCAAGGCCCCTATTTATGCCAGGACAACGGCCGGCTCCCTCAAAGTTACTCGACCACAAGGATCGAATCTCGGCATCTCCAACCGTGACCAACGCAGTGTCCTGCGGCGCAACCTTCAAAATAATCTCGAGATCTGCCTTGGCGGTGGCCCCACTCTGTCAAGGCCATGATGCGATTGGATCGACGCCAAGAGATATCTGTCGGATTCGTCGGGTTCGTCGCATTCGCCCCAGACCCAAACCCGACCAACGACAACCCGCGGCTGCGCCCCTTTTTCGTCGCATCCGTCGGAAAATTCCCAGAAGCTGCCCAAAGCATCATAAAGTTCGACAACTTCAATCGCAGAACAACGACCGAGGCGGATCCTTCACAAAACCTCCCGTCCTCTCGGTGGCGCGGATTGTGAGGTGTCGGTCAAGCTGGTCAACATTGGTACTTGTATCCGTACCTGCGTAACTGCCTTCCTACATGCGACAAGGAAACGTCCACCACATGCCCTTAACATGCCAGCCAAGACCAAACATTTCCGCTGATATTTTGTTCATCCACCGCTAGAACGCCGTCCGCGCGAGCTTGTGGCGTTGCGCCTCCCGCCATGACCCAGAAAAAAGCACTACTCATGGAAATACAGATATCATCGGACTCCCTGCTCCAACCTCATGAAGGGAACCGACCAGAGCCAATGCCGTCTACCACGCCTCATCCTTGTAACACTCGAGAAGCAGTTACTCTCCGTCAACTACGGCCTTGGCTCCATCCACAACACTCTTCAGCCCATCGCCAATCTTTTCCCTGAGCGGTACATCTTGCCCCTCAACCTTTTCATCGGCTGCCGTGATCCTCGTCAACTCGCTCACGAAGCTCTGACCCCACCAAGCGCTGGTGTACTTGAAGACATATCTCTCCAGCTTCCTGAAGTTGATCTCGCGCTGCTCGGGCGTCATGGTAACGGCGTCGTGGATGGCATTCGCCAGCTCCTCCGTGTTCCAGGGGTTGACAATGAGGCTCCCATTGAGGCTCTGTGCTGCGCCGGTGAACTCGGAGAGAATCATGACGCCATGACGCTCGCGCTGCGTAGCAATGTACTCGTATGACACGAGGTTCATGCCGTCGCGGGTGGAGCTCACCAGGCACACGTCGCTGACAGCGTACAGGGCCGTGAGCTCGTCGAAAGGAACGGACTGGTGCAAGAAGTGAATGGGCATGAACTCGATGGTGCCGAATTTCCCGTTGATGCGGCCGACGAGCTCGTTCACGACAGCTCGGAGGTTCTGGTACTCTTCAACGTCCTGGCGGGAGGGAACAGCGACCTGAACGAGAACAATCTTGCCGACCCACTCGGGGTGCTCTGTCAAGAAGACCTCCATGGCGTGGAGCTTCTGCGGCACGCCTTTGATATAGTCGAGCCGGTCCACGCCGACGATCAGCTTCACACCCTCGAACTTTCGCTTGAGCGCGGCAATGCGCTCTTGGACCTTGGGCTTCTTCAGCCCATCAACGAACTTTTCGGGGTCAATGCCAATCGGGAACGCGCCAACGGTGATAAATCGTCCGTTATACTCAACACCATTGGGAGTTGTGGGAGTAGACCTGGGAGGGGTTGTCAGCGATGTTGCCAGCACATGGGGGGACACCATAGGGGCTCACAGAATGCGCGAGCAACTGCTCAGGAAATGCCTGGCATAGTCGTATGTGTGGAAGCCAATCAGATCGCAGTCGAGCACACCCAGTAGCAGCTGCTCTCGTACGGGTAGGATGCGGTAGATTTCGCTGCTGGGGAAAGGCGTGTGGAGGAAGAAACCGATCTTGACTCCGCGCTTGGTCTTGGCGATCTCCTCGCGCAGCATTTGCGGCAACAGCATCAAGTGGTAGTCGTGTACCCAAATCAGGTCCCCGTCTTGCACGTCCTTGATGACGGTTTTTGCAAAGAGCCGATTGACCTCGCGGTAGGCTGCCCATGCGGACTCGTCGAATGTGATCTCGCCGGGGTGGTAGTGGAAGAGGGGCCATAGGATCGAGTCTATTGAGACGTTGTCAGAGCAGTCCTCGCAAAGAGGGGAGAGCTGAAGGAAAAACTCACTGGCAAAGCCGTTGTAGTGGCGGTCGGCAAGCTCGTCGTCCACAAATACAGGCACGGCGCCGTGCTCATCCTTCAAGCGCTGCTTCATGGGGCCCACCTCAGCTTCGGGGACCTCCAGACCGGGCCAGCCATACCACTGGAAGCTAGTAGTTTTCGACAAGCCGCTGAGACCGGTCACCAGTCCACCAGAACTCATGGAAAACGAGTATTGGCCATCCTCCGAACGCTTGATCGTGATGGGAAGGCGATTGGAGATCAGGAGGAGTCTGCCTCCTGGGCCGGATTGATCCTCTTCGACGTTCGGCATTTTGGCGGTGCGCGGGGCAAACGGAACAAAGACGCGCTGCTTTGGTGCTCGAAGGACGATGCGGGGCTCGCGGACGCTGAGCTTCGGTGTCGGGAAGGATTGGGAAAGCCGATGAGGCTAGGGAGAATACTCTTCGGCAGCAGAGAGAGTCGTTGGCGTCACGAAGTGTCCGGATGGAAAATCCTAGAGGTGATTCACGGGCGCGGAAAGCAGGTTTGGCGGATGACAGGCGAAGGCGGGGCAATTGCCAATTGGAGGCGGGGTGCTTCGGGAAGTGACAAACTGCTTGCTGCGGCGCAAGCTTGCGGATGACAACGCCCGGATATGATCCTTTGTTAGTTGCTAAACAAACGCTGTCAAGAGCGCATGCCGGACGATGTCGCTGTTGCCCGAGTTTATACCTGCACGGCGAGAAAGAAGTAGAGGCGTAGGATGCGAAGAGGTGGGAAGACGAGGAGCCATCCCTTCGAGCTCCAAAAGTCTTTGAGCCGTCGACGTAATTTCTGGTCGGGGAAACAGGGATTGGCGGTGCGGCACGCTCACCCATGTCACAGGCAACGGGCGACATCCAACCTCCAACCCAGCCAAGCACGATAAATTCCCGGCGACACCACCGTTGGAAGCCTCCCTCTCTTCCTGTGCAACATTCGACATGCAGCACACAAAGCTTTCCTCCCGGGCCCGGCATCCTCTTTGTCGCTTCCCGCGGCATTTTCGCCGGCCGGTTGGTCTCGAGGTGAGATCTCGAGGCATCTGCTTTGCTTGCGCAGGTTGGCGGTTTCGTCCTGGTGGAGGCAAGCAGGAGCTCAAATGGCGCACGACGGAGCCATCGACCCGCATGGCAGCCTGCATTGCTGCATTGCGCCGAACCGAAATCCATGAATCTGACGACTTTTCTTCTCACGGCCCTCGATCTCGGACCTTCTATCCTACGAGACCCGCTTAAAAAGCTCGACCCTCCCTCGTTCAGATCGGTAGTGCGCTTGTTGGGCATCTGCGTTCCATTTTTGAAGACTGCGCGCAAAACGTTCCCGTTGACGCGGTGTTGAGACGGATCCAATTTTCGCAGCCGATGACGATGTGGTGGGGCAACCGCGACCCGCAGCAGCAGGCCTCCGGCCGCGTCCTCGGTCGATTTTAGCCGTCGAAGCCCGCTGTGGGGCCCAGCGTTTGAGAGAAGACATTCGAAAACTGCAGACCAATCGATCTGCCACGGCCCTCCATACGCGGCCCGAATTCCTATCACTTCTCATCGCCCTGTCGCCGCTGGATGTGAGTTTGAAGCGCGTAAGCGACAGCAGCCGCATCCAACCCCGCCAACCCGAACCCTCCGGCTTGTCTGCGATATCGGGGTGCGATCAATACGGTACGAGGGAACAGCGCCGCTCTGCAACATAACTCACCCAACGCAAAATAGTATCCGAAGAGTGTTTGGAGACCTCGTACACGCGCCAGTCCGCCCTCTCGCTCGATGTCTTTTCACACTTGTTACCCTCGATCCTCGAGAAGAAACACAAAGCCCCGTTCACCGTACACATGTTACAGCGGGTTCAACGACAAACAAAGTCGGCGCCGGATTCTTAGCATGCCTATGGCGATTTCCCTTGCCAGTTGCCTTTGAGCCATCATTTCAGAATATCCACACATTATCCCAAACTATCATGGTATTGAAAAAGCATTATCGCGATAACTAATTGTTGACATCTCAGGGTCTCTGATAGCAACCCCCTGAACGCTTTATCGAACAGGTGTCAACTGCACATACAATGACCCCTTCTCCCAGAAGTTGAAGACGCGCTGCTTGCTCATCCAATCCAGACTTTCCTCGGCGATTCGCATGTCAAAGTTCCACAAAACTCTTGCGAGAATGATACGCATCTCAATGTACGCCAAACTGCTAAAGTTAGCCATCTTTCCGAAGCCAACGGGTCAAAGACGAAAACAAGAACAGCGCTACATACTTTCGTCCTAGGCAATTCCGCGGGCCAATATGGAATGGCTGGAACGCCTCCTTGTTGTCACTGGCAAAGGCAGGGTCCCCAAGCCATCTCTCGGGATGGTACGAGAAGGGCTCCTTGAAGTGTGTCTCGTTGTGGTACATGGCCCACTGATGCACTGCAACAATCGTCTGTCTTGATGTCAGTATCTTGGTTACTGTGGATATTGAGCAAACAGACCTTCTCAGGGACATAGTTCCCGCACACGGTCGCGCCACCTGCCGGCACAACCCGTGGAAGACCTGTTGGTACGGGAGGATACATGCGAAGGGCTTCCTCCAAGCATGCCAGCAAGTATGGCATGCTGCTGACGCTGACGAAGTCAATCTCGTCCTCGCTCTTGAACGTGCCACGGATTTCTGCCGTGAGCTTATCGAGGGCTGTCCGGTTTGTCAGCAAAAGGAATGTCACTCCAGACAACAGGGTTGCCGTTGTTTCGGATCCGCCGATGATGAGAATCGAGCTGTTTGCTTGCAGCTTGTCAAGAGTCAGGCCCTAGATCCCGGTTGTCAGTTTCTTCTCTCGGTGCTTGAAACAGCCAGCTTGGAGAACCCCACCCATTCCTCCTTCTTTTGCAAGAGTCCCTCAACCAGGTCAGACCTCTCCTTCCCAGCCTCCATCCGCCGCCGGAGCTTCGCTTTGGTCAACTCCATGTGATGCTCCCTCTCCTGCATCAACCGCTTTGGAATCAACGCAAATACCAACTTCATCAACAAAGGATACTGCGCCAGAACCTGAAACACGATACCCATCCTCGCCAGCTCAAAAATGGCCTTCACCCACGGATGATAATCCGAATTCTCCAAACACCCAAAACTACCCCATGTCAGCTCCCTTCCCCTCCCACACCTCACCAGAGTCAAAAACTCACCTCTCCCCAAACGCCAAATCCCCAATGACATCAAACGTAGTATAATTATACCACGCCATAATATCCACCTTCTCCTCCCCCCCACTCCTCTCCCTCAACCTCCTCACCAGCAAATCCACATACTCCTTGATAATCGGCTGCTGCTCCCTCATACTCCTCTCACTGAAACCATGCGCCATCGTCCGCCTCAACAACCCGTGCTCCTCCCTCGGCGCGCTGATTATGTCCACGGGGAGGAAATCAAACGGCCGGTAGAACTTCATGTTCTTCTCGAACGGCTCGCCGCCGCCCTTTTGGTGGCCCATTATTTCCTTCCATGCTGACGCGTCGGCGAAGGCGAGCTCGTCGGGCGCGACGCGCACGACGGGGCCGTATTTTTGGTGGAGGGTGAGGATGTCGAAGGGGAGGGTTCCACGGAGGAGGGCGAGGCAGTAGGGGAGGCGGGTTGTGCGCATCAAGAGAGGGCCGGGGTAGGAGGCGAGGGGGTGGAGGGTGAGGTTGTAGAGGGCGAGGGTGGTGAGGTAGAGGGTGAGCTGTGTGGTGGTGGTGGTGGTGTGAGTGCCAAGTTTGGATGTGGTTGGGGCGGGTAAATTGGGGAGGCTTGGGGTTTGGGTGGTGGTGGTGAGAGGAACTTACTGCGATGATGGAAAGGGACGCGATGTCCCAGAGCCCTAGGCCGAGGAGGGCCATGGTGATGGTGTTTTGGTGGTTGAAACCCGCGATGTTGCAAAATGAAGTGAAAAATGTGAGGATGTGAGAGGAAGCTCTTATCAGGATTTTCGGTGACGACGGGGTGTGTGTCTCATCTAACTTGAAGCGAGCGGCACGTTGCCATCAAAACCAGCAAATGAACCACGGTCTTGGGGACGGCCAAGTACGAGTACGAGACCGACTGCAACGTTGACTTTGCGAGACGGCTCGCCTCCGCAAAATGGAAGGAGGTCCTCCGGGAGGCAGACCCGACATTTTTGAAGAAGTTTTATGTTTGCTTTCACCAAGTTGAAATGGAATAGGTATGTTAGTGTTGTCCAACGATGCTGTAACGGTGCTGCGCCAAGAGGATGCCTTCAAGTTGGCTGTGGGAGACAGGATGTAAACTCTACATCTTATTCTAGCGCGCAGAGTCTTCAAAGAACTGACATGCAATAGTCAAGTGTCCGGAACATCAGGCATTGCAATTTCATGGCAGCTGAAGTTGCTGAAATTCTGTCGATTATTCTATGGGAGAGAAGATATAGGTTCTTAAGGAGTCAGACAACTTAAGGACGGTCGTAAATGACAAATCCAAGACTGGGGATTAGATTTGAATCCTTCAAGGCTTCGGCAGCCAACGCCTACAGCAAAGGCTAGACAATATAATCGGGAGGTGTCTTTTCGCAAACTCAGGGTTCCCCATTGCTGACCATGGCACTGCATCCTTCCCTTGAAGAAGTTGTGTCGATCCACATCGTGTTGAGCCATGACAACACAGTGGCCGCAGGGCCTGAAGGAGCCGGCGAGGGCGGAAAGGCCCAGGGTACGGCAATTCTATCCGGATCGTAGGTGGAGGAAGACCGGGCGTGTTGCGTTGTCGCGTGGGAAAAGGGAACCGAACCAGTGGTCCCGCGTTGGTTAGGATGCCGCCTTTGCAGAAGACATTCTGCACCCAGAACGCGCCAATGGTTTCAAGCTCCTGGACGAGCGCAGCCTTGGTGTGGTTTAACTCGTGGTTGGAAATGATGTTTGCAGCCCCAAGTTGTCGACGACAACCCTAACCCTCTGGGGAAGTTGCCGAGACCTCTCATCTCTCGGCTGCTCACTGCAATGGAAGCCAATCTCACCTGAACATCAACATCACACAACTCACCACCACCAAGGCACTCCTCCACATTTGCTTACCGTGATGCGCCATTCCACCTCTCCATCACCACCATAATCCACCTCACCAGCACCCGCAGCCATGCCCAAGCAACGCGCTCTCGCACCCAAAATGAAACTCCTCCCCCACCTGCATCTCACCCTCTCCCTCACCCTCCTCGCCCACACCGCAACCGCCACACCCCCCACCCCCAACCTCCCCCTCGTCATCAACACCTGGGGCGGCCCCTTCACCGCCGCCACCGACGCAGCCTACCTCGCCCTCCTCTCCCCCTCCACCTCCGCCCTCGACGCCGTCGAAATCGGCTGTTCCACCTGCGAGCGCAACCAATGCGACGGCACCGTCGGCTACGGCGGCTCCCCCGACGAAAAGTGCGAAACCACGCTCGACGCGATGATCATGGACGGAACATCCATGAATAGCGGCGCCGTCGCGGGGTTGCGGCGCGTGAAGAGCGCGATTTCGGTTGCGCGGTACGTGCTGCAGTACACGGCGCATTCGTTGCTGGTGGGGGATCAAGCGACAAGATTCGCGGTGGAGAATGGGTTTGTGGAGGAGGATTTGGGGACGGAGGAGTCACGGGCAAAGTGCGAGGCGTGGAAGAGGGAGGGGTGTAAGGGGAATTATCGGCGGAATGTCGTGCACGAGCCGGGGAGGGAGTGTGGGCCGTATGCGCCGGTGGGTAAGGGGTTGGAGGGGTTGAGCGGGATGGAAGGGGGAGGGGAGGGGCATGATACCATTTCGATGGTGGTGATTGATGGGGAGGGGATCATGGCGGCGGGGACGTCGACGAATGGGGCGGCGCATAAGGTTCCTGGGAGGGTTGGCGATGGGCCGATTGTTGGGAGCGGGTCATATGTCGATGGGGATGTGGGGGGCTGCGGCGCGACGGGGGATGGGGATGTGATGATGCGGTTTTTGCCGTGTTACCAGGCTGTGGAGAATTTAAGACGGGGCATGGCGCCGCAGCAGGCGGCGGAGGATGTCGTGAAGCGCATGCTGCGGAAGTATCCAAAGATCTCGAGCGGGGTTGTGGTGGTGAACACGAAGGGGGAGTATGGAGGGGCAGGGTCTGGCTGGACGTTTACTTATGCTGTCCGGGGAAGTGGGATGAACGAGACGCAGGTCATCGCGGTTCCACCTGTGGAGCCGGACAGGGAAGAGCTCTCAGGGCGTGCGACGGGGTACGACTTCCGACTGCAGAGCGAGCTTTGATCGTCTTTCTTGAGCGTAGAATATTCTCCAAATAACTTGTATCGGTACTGTACTGTTCTTTCACTTCTCGCTCCTTCGTGGCCAGCGGAAGAATGCTCGGCATTCAACTGCCGACGCGAAGGAACAACGGACCCTAACCCTTGATCTTGAACCCCGGATTCCTGGCCGCATCGGGACGATCAGCCGAGAGACGAAATCGAACGGCGGACCCACATCGGATGGAGCAACCAACCAGCGATCTCCACCAGTTCGCGCTAAGCCCCAACGGTCCGATCCAATCTCACCTCCATGCCACCTCGCCCAGCGCGTATTTTGACATTTTTTTCCTCGCTCTCACTCAGCGACAATCGACGTCAGTCCATGTCTCCGATCGCCTGAGACGGTGTCGCAGATCCGCCGTCACGGCGGCATGTCACTCACTCCACGCCTCCAGGACGAATCCACTCATTAACCGCCGTTTGCTTTCATTCCAGTTCGCGCGCCGCGCTTTCGTCGCAATTTGCGCCCTCGCCATAAAAATGCGCGCCGCCATTCCTTTCCTTGTCAGCGCCGCCACGCGCGTCGTGGCCGACAGCGGCACCGTGTGGGCCACGCCCCACGACAGCTACTCTTCCTCAGTCGGCGTGCTCGGCTGCAAAGTCAACACCAACCGCATCGCCTACTGGCCCGCCAGCATCGACTGCACCAACCTCTGCGTGCGCCTCAGCTACGAAGGCCGCAGCGTTCACCTCCTGCGCATCGACCAGTCCGAGGGTGCCCACGATGTCAGCTACGACGCCTGGAATTACCTTTACACAGGGTACTCGGCCACGGACCGGCCCGCCGCGGGCGGCGCCACGCCCATGGAGTTTGAAGACGTCGACGTGTCCAACTGCGCGGATCTCATCTGGACCGACGACGGGAAACTCCCCCTCAGCGCGGCCAACAGCATGAATTTTCTCGCGAGCTGTCTGGCCTCGGACACCTGGGTCGGCAGAAACCACGCCCTGTACAACATTCTTGATCCCATCTGCACGTGGGGGCACGACGAGCGGTGCGATCTGGACTGGCCGAATGCGAACCAGGCGGCGTGTCCGCACCAGCTGGGTACGCCTACGGCGTTGACGAGTGCGCCGGTGTGGAATATCATGTATCCGAGCGGTCAGAAGCTTCTGGCTGGGTCGGTGCCGGGGGCGCCGGGGTCGACGCCTCCGAATGATGGTGCGGCTTCGAGGGGGACGAGGTCGAGGAGTTTGGAGATTGTGTTGGGGTTGCTTATGGGGTGGAAGTTGTTGGGTTGGATATAAGGGCGGGCCTTTTGGATGAGGTGTATGTTGGACGATGAATGCTGTTTTGATAGGATACCCCGTGTCTTGGAATATGCGCTCTTTTTGAATCCATGGTTTTCCCGTTGATGTGTTTGTTGTGTTCCAGGCCATGTTGAATGTCCTTTTAAAACTGGTGATTTCTGGATGGGTCTCTTGGAGGCTGATGGGTCTCTTGGAGGCTGATGCGTTTCTACAAGGCTCATGTCCTTGACTTTGTGGTTCAGGGGCTTCATTCTCTCTTTGACCACTCTTCCTGGAGGGTTGCCTGTGTTGGCCAGTGCCACGAGAAACGCGTTGGGCATATCCGGGGCAGATGGAGGGCAGCCAGACAGTGTCCCGCCGGTGAGTGAATAGGCCATCGATGGCGGGGCAAGTTCAAATTTTGCCTCCCCAGAGATTTGTTTACGCCTTTTTGCTCAAACTCGCTGATTCTTCTTCCTTCTCCCACACCTCTTGGATCACCTCCTCTCACCAAACTCCCACCACCCAAACAACAATACGCCTCCAACACAACCAAACCATGGCAGACGTCGAGAACAAAGAGCAGGTTGATGCCGTCGCACAGCCCGCAGAGCCCGAGGCTGCTGCCAACGCTCCCCAAGCGCAGGTCCTCCGAGTCACCGTCGAGCCCCCCGGCTGGGCAGAGCGCTACGCTTCAGTCCCCAACCGCCCACTCCACCGCATCGTCACGCGCTTCTACGCCATCATTCGTCGCTTCGCGCAATGGGACGAGGAGATCGACGACTTTGTCATTGACATGGCTGTTGAATGCGGTAGGTTCTTTATCCATCCCCCCAAGCTGCGTCAGTCACTGATTTCCACGTGAAGCTGTCATGCAGAATCCCATGTTGCCGGTCAAAGACAACCCCGCGCTGCAGGCCAAGATCCAGCAGATCTATCTCTTTGCCAAGCACCTGCTTGACAATGGTATCCTTGCTTCGGAGCTGTACCTGATTACCGATCATGGTGAGACCCTTTGTTTTGTGCGGGGTGGATATTGGCTAACAGTTTTAAGCGATGATGGCATCCCCGATGCCTGAACTTGATCTCTCGGATCGTGTTCGTAAGAACTGACTGTTATTCGCGTCTTGGAAGCGAAGTCTAATGATATGGGCAGGCAGGGGGGAGGGTATCTGGGGTAGGGTGTTTGGAGTTGGGAATTATGAGCTTGGGCTTTGGAGAAGCTGGGTAGATGCATGGTCGATGTGTTGGTACCCCTGGATGCCAAAGAAGTCACGATTTTTTCCTGAGGTTATTTAACCTTGAGTGTGGAACGACTGCGGAACAACATGGTCTGGTGGCATTTATGGGGAAGGTGTGACTGCGATGTCTGACGTGGGTGGTGAGCACCTTCCCTCCTGTCAGCGAACAGTTGATGCCCTGCTGCCTGACTTTCGACCCGGGTGAGCATTCGGATAACTTACCTTACCTGCATCCCTTTTTCCGATTTCACCACAAGGCATGATCCTGCACCGCATTTCATTCGTCGTGTGCGAGAAAAAGCAAACAAATCGCCCCACATGGCTTAAAAGTCTGTGACACCTGTCGCCTGTTGGCTGTCGCGTTAAGTCCCGTCACGTCACGCTTTCCACCATCGACAACATCATCGTTTCAGTGTTCAGCTCGCTTCTCCTTGGAAGCATGTCTCAAACGCAGGCAAGTACCTTATCTGGAAGTTTAAAGCCCTGGGCGTTAGCTCACAAAGGCAGGCGCCCAAGCCGTTACGAAAGCGGCCCGGCCCGGTGGGAGAGCTCCATGGCAGTGCTCCTGAGCCCAAGAAAGTAAGGGAAGACCCTCGCTCGTCCTGTCCCAGTCTTGCATCGATGCCGCCAAAAGTCTTATTAGACGTGTTCGATCATCTGAAAGTTGGTAAACGCAACGGCGTCGAAGATCTGTCCGATATTCGCAACCTTCGTCTGTTCTGCAAAAGCATCGGTGTTATTGCCAACGCGTTGGCCTTGAGAGAGTTTGTCTTTTCCATCAACAGATTCCAACTCAGAAACCTCCTTAAGGTCGCGAAAAGACATGGTCAACATGTTAGGTCTTTGGTGTACTTTGTTGAGAAGGTTGGTCCTGCGGGTAGCTATGTCAATTGCAACAAGTACGAACGGCTCGTACGCTGCGACCCGCGCAGCATGGGCCGGATACGGGCCGCTCAGGGGCCGGGTCGGACTGTGGACGACATCATCATCGATGACTGGGAGAGGTACACCATCTTGCATCAGCAGCAGAAGGACATAATCGATCACCAACGCGACTGCAAAGTGCTATATGGGGCCATGCCCCAACTCCCAAATCTCCGCCATATTACCGTCGCCCAGAAGAACCGCTTCCGCCGCGGGACGCCCAAACGTCGTTTGTATGACCGACTTCCACCCGATCTTCCCCGTTAGGCCGATGTACACTGCCTCTACAACATGCTTCAAGCCATTCAACACGCACGTACTCGCCTTCACAGCATCCGGGCCGGTCCCATTTACCTCGGATTCTTCAACGGCGACCTCTTTGACAAACCCGGCCAGGAACTAGGAGACTTCATGGGCCTCCTTGACAATCTCACTCGCATCGCGCTCACCATCAGGGTGCCAGCCCGCTCCGATTACCACTCGTAAGGGACCGCACGTGAGAGGACATGGATGGGGATATGCCGGAAGACCATGGATAAGGGTGACGTGCGTCGCATTCTCGATAACGCCCCCAATCTTGAGGACATCGATATCAAGTTCACGGGCTCGCACTGGCATGTCGACCACTACGCTGCCGCAACGCTCAACAGCATTCTACCGCTCAATCGCGTGTGGCCAAGACTGAAATGCCTCTCCCTTTCCCACGTTGAAACCGAACGACAAGAACTCGCTCGCTTCTTGAAGCGACACAAGCACTCGCTGGAGAAATTTGAGTTGACCTCAATACAGCTGCGCCGGACATCATGGAAGCGGCTGTTGCCTGACCTCAAGGAAAAACTCGGCGACACTCCCTACCTCAAGCGGCGGTGCTTCAAGGGAAAGCTCAGGGGCAGATCAGAAGCAACCGGTCGGCAAGGAGGAAAAGAGTTGTTTCGGATGTCAAATTCAAGCGGAGGGGTTCGATCCGAGGCGATCGAGCGCTTCCTCGCGTCGTCTGAAAGCTAGGACTGTCCCCTCACGGTGTCCAGCGGTGTTCAAGTTGAGAGCATCTGGGAACCACCTACTGGGGCTGAAGCTGATGAGGACGGTCAGGGTGAGGACGATACTTCTGAAGAAGACACGGCCGACGAAGGGAGCTCCGATGGGGAGCCCGAGGGAGAAAAAGATGATGCTGAAGAGCACGGCTCGGAGTGGGGGGAATTGGATGAAGATGATGATTCCAGTGACTGGGATTATTATTTATAAATCGAGGCCACCGGCAAGCTTCTCGACCATCAAGGGTACGTGGGGGATGGCGATGAACAGCACACGGCACGGCCAACTTGAATTACTAGTAGCAGCAGGTATGGCTAGTACTTGGCTTCGAGGGAATTGTCGATACTGATTGATTTTCATGCATTGCACGTTGCCTGCACGAGGATAAGCCGGAGGCAGCCAAGCATTCTTACAATGTTGCAGCTTCGATACTCGCTTAGAAGCGTTCTGCACATGTTGTATCGTGAACAATTCAAATATAAGTTTGAGATCAAGCCCCTGATGATCCTCCACGGAGGAGGCAATCAATTGCGGGGACGAAATAAACGGAACGTGGTCGCCAATGTGGATTAGAGATCGAGATCCATGACGTCATGTGTGAACTCATCGAGTTTGCGAACTGATTGTTCCTGCCACTCCAAACCGATGATGATGGGGACGCGCGACCCGCAATTTTGATGTCATAGAGTACTACCAAAAGGTCAGAAAACAGTTCTCCTGTCCTGTCTTTTCCCTCACTCACAACCTACGGGACATCTCACTCCAGCGAAGTCGAATCAATTCCACCAATCGGCCTTCAACAATCCCAACAACTTCAACACATCACACCAGACATCTCGACAACATGTCCGACTCGCACGTTAGCAAGGACGGCAAGTTCGAGCCCGTCCCAGGCAAGGCGCAGGCCCAGAACCTACCAGGGCAAGTCGTGAATCCCTTCGGTCTCGCACAAATTCGCTGCTAACAATCCCTCAGCTCTGAGAAAGAGATGGAGCCAACCAGCGAGTCCACCAAGCTCGAGGGCGACGGTCAGACCCACGAGTATCTCGCCGCCGGCAAGCTCAAGGGCTGCAAGTCGCTCATCACAGGCGGAGAGTACGCAGCCCTTCTCTGTGATTGAAATCGATCGCAGCTAACACATTTGACACAGCTCCGGAATCGGCCGCGCCGTCGCCGTCCTCTTCGCACGCGAGGGTTCCGATGTCACGATCGTCTACCTCCCCGAAGAGCAATCCGACGCCGAAGAGACCAAGGCCATGGTCGAGAAGGAAGGCCGCAAGTGTCTCTTGGTCGCTGGTGACTTGATGGACAACAACAAGTGCAAGGAGGCGGTGCAGAAGCATGTGGACGAGTACGGCATCATCCATGTCCTGGTCAACAATGCGTCGAAGCAGATCATGTGTGATGACTTTTCCGAGATTGATCTGGAGAATGTGGAGAGCACGTTTCGCAGCAACATCTTGCAGATGTTTGCGGTGACCAAGTTTGCGTTGCCGCATATGAAGAAGGGAGCTTCGTAAGTGATATTGAGTCTGGGGGTGCGTGGGTGGGGGCTAACAGAGACAGTATCATCAACACAACTTCGACGGTTGCATTCCGCGGCACATCCTCGCTGGTGGACTACGCGGCGACGAAGGGGGCGATTGTCTCGTTTACCAAGGCTCTGGCGAAGAATCTGC
Source organism: Podospora aff. communis PSN243 (assembly GCA_033296975.1). NCBI lineage: Eukaryota > Fungi > Ascomycota > Sordariomycetes > Sordariales > Podosporaceae > Podospora > Podospora aff. communis PSN243. Next base: position 158,858 of record MU865958.1, on the reverse strand, counting down.
TGCCCAAGGGAATCCGAGTCAACGCCGTTGCGCCGGGTCCAGTTCATACGCCGCTGCAGCCTGCTTCGAGGCCGGCCAAACAAATGGAGGAGTTTGGCGAGAAGTCGCAACTGGGCCGGCCGGGTCAGCCCAGTGAGATTGCTCCGAGCTTCATCTTCCTTGCGTCCAAGGACTCGGAATTGTACTATGGACAGGTGCTGCACGCGTATCCGCTCGGAGACTAGATCGGGGGGATGAATTAGGTCGGTCATTTGCTTATTTGGGCCCTCAATGCAGACGGATTTGCATCAATTAGATGGAGAGACCCAAAGGGTCTTATCGTACTTTACCCCGAAGAGCACATCGAAGAGTCTACAAATTCCTGGATGTTGCTGTGGCTGTGGGACGGCAATAAAACAAGACGAAGTCTCGCCTGTTATATTCAATAACCTTGACCAGAACTTGAGACGGTCCTGGCAGTCGTCAGAGTCGAGAGCTTGATCCACAGTTTTGCTTATCTAATCTCTGATTTGAAATGTGGGGCCCGCTAACCTCGATTGTCCACCAACAAAGCCACTCCCGACACCCCACCTTCCAAAGCCGAGACGCGTTGTTGGAAAGATCGCGACGCCGAATACAACGCCTTGCGCAATTCCGTCCCACACTCGCTCCACCAAGCTGACGCCGATAACTGGCCAAACAGACTTCATTTTCTATCATCGTCGCCAAAATGGCCCCGAAAAAGGTCCCAGACAAGGCTACCCTGGAGCAGGAACTCCGCGACGCCGTGCGCCGCATCTACCAGCAAGACAAAACCTCTTTGACTGTCAACTCGGCGCGGCAGGCGGTCGAAACGAAGCTGAAACTCAAAGATGGATTCTTTCGCGATGATGGTTGGAAGGCGCGCAGCAAAGAGATCATTCACGAGGCACTAGTGAGTTCGCCTGGTTTCCCTGAACATTTGCAAGGCGCGATTGAGACTGACAATGCGCAGGCGCAGGTTGAAGCCGATGCCGATGCCAATGCGGCGCCTCCCGAACCTACGCCGCAGACTACACCCGAGCCAGCGAAGAAAGCGAAGCCCAAGCCCAAGCAGAAGTCCCAACCGAAGCCAAAGCCGAAGAGCAGCCCCGCGAAGAAGAAGCGCGCCAAGCGTGCGCCAACAAGCGATGAGGAGTTTCCCGACGTCTCCGAGGAGTCTGAGATGAGCGTGGAGTCGACACCGGAGGCTTCTGAGCCCGAGTTCGAGTCCGAGCCCGAGGTCAAGCCAAAGTCGAAGGCAAAGGCAAACAATGGTGCGCCGGCCCGAAAGCGCGGGCAGCGTGCGGTGATATCCGACGACGAGGACGAGGCCAGCCCGAAGCCAGCAAAGAGGCGCAAGCTTGCCAAGGCCAAGGCTGTGGTTGACTCTGATCCAGAGGATAGCTCACCGCTCAGCGAGGCGATGGATACGCCGATGAAAGACACGGACGTCAGCGGGACGGAGGCCAGCCCTGTCAAGAAAGAGGCCAAGAAAGTAGCCAAGAAGGAGGAGGCCGAGGGCAGTGATACGTCCGTGCTTGACGAATCGCCCAAAAAGGCGAAGGCGAAGGCGGCTGACAAGACCGACAAGCAAGATGACGATGGTAGCGACACGTCGGTGGTCTATGACGAGCCCCCAAAGCGGAAGGGAAAGGCAAACAAATCCGAAGCAGCGCCCAAAAAGCGGGAGTCTCAGGGACCGAAAGAGGCGGCGTCGGATCAGACACCCGACGACGCCCTGATCAAGCAGCTTCAAGGTCAGTTGTTGAAGTGCGGTGTACGAAAGATCTGGGCCTTCGAGCTCAAGAAGTATGGGGATGACAAGAAAGCCAAGATTCGGCATCTGAAGGGGATGCTCTCGGATGTTGGGATGAAAGGGCGGTTCTCGGAGTCCAGGGCACGCGAAATAAAAGAGCTCAGGGAGCTCCAAGCCGACTTGGAGGCCGTGATGGAAGGCGAAAAGAGCTGGGGTGTCTCTGGGCGACCAGCTCGACGCCGAGCAGCAAAGGGGTTCAAGGAGCCATCGGACGACGAAGACAGCGACGAGGGGCCTAGGAAGAAGGCTGATAATGCTTCCAGCGGCAGCGGCGGAAGTGACGATGAGTCTGAGTCGGACGTCCAGCCAAAGGTGCATGGAGGAGCGAAACGAAGAGCGGACCTAGCATTTCTTGGAGATGAGAGCGAGTCGGACTAGGTGTGTGATGGTGGTGATTCTGATGGGTCGGATTGCTGGGTTAGGAGGATGTAGAGCATGGCGTCTTGGCAGGCTTCACGATGGGAAACGAATACCCAGTGGTTTGGTTGGTGATCCGGTTACTTGGCGGCGTTTATTCTCTGTGCTATCAAGCTAAAGACGGCGACGGAGCCCATGAAGAGGACAGCATTGTAAAACTAGCACATTTGTATCAGCTGTCGAATCTGTAATACAGGAAACTGAACAAACTCACGGCCTTTCGCGAGACATCTCGCTCCTCATCATCGGTCCTGGCCTCGATGAACAGGCGGCGCAGATTGGGGAAATTTGCCTGATCCGACATTGTTAGGACGGCCTTTTTTGTGTGGTTGAAGCCCTGAAAATGCACCCACCATTGCGGCTGAGAAAGATCATGCCTTGCCCTTTTAAATTTTCCTCAAATATCTATGACGTTTTCTTGAGCTGTGCGAGGCGACCATACGAACTGGTGGGAATGGCGCCGCTGAGAGAATGGCGGGTCTGGCCCTGAGAGTGGGACGCGCCAATGGTGCGCCACAAATACGCTCAAATGTGGCTGAAGCTAGTCGTCAAGCCACAAAACCCCGAGGTCTGGCCAGTGTGGTGCGGGACCATGCGGCGTCAACGCCAAGGGCAATTTGGCTGTCTGGAGACTCCTTTCAGCACCACAATCCGCCTCAGCCCGCGACAACTCCCCAAAGCTGCGCTTTCCCTCGGCGACAACATTCCGCGGCTGGGCAACACGGCTTCGTCTTATTTCTTGGTAGCAGCCCACAGCACGACAATTCGGCGCGCACCTCGAGCAACGCGGCGTCCTCACCGCCCCCACACGACCGCAGCTCCGTCGCTAACCTAACTCGCCTGCCCCTCCTCCCTCCACGCCGGCCTCACGAACGTCGACTACAACCCCCGGTTGACTCCCTCCGCCCCGACCATGGCCCAGGCGGTGAACCGCATCCGCGGGGCTTTCGCTCCCCCGCGGAAGGGCGAGACATTTGAGCTGCGCGCGGGGCTCGTGTCGCAATATGCCTACGAGCGCAAGGAGGCCATCCAAAAGACCATCATGGCCATGACCCTGGGCAAGGATGTGTCGGCTCTCTTTCCCGACGTGCTCAAGAATATCGCCACTCCCGACTTGGACCAGAAGAAGCTGGTGTACCTCTACTTGATGTCTGTAGCCTGGTAAACCCGCGGTTGTTTGGGCGGCGCTGACAGGATACAGGAATTACGCAAAGTCCCACCCCGACCTCTGCATTCTCGCCGTCAACACATTTGTTCAAGACTCCGAAGATCCGAACCCTCTTATCCGAGCGCTGGCGATCCGTACAATGGGCTGCATTCGAGTGGACAAGATGGTGGACTACATGGAAGAGCCGCTGCGCAAGACTCTCCGAGACGAATCACCCTACGTCCGAAAGACCGCCGCCATCTGCGTCGCCAAGCTGTTCGATCTCAGCCCAGCAACATGTTTGGAGAACGGATTCCTCGAGATTCTCCAGGAGCTGATTGGCGACCCGAACCCCATGGTTGTGGCCAACTCAGTCCAGGCCCTCGCCGAGATCAGCGAGACGGCGCCCGAGACGAGGGCGCTGGTCATCACGCCGACTACCCTTAAGAAGCTTCTCATGGCGTTGAACGAATGCACAGAATGGGGCCGCGTTACCATCCTCACAACTCTGGCCGACTACCCGACATCGGACGTCAAGGAGGCCGAGCACATTTGCGAGAGGGTTTCGCCGCAGTTCCAACATGTCAACCCCAGTGTTGTTTTGGCTGCGGTCAAGGTTGTCTTCATCCATATGAAGCTGGTGAACCAGGAGCTCGTCAGGCAATATCTGAAGAAGATGGCACCCCCTCTCGGTAGGATGTCCCGCTGCTCCACTCTCTTCGCAAAGCTGACCTTCGCTAGTTACTCTCATCGCGTCCGCCCCCGAAGTGCAATACGTCGCCCTCCGAAACATCGACCTACTTTTACAGGCGAAACCCGATATTCTTAGCAAGGAGTTGAGGGTGTTCTTCTGCAAGTACAACGACCCACCTTATGTCAAGCTGCAAAAGCTCGAGATTATGGTGAGGATAGCCAACGAGAAGAATTTTGACCAGCTCCTTGCCGAGTTGAAGGAGTACGCCTTGGAGGTCGATATGGACTTTGTCAAGCGCGCCATCAAAGCAATCGGCCAGGTCGCCATCAAGATCGAGGCTGCAAGCGAGAAGTGTGTCAACACGCTCCTTGACCTGATTGCCACAAAGGTGAACTACGTCGTCCAGGAAGTCGTTGTTGTTATCAAGGATATCCTCCGGAAGTACCCCGGTTACGAGGGCGTCATCCCGACCTTGTGCAAGTACATCGACGAGCTTGACGAGCCTGAGGCGCGAGGCGCCCTCATCTGGATTGTCGGAGAGTATGCCGAGAAGATCAAGAATGCCGATGAGATATTATCCGGCTTCGTCGATGTGTTCGCCGAAGAGTTTACTCAGGTTCGCCTCATGCCCCAACTTGGTGTGTTCTGCTGCTGACGTTCCACAGACACAACTGCAAATCCTGACCGCTGTTGTCAAACTGTTCTTGAAGAACCCCAGCAACAACCAGGGTTTGGTGCAGAAAGTGCTGCAGGAGGCAACAGCCGACAGCGACAACCCTGACATCCGCGATCGCGCTTACATCTACTGGCGTCTTCTCTCCGGTGATCTCGACGTCGCCAAAGTTTGTCTCACACTGTTCCCCTAATCATCACGTTGCTGACAGCGCCCAGAATATCATCCTCTCTCAGAAACCCCCCATCACGACGACTGTGACCAGCCTCCCACCAATTCTTCTCGAACAGCTCCTGACAGAACTCTCCACTTTGGCATCGGTCTACCACAAGCCGCCAGAGTCGTTCGTCGGGAAGGGACGATATGGTGCCGACGCCATCCAGCGGGCTGCCATCCAAGAACAGCGTCAAAACCTCGCAGAAAACCCCATCGCCGCCTCTGTTGCGGCGGCCGCGGCCGCCAACGGTACCGGTGCACCCCAAAGCAACATCGAGAACCTTCTCGATATCGACTTCGACGGTGCGGCTCCTGCGAGCGCTGAGCACAACACTGCCGGGACAGGAACGCCCGATCGCGTGGCGAGCCCCGCAGGCGGAGCTCCCAGTGGCGGCATGGCGGACATCATGGGCTTATTCGACGCTCCCAGTGCAGGGCCGTCGACACAGAGCCCACCGCCCGGCATGGGCAACATGATGGATAGCTTTGCAGGTATGGATCTCAGCGGGATGAGCGCACCCCCTCCAGCAAGTCAGCAGTTGGGGCATAAGCCAGCCGAGCAGAAGGGCGGAAGTGAAGACTTGTTGGGCCTCTTTTGAGAAAGCCCGTTGCGAGGAATGTTGATGAGAGCGAAGAGCGGTCTTCGAGGTGTTAGATGCACTATGACGAGGTATCTTTAGATGGTGGGACGAAAAATCGAAGATACGCATGCATGTGTCAATTCGCCTGCCAACTTTTGAGGTCTTGTGAGGACGCGTGGGTGGGATGGGTCAGGGGTTCTTGGGCATGGGTCACCGTCTTGGACAGGACTTCCAAGGGGAGCTGGGGCTTTCGATTTTCTGCCGGCAGCAACCAACACTCCCCTTCCCTGACCTGACATTTGTAAACACTGAAGAGATTGACTGTTTAGTCAAGGGCAAAGGTACGCAGTCATACCACGCGCTTTTTTCTGCATTGGCAAAGCCGCTTGGGCTAGTAACAATGAGCCATGCGAGCGCCCGGGATGTGAAGGGCTCCGAACACCCCCCTCCACCGATGGAAACTGATTAACCTTGTGAGAACTCTAACTCAGCCCTCCCAATCTCCACATCGTCAAACGTGCATACGCTTGCCTCGATTCTAACGGTTCGCGATCCTTCAGGCCTGTGCGTCGCTGAAGCGGGACGGTCCGGCCAATAGGGGCCGGTCGGTTAGACCAAGTTTGGACACGGCGCATGGCTGGGACCGCCTCCTTGGTCTTGGAAGTTCTTTTTAATTGCCTATCTGATAATGAACGGTCTTTTGGCGGTGTTCAGGTCCCGTACAAGTAGGCGTGGTTGCTCCCGACAACTCTCGGTCGCTGTGAAGGTGTCGTTTTGCCGCGATGGTCTCGCCCGTGTGATGCCGCCAGGAAATCCCCATCCATCTGAAAGCCCATGACGATGGTTGATCAGCATCCGATGCCCGATGGGGTGTACATCTCCTACAAGGAGGTGACAAGCCCCCACCCCAACCACGCCGATCCCACCCTCGAAGTCGTCGCGCCGTCCCTCCTCGAGCCGCTCCCCCCGACCTTCCAAGCGACGACAATCGTGAACAACAGCTGGTCCCGACCCCCAAGCCAGGAGAAATTCGAGCCCCAAAACATAAAGATCCTCGGCCTGTCCGTCCGAACCTTTTGGTCCCTCATCGCCATCTTCGTCGTCCTCCTCGCCGGCGGCATAGGCGGCGGCCTCGGCGCCCTCGCCGCGCAACGAAGCCGCGAAGCCTCCTCCTCCTCCTCATCAACGCCCACAACCCCCACCCCAACAGAACCCCTCCCAGCAGGCGCCTCCCCCGCCCCAAAGGACAACTGCCCCTCCATCCACGGCACCGCGTACGTCCCAAAGGGCGCAGACGGCCTCGGTATCCCCATCGACTTGTACGCCCCCGAGCAGGCCTTTACGCGCCTGTGCGCGACCGACTTTGCGACCGGGCCGCAGGGCGGGAACCCGGGGATACACGATATTGTGAAGCTGTACATGCCCACGCTGGAGGATTGCATTGCTGCGTGTGCAATGTATAATGCGAGGTATCAGTATAAGGTGGATAAGGGGGTGGAGGTGGCGGGGGGGATGTGTATGAGTGTGACGATTGTGAAGAAGGGTGAGTTTTTCCTTTTTTTTTTTTTCCTTTTCTCTCCGTGTGTTTCATGTTCTGGCTTTTGCTTGATGACGGGGATACTGACAGTGGTGGGTGGTAGCGGGCGGGTATTGTTACTTGAAGAATGGGACGGCGAATAATTTCATCAAGGCGGGGGAGAATCCGGATGAGACGTCAAGCGCGTCGATATTGAAGTATTGATGCAGTTGTAATACATGCCTGCCCTCGTTTTCTTTGTGTGTGCCACTGTGTGGGTCGTGGCTTCATCCTTGGTCTTCCTGGTCTTGATCGGGTCGGTGTCTGGTGTCGATGAGCCGGCTTCGGGATCAATCCCGAGCTTGTTGACTATCACACCAGCTCCAAGGGCGTTGGTTCGAAACTGCCCTGGAGGGCTTCGCCGTGCATTATGCCGTGGACATAGGCCTCCCCGATGACTTGATATCGTCCAGGTTCCTTTCGTCTGAGAATAAAAGGCGTCCTCGCGCCTTTCAAGACCCAGACCTCGTCCCCAATCTGCGATGATGTAGGGCCCATGCCCAAGTAGTTGTTGGGTGTACGAAACATGCGATGGCCACGCTTTAACTCCAGCATGCGGCTCATGAACATGATCTGGCATGAGCTGTTTGGACACTCGATTTTGGTTGGACTGATGCACTTTTGGATCGCGGCCTCGTCGGGGATGAATCGCAAGCGCGTTTCTGGAGTCACGTAAACCTCCTTTGCCGTTGTTGTGTTGATGTGGATGTATTCTTCAGGCTCGCCCTTCATCAGCGCCTTCCACAATTTGAACTTTTCGTGCAGCTTCTCGAAGTAGGCAAGGACCTCAGGGGAATCAACGATGTCTCTCGTCTGCGAGCTCTGATGGAGCTGTTGTATTACCAACGCCCGCCCCAGCTCTGAGATGATCCACTCAGAGAAACCGAACCCCATCTTCAGTACTTTAGGATCATTCTCGTCGAATGGACCCCCTACCAAGGTTCGAAAGTACGCTTCGGATCGAGTTGGGTCCTGTTTTGTACGGTGTCGTTTGGGGTGATATCGAGCGGGCAACCGAGAGACGATTCTGGCTGTGCGGGCGAAGTAGCAACCCTTTAGCGCTGCAACATCAATGACATTGTCGATGAAGAATCCGTCAACATGAAGTCGTGTCGGAATCCCCGGGCCTATGCTTGGCGAAAGATCGTAGGAGGTGGAGCCGGAGGCTGAGAAGGCGGGATATCCAGGGCGTTCAAACTGGGCTGCCCCAAGACTTACGCTGAAGTCGGGGACCCAGCTTGGAAGACCTGAAAGTTTCGTGCGGGAGGGATCTTGGACCTGAGACAGGATATCGAGTCTCCTTGTCTCTTGGATGATGGCCAACACAGTTAGTCGGTATAGCTCCTGAGTTGTGGTTCGATAATCCCAGGGTATGCCTGAAAGCTGGGACCCGGTCTTCTCCAGGAGGCCGAACAGGGAGAAGATCTTGTCTCGTGGATCCGTTGCTGCGCATGACCTGCACACACCGAGCAGCAATTCGTGCCACCCAGGCCGCTTCGCTTCGTCCTCATCGGCGTTTCTGTCCTTCTTGTTCAGCAGAGAGATGCTCCCTTCGGCGGCAGCCAGCCTGTCGTCATCGGTACCCGCGGCTAGCCTTCCCTTGCTGGGACGGTTATCAGGTAGCTGTGGTTTTTGGAGAAAATTCCGAATATCCCCAACGCCCGTCACAAACCCCAGGGCCTCCAAAGGGTCCACCTGGAGTACCTTGTTGGAAGTTGGGTAGTCCGTGTCCCCAACGACAGAGTAAAGGGTCTCAAACCCTGCTTTGAGCATTGGTTTCCCGCCCTTGCCCATGATCTTCCCGTTCATGAAACCAAAGCCGTATACGGATAATGATCGGTATAGATACCGTTCATGAAGAAGACGAACAAAAATCTCGACGAAGAGCCACCGGATCATCACTCCACCGCACGCGAGAATCAGATTCTCCGCCAAGACCGCCTCCTGGATGATCCAAGCCCGTCGAAACCACAGCCTCTGAAACAATGCAAAGATAGCATACGCGTCTGACTCGGAGATACCTTCAAGGCAGAACAATGACTTTGTCCCGGGCGGTATAATCTCGTCGATCTGGCTGGAATCATCCGCCTCAAACACCCTGCGAAGAAAGGTCCCGATGGCAGCAGAAGCGTGACGGGAGAGATTCGCTTCCGCTCCCAACCACCCGATGACCGTTCTGGCAGATTCGAAGATGCGTCCCATAATGCGGATCTGGGAATTGCGCTCGTCAACGTCCTCCTGGTTGATACACACCATGTCAACCCAGAGATGTCGACTCAGTGGCCCGTGCGATGCGTCGAACTCTGCCTTCATCTCGGGCTTTCCGTGGTGCCAGAGATGGAGCCGAATGAGAGCCTCAAAAAGGTTCGGCGTCACCATGATGACCTCGCCGTTGCAAACAAGACGACATCTTCGCTCGGCGTCCCATTCGACCTTTTCGTAGGGAATGAGGGGGTGTTGGGCGCGGAACTGCCACACGTCGACGTCAACTTGGACGCGTCGTTTTGGACCATCAAAATCATCACAGTAATTCTTGAATGCGGCCTCAAAGTCAAAGGTTCGAGGTTTTTCGTGGATGGTAATAGGGTTTCCCCAGGTGTAGGAAAGTGCGTCAAAGACGGGGTTGTCGTCGAGGTCCACTTCGATGAGGGAACAGTGGATCTCTGGGCCGAGAACGGGGAGGATTTCGAGAAGACGAATGCTAGTGGGGGTTGGCAGGGGGGAGTATTGGAGATGGGGAAGTTCTGCCATCGTGTTGGGAAGGTGTGGTTCCGCCTCTGAACTCGATGCGGGGACCAGAGTGTGACTGCGCCATGCGATGAGACAACAAGCCAGTCTCGCAAAAACAAGATTCACTTGAATTGGGACAGACACCGCAACGACACCAGCCAGTCAAAAGTCAGCCAATGTTTTCTGAGTCACCCATGGTATTTGGAAGACAGACAGTCTGGTGCGCGACTGCCTGTTGTTGACCTGCGCACGTGCCATCTGCGGGGTTGAGACATTGTTGCCCCACTGAGGCCCGTGCCATGGGGTTCCGTTCAGGGCAGACCCACTGGAGCGGGAGCCTCGCGCTGATCTTTGAAGCTCGCTTCGACGACCAAGCACATGGCCGCAAACAACAAACACCAAGTTGCTGGGTTTCTGTCACCTGCAGCTGGGCTTCTTGCTCTCTGCTGTTCCTCGTATTGCTTTCATTTCTTACCTAATGATATTGAACACATCCGGATGAGAAGGTCCGTTCGGATTCGCCTTGCTGCAACGCCAGACGCCCAGTTTTTCGAGTTTTTGCAGCTGCGATCAGCTCCGGCTCCCCGATGCTCGCCAAGCCCGACCTGCCCAACACCCGCAGCGAGGCGGTGCAGAACGATACCCAAATAACGGGTTGCCGCCATAGCAGCCGGGCGATGCCCTGCAAGATGGCTCGCTTCCCCGCTCAACCGTTGCGCCATGACAAGCTCGGTCTGCAACGACATTGGTTCACCTTGACAACCCCGGCTTGCACGTCTTGCAGCATGGTGGTGCCTGTCTTGCAGCTATGTGCGGCTTGCGCATCGAGAGGGTGATCAGACGGATCGCAGAGCCTCGCCTCCATCTCAAGTGTCAAAGGGATCTTTTCGTCGGCTTCGGCATTTCTCCTAAGACAACACCAACCTTCGACCGCACTGAATCTTGAGAACTTCGCTGCAGCTTACTAGAGCTTACTCGACTTACACCATGGCTCTGCTCGGCCTTGCGCTTCAACTCGTGGTCCTTTTCGCTGCGCAAATGGTTCTCTCGGCTCCGCAATGTCTGTCCCCGCCGACCGTCGCTCTGAACTTGGGCCCCTGCCGAGTTTTAGCTGTTGACAAAAGTGATGTCTCATCCTTTGGTATCACGGTTGGCGTCCAGGGAACGGAAATTTGTGTTGCTCCCAGTACAACCGTCAACTCAACCTTTCTCACCGAAGCTTCGATTTGCGCCGACAACCAGCTCGACATGTCTTCCGAGGAGAGCCAAAAGGGTGTCTCCATGAACTTGAAGCAGTGCCGCTCACGTCGTGGCGGATTCGTCGACAAGAACACCTTGGCCCCCGCCGATGTTCAGGGTGTCAAAGACTTGAATCCCGGTTGGGGCATCTTCGGCAACAAAATCACAGCTGCAGCGAGCGCGACCCTGCAGCTACTGGACGAAAGGGTCACCGATATTGTTGGGTTGATCACCGAAGGACAGAAATCGACTCAATCTCATCTTGCTTTGTCGTCTGGCTCGACTCTCCTCCGACGCCTCAAGGAGAGTGGTCTGATCGGGGCCTTGTCTTGGGTACGTACATGATCCGGGCCCTCCTAACCAAGACCTAAGTTGATAGGAAGCAGGGTCTCAATTCTGGGTCCCAGAGCGTCCTCTTCCCAAGAGTCGGGAGTCTTGTGCTCGGGGGGTTTGATAAGGGAAGTTTGGCCGGTCCGTTTTACGATTACCAGGTATCTCGACTCCCCCTTGAAGGACGGTATTGCCCTTTGCAGGTTCTGGTCACAGGGCTGTCTGTGTCTATGAGAACAGGAAACACCACTACCGAGAAAGAGATTGTGGGCAAAGCCAACAAGTTACCGGCTTGTGTGGAGCCGTATGGGATCCCCAACTCCCCTGACCGGTTTACCGTTGCTGACAGTCATCCAGGTACGACAATCTTTTCAGGATGCCCAAGAACCTTCTGGGTCAGTTCAAAGACCTGTTGAAGGGTACCCCGGTAGAGCCGTCAGCGTACGCTGACAAACTGGTCAACCTTGAGCCAGGCATCGTGTATCGCAAAGACACGGCAGACTTTAACGCCACTTTGAGGTTCACCATCAACTACAACCAAACAGTTGAGGTTCCGTTCTATGAAGTACAGCGAAGTCTCCGCGGTCTCGACGCAAACGGCGCTGTTGTCGTGGATCCTGATTACAACGAGCTGCAAATCTACGGAACCCCAGCTGACGGTGACGCCGCTGTGCTTGGGAAGGCATTTCTATCTCAGGTGGGTTCACAGCACTGTACCCCTCGCATCCCGATTTTCAAGACTTGTTAATGATTGCCGCAGTTGTACCTCTACGTCAATTACGAGAGCATGTCATTCCATATGGCATCCCAGAAAGCAGAGGCGACGACCCCTCTCCCAGAGGCCACAGACGACAGCTGCTCGTCATCTTCGACCGGTCTCACGGCGGAGTCAAAGGGTCTGATCGCAGTTGGCTCAGTTCTTGGCGCATTGCTGATTGCTCTACTCCTGGCTGCCGTGTTCAGATGGCGAAAGAAAAGGAATGCGACGCCACCTCCTGGAATACTAGAAGAACCCGCGACACCGACCAGGCAGGAATCTCCGCATTCAAGTCGAACACCTTCCCGGGGTGATACCATCTTTCCACCGCCGTTCCCAGCGACGACCTCGGTGCGAGACCTGAGCACGGACAGCATCTTTGGGGGTACCCAGGGGAGGTCTTCGCGCACCGGACGGGGCAGCGTTGCCTCTCCCCAATCTCACATCACCTAGCATCGCGGGTTGACAAGGCCAAGATCAAGACTGTGGTTGCTGTGCTGTGCTAATGGGGGTTTGCTAGGGCCTGGCTGCCGGTTATTTAATGACTTTGCGGGTTGCTCACTTTGAGTTTGGAGTTGCTGAGAAGGACAAAGAGTCCAGGGCATGACTTTTCTGCGAGAGAAGGGACAGTCGCTATCAAGGGGCCTCGTATATCACCAACTTAAATATCTCTTTTCGTCAAGGTGGGAGCCCATGTTTGGCTTTTTTTCGGTATTGTTGGTCAGAATGCCAGAAACATTAGTATATTCCAATGCCACGCGCAAGAAGGCACAGGACGGCACCGGCAGGAGAAGCCTCACCAGCGGCGAGTGTCCGAGCCGTCGCCCAATTCGAACGGTACTGCCAGAGCACAGCACAACTCGCGACAGTGGAGGCTGGACGCAGCCCAAAGAATCACACGAGATGTCATAGGGGTGTCATCGGTTGGGTTTTACGCTCGGTCAGGGGGCCAAGCCCGGGGGATGGCACCCCGCATCCCGATGGTGGTGGCTGTGTGCGCCGTCACGGGTGGGCATTGCCACAAGCAACAAGAACATGCTGAACCGGGGCGACCAGTAACAAGGCGATTCCGCAATGCAAGGCAGCAAGCGATCCGGTCATGCATGTGAGGTGGCATGCAGTCTGCCAGCCATTCTTGCTGCAGGCCGTTAATAACCTGCGTCCCGGCCAGTTGGTTCATCGAGTTAGGCCCCCAAGCCCTCCCGGAACATGCTGATTTGACCGCTGGGATCCATCAACATTGGCCATAATGGCTGTCGACCCGCTCTCCATCACCACGGCCATCATAACCTTGGGCAACACTCTTGAGCGCGCCATCAACCTCCTGAACGACATCCAGGATGCACCGCAGAAAGTTATCGACATCAAAAAGGATTGCAACTTGACTCAAGGGGTGCTCAAGAGCATCCGGCGCCAACTCCGAGCCACCGAAGTCGTCCTGCCGACGCTTCACATCCAAGGGAACGAGGATGAAGACGCCGGAGTCAACCTGGCAAACTTGCTGAGAGACAATGTCGATCAGCTACAGCTGGACCTTAACAGCCTCCTCGAGGAGCTGGAGCGGCTGGATCGGTCCGGAAACAGCGAGTCCAGGATCTACGGATGGATCTCAAGGGGTGTGTTGGGATTCCGCATGTCCTATCTCGTGGGCATGCAGAGGAAGATTGTAACGAAACGCGGCCAGCTGCAGCTTGTGCAAAGCAGCCTCCAATTGGAAGTCAACTCGAGAGTGAACCTGGAAAGGCAGGTGCACCACGATGACATGGCGGCGATGCTGATCGGGATGCTGAGACTCTTTGACCCAACCTCAAACATCATGCCGATTGCGCGTCGCATGTCCACGGCATCCGGGGCAAGCTCACCACGGGCCCGCGACGGCAGGGAAAGACTGATGAGGGCGGTCAAGCGAGGAAGGAGACACGACGCCGAGGTTCTGTTACGCGACATCTGGGCGGACCCCAACTTCCTGGACGACCAAGACGGCTTGTCGCCCCTTTGTGTGGCCGCCATCAACGGCGACCTCGCCATGATCGAGGTCCTCCTTCAACACGGCGCTCTCGTCGACCGGTGTTCGCGGGACCTCGCTTCGCCCCTGATGTTTGCTCTCCTGTATAGCCATCCCGTTGCTGCCCTGGCTCTGATCAGACGGGGAGCCGATATTTCCCATACTGACAGCCGCAACTCGAGCGCCCTGCATTTCGCCGTCCACCGCAATTTCTACGCTGTTGTTCAAGTTCTTCTGCGCAACGGTGCAGATCCCAACCTTCGAGACATCGACGGGAGGACACCCTTGCGAGAGGCGGTATCTCGAGATGACCGTGAAATCCAACCTCAGGACACCTCAGTGCTTCGCATTCTCCTGGAACCCAACCGACACGGCATTGCCGCCGACCCTTTACTCGGAACCCACGAGCACAACTACAACCCCGTCCACCATGCTGCACGCAACGGCCACCTTGCCGATCTGATCGTCCTGACCGACCCCAAATACACAGTGGACACCCCGACATGCTCAGCCCCTGACTCGGAAAACCACACTCCCTTGTGGTTCGCCTCCCACGGCGGCCACATCCACATCATCAACCACCTCCTCACAATCTGTCCCCAAGACGCCAACACCCCCTCCCGAGACCCCGAAAATCCCACCCCCCTCATGGCCCTCGCCTTCTCCAAATACGCCTCCCCTGACGCCATCCTCGACGGCGCCTCCGCCCTCTTAACCGCAGGCGCCGACCCCAACGCCCGCAACTCCCACGGCTTAACCCTCCTCCACCGCCTCGCCTCAAACGACAACACCCCCCTCCTCTCCCTCCTCCTCTCCCACGGCGCCGACCCCTCCCTCCCCGACAACACGGGCAAACTCGCCCTCCACCACGCCGCCTCCGCCGGAAACGAAGACGCCCTCACCACCCTCCTCCAACACGAACCCCAAACCCACCCCTCCCCCTCGGTCAACGCCCCAGACAACGAATCCCGCACCCCCCTCATGCTCGCCGCCGCCTCAGGACACGACTACATCATCCACACCCTCCTCCACCACAGCGCAGACCCAAACCTCGTCGACATCCGCGGCTGCACAGCCTTTTACCTCGCCTGCGCATGGGGCCACATCCTCACCGCCTCCCTTCTCCTCGGGGCGGGGGCGGATATCAACTGTGCCAATGAAAAGGGGAATACGGCGCTTCATGCGGCGGTGAGAATGGGGAGGAGAGAGGTGGTGAGGTGGTTGTTGAGGATGGGTGCGGATGCGGGGATCAAAAGTTTTGAGGCGTTTGAGGGGGTGGATGTTGTGGGGACGGCGGGGGAGGTTGCGAGGGGGGTGGGGGATGAGGAGGTGGGGAGGTTGGTGGAGGGGTGGGATTTGGCTGGGAGGGGGGGAAGGAGGGGGGAGGTTTGGAGGGTGGGGGTTGAGGATGGGGGGGTGGATGGGGGGAGGTGAGGATGGGGGGAGTGTGGGATGTGAGAATGGGTTGCTACTGTGTGCTGGTTGTGCTGGCGGAGACCTGGAAGCGAGTGGCGAAGGACATCGGTATTAGGTGTATAAAAAGGGGCAGTCCCATGTATATGTATATTAAGGACGGTGTAAGTTTTGGTGGCAGACATATTCATTCCCCTGACCGATTCCTTGAGCTCAAGCTTTTCCCCCAATTTCACTGAAACTCTACTACAAACTCCTTCCATCCATTCCATCGTGAGATGAGAACGCCCGGGTTCTTTACGGACTCGAAATCCCCCAAACATCCAACGCAACACCCCCCTCAAACGGCCCACCGCCCGCATACGCAACCACCGGATTCAGCCACTCATACTTGGGACTCGCCGTCTCAAACAGAATATGCACATTCGGCGCATACCCCTTCTCAAACACGGCAATCGTCGCATTGTCGCTCGTCTGCAGGACGTAAATCGCATCTGGGCTGAAGACGCCCTTGGAGTCGGTGAGGCCCCAGTCGAGGCCGCCGACGACTTTGCCTATGCATCTGTTAGTATTTTTGCTTCCATGGGTGAGGGGAGGGGTGGGTAAAGTTACCAGAGAGCTTGGGACCGGAAAAGGTACCACCTGAAATGGTCAGGACGTCACGCTTGCCGTAGGGAACCGAGCCGATGAGCATGGGGTCGCCGAAGGTGAGGTTTACGCTGTAGAGGTAGGTGAGGTTGGGCGGTTTGGGCGTGGCGGCCTGCGCGAGAGCGGATGCCGCAAAGGCAAGAAGCGCGAGGGGGAGGGCGAGCATGTTAGCAAAAGTTACTTTCAGGGGTAAATTTTCGTGTGTGGTGGATGTCCCCAACACCCCGGTTGACGGACCCGGGATCGGTTTATATACCCTCCCCAAGTCCACGCTTCGCGATTCCCTGTGCTACCACAAGTCCGAGATCCCCACCTGGATGGTAACATTTCGATGGCTATATCGATTTGATGGAACGGGACATCGATTTGATGGAAACGGGACAGGGGCTCGGCGGCTAATACACGCAGCCGACCTGTCAAAGGGGAGGGCACGGCGAGCTGCCGTTTTTTGCCTGAAGGGTTGCACGCATGGAATATGGATGGCAAATTGGAAATTTGGGAGTCTCCTCATGCTCGGGACTCAGAATCGTGGTGCGAATTGACCGGTGCTGGCTGTACGGTACCTGCATGAGTTGTCTGAACGGTAGATTGGTTTTTATGTTCTGGGAAGGGGTTTGGGTTCGTTCGACTACGGTGGGTAGTAAGCCGCAGTCCCTCAGTTTTCAGCTGCATGAAAATTGCATAATGGGTGCATCTTTGGCCGGGTTTCTGGCAGTCTGGGTGGTGAACTACCTAGGTAGACAACACTTGCTACCTTCTCATTCTTCCGTACAAACAAGAGGATGCCCTCACTGCCGCCCAGCTCTGATACCGATAGATCAGGCATCTGAGTCTTTCACCTCCCTTGTGGGAAACCATTCTGTGTCTTCCTGTTTCCCTGTTTCGCGATTCACCTTTGCATGGCATGTCTTTTGCTGCGACGTCCCTGCCTCATCTTGCCAGCGCCAGTCAATTGTGGTATGGAAGCTGCCGTTGTGCTCGTGCGGAGTACCATCGTTATTACTTGTTCCCTAGTTAGTCTCTCTTGTGGTAGCAGGAACGGTGGATTAATAAGCCTGCTCCATACCGGTAATGTGGCCTCGCCGAGGGAGGAATCCACCCTGCCTGAATGCCGATCGCTTTAATGTTCCAGAGAGATTGACGATCTAGAGCCATATTGCATTGGGGTGCGGTGAAATGACGGATGTGGATGGAAGAAAGTGTCAAGGGTGAATGGGCACTGTGAAGCTAAAACTGTCTTCTGCTGAACCCTTGAAGGATGTTGAAAAGCTTTCCACCGCTGAGTTTTGAGTCTGTAGGCGATATAAATACTGCTACTCGAATGCAACAAGAACCTTTCCGTGCTCTTGGTTCGCGTTTTGCTGCCCGACGAGGATGAGCCGCATGTAGAGTGTGACAGCAGTGATAGGTACATACTTGCCAAACTGACTCATAAAGTGTGCGACTGTCCTCCTCTCCAAGGTGGTTGCGTATCACAGCTGCAACGATATAGCCAATAAGCTCCTCCAATAGTCGACACAGATAGCCACGTCACCACACCATCAAATCTGGTTTAGTTGGCTTGGCTTGCATCCGCACCAAGGGGTGTCGTTTGTCAGTCTGTCAAAGGTTGGGTCAGTGCCAGAAAGGCGAGTTGGGCTTCGGTTCGGCTTTGTCTTCATGCAGGTGGCGCCGTTGTCGAAAGTTGATTAGGTGGTGAGCTCGACTGGAAGGAGCCAGCAGTTGGGCACCGGCTCGAAGCCTGAAAAATCTCATGATAAAACGGGGTCAGCATCCAACCAACTCCCAGGGGCAGATAAATGGATCGTCGTCAAGACAATGTTGGTGTTTGCCGGGTTTGGAAAATCATCAAGTTGGCCAGGCCAGTGAGAGTCACCGCGTTTGTATTTTTATAGGGCAAGGGCGGCAGGGCGTGGGAATTGCTGAGCGTGTCATCTTGAGGTTTTCTAGCCGAGACACCTTCCCGGGGGCACTTACTCCCGCGAAAGACAGTCCACCCATGTCCACCAACGGGCAACTGCGCGCTTCGCAACGCCTATACTGTTCTAAACTTCTCACCGAACACGACTAGCAGCCGTCACATCGCTTGATACGTCCCGTAATTCAACTTCTCGGCCGTCTGGCAAACTCCAGTCCCCTCCATCAATGTTGTTTTCATCACACTAACCAGCACTTATCACATATTCTGTCCCGGACGGTCTTAGACCTGCATGAGTTGTGTGAGCAGTGGATTGGTTTTTATTTTCTGGGAAGGGGTTCGAGGGGCATTGTTTGTGGGGAATTGCTTGTAGTGCAAAGATAAGCCGCATTTTGTCTCTTTGTTGCAACGTGCGCCGAGGTGGTGTTGCTACGCTGGGGTGATGGCCCCATATGCATTGTCTCTAACAGAACCAATTGTTTCGCTAGTGAAAAAAAAAAAAAGCTCGAAACCCTTTTCTTGCGCCGCTACGTATAAGCAACACCAGGCACAGGCGCCGTAACCTCCTCCGGAGAAAAAGCACATCGTCTTGATCTCAACTGCCCACCAGGATGTATGTCCCCCTTTTCTTCGACGCTGATCTGCACCTCACCCCATTGTAGAGGCTTCTCTGCCACATCCGACGTTGCAATTTCATCCGGCAAATGGCAGGCAGCAGAGATGGCAGCACTGCAATTCCCAGCCACGGGCATCCCAGTCTTGAGCCGTCGGGAAGACAGCCCAAGAAGAAAAGATATCATGATAACACCCATCATGTTAAAAGCCAGGGTAGCCACGGGTGAGAAGCCGCAGGTCGTGGTGTAAGTGGGCTTCGGGTCAGGTGCAAATTCGCTCGGTGGTAGAGTCGGGTGCTCGATATCCACGAGGAAGATGCTCTGCGATGCCGCCCAGTGCAAGAGACCAGATAGAACCATCAGCGGCACCGCAAATCTGTATGGGAGTTGCAAGAGGTGCGAGGTTCGTTGTGACCCCACGGGGGCGGATGAAACGCGAAGGCCTTTTCTCTTGCGCGCAAAAGTGTCCCATTCGCTGGCCATGGCCATGGCTGTGAACTGAGCATTGTAGAGGAAGTAGGCGGCCGAGATGATGGGTTGGGGACTGTTGGCGATGAGGATCGCCACGATGACAGGCACGGACGCGTTGGTTTCAATCTCGGCGAAGTTGATAATTGTTCGACTGTCCGCTGTGCCAATGCCGATTTGGAAGAGGGATGCGATGTCTTTGGCGCCGCGTAACGACTGCAACCCTACGCCAAATAGGATCCAGCATGCCATGAAGAGGAAGACGTATCTGTGAGACGGCTAGATTTAGTATAACGTACCTCGCAAGGGATGTAGGGACTTGAAAGTCAAAGGACTCGGACCAGAAACTCACAATGCCACGGCCCAAAATGTTCTCGCTCGCCCAACCGCTGCAATCCACCGTTCTTTTGAATCTCGATAGACCTTCACAAACATGGCGCGCTTCTTGAAGTCCGTCTTGCTCACCAGACCATGCCCCTTTGTGGTCTCGTCAGGCCTCTTCAAGAACGAGGCAACAGCATCGCCAATCGTCAACAACGGTTGCTTCCTGATGACGACCAACAACAGGGTAAAAGCGACGACCTTGGCGAGATTGATGCACACGACCAGAACCGCAATAGTCGTATTGAAGTAAATGTCGCAAACGTCAGGGGCCTTCTCGCTGAGACAATACTTGACCCGCCTTTTCCACACGACCCACTCCGAAGCATTAGACCTCCACGGCGCGCCGGCAAGCAGCTCTTCGCACGGGGGGTCGCATCGAGCCTCGTTGAAGTCGTCGCACAGAAAGTAGAATGGCTGGCTGATGTGGCACCCGGCGTGCTCGGTGCGGTACACGGCATTCAAGACTGTACCGACGTCGCCCAGTTCCAGCGATCCTGGTGCGCCCTCGTGGACTAACACCAGGTCTCCGCGCGATGACTGAAAGGGCTGGGCGTATGCGGCGAAGCATTCTGCGTTTTCCAGCCTCTCGAGCTGTCCTGATAGAATCTTTTGGTGTACCGCATCTGCTTGCTGACGTCGGGTGGGACGGCCAAATGGTTCCGAGGATTCCCACGAATAGTGATCCTTGTATTGGGGAATCCCAGGTTGCGTAAAATGCTCAACCGCGGAAATGGTGGTGTATTCGCTGGGCCGGATGGATGCAAAGAGGGCCGAGTTGTAGCTGTAGTGTGTTGGAGTAAGTGGTGAAGAAAGACTTGTTTTGAACATACAACAAATGCAGTGGAAAGGAAGACAGTCCCAGAAAAAGCCATAGCGCTGCCTTGGCGGGATTTATCGAGAACAAGTTACGCGCACTCGGTGTCCCAATGTCAAGCCATCGCCCCTTTTCGTGAGCTCTGTCGACTTCTTCCCGTGTGGGAGCCGAGATGCATTGCATGCAATAGTTGCTGGCGCTGAGGAGAATGGTGCTCAATGCGTTGATGACGACGTGACCGATGATGTTGACTGTCTTTGTCTTTGAGCAGCTGCCGCTGAAGAGCCTGCGTCGGTCCCAATCGCCGGGGTTGTTGTTGACCGCCCAGATGGTAACGGCCGCATTGATCAGCAGGACAATCGAGGCAAAGACGATGTTGAGGATGACCGCGCCCCTCCAGCCCCGGGGCAGCCACCTTGTCGGGGGCATTGTAGGGCCTGATGCTTGAGGGGAGAGAAGCCTGGGAAACTCTCATGGAGACTCGAAAAACGTTTCTGGACGAGATTAGTATCCCGCAGATTGCTGGGATGGCTGTGCCAACGCACGGATTCCACGCTTTCCCGGTTTGGGAACTTGTTGTTGCGGTGGACAAATCAGAGAATGGCACCTCGTAAAAACCAGATGCAAGAATCCTTGGCAGCTGAAACCAAACCATGGTTGTGGTAGAGTCTTGGCGAGAGCCTTGCTGCTTGATTGGGTGTTCAGCAATGATCTCCGTCACCACGATGGAATTGTAGTTGGCATTTGGAAGACGGACCAAAGATTCCCGATTTGGAAAAAGGAATGCGTTCCATTATCTACACAGGGTTGATGGACCACCACATGAACCATGATATCGAAGGTACCGTTGTCTCTATCACGGATTAAAATCCCAGTAACATGAACAAAGCCATCGTCCGACCCTCGCTCCTTTCGGCTGTGATTCTCTCGAATTGTCGCTGTGAACCTTTGGTCACTGAAACTCGGATCTGTGTCCCATCGACTTTGTTACAATCGTACAATGGTGCGACGTAACTGAACAATGTAACCCTTCTATCGCTACCCTCACTTGAGCTTGCCTCCCTGAGGCCCTCCCCGTTGTTATCAAGACACTCAGACCGCAGAGTGCGGCACACTGCCATGTCTAAGCAACTCCACCCTCTGTAGACGTGTAGTTTGGTGGAGGGTTCATAAGTGTTTGCGGAGGGGGGTGGAACGGGAGCGTTGCCGATTTGGGAACACATATGGAGGGCAGAAGATGGGCCGTATTTGCCGGGGAATGATGCAGTTGATGTCGTGGATTTGTCAAGCGGGAATGATAAGGGGTTCAGTCTGGACGAGAAGTTGAGCCTGGGTGTTAATGTTCATTCGGCATTCTGGGGGGCCTTAGTTGCAACTTTACAGTGTCTGTATGTGACGAGGGAATACAGAACTGAAGTTGGAAAGATGGGGAGCCAAATCATCGAAACACCAAAACCAGCAGTCCAGTCATTATCTTCAAATTTATCCTTCCCACCAAACGCCTTTCGTTACCCATCCCATCCCACCCAGTCTACCTCACAAAACCTCATGATACTTGAGCAAAACCCCAATCTTATCCAAAACCTTCCTGTCTTCCCTCAACGCAGTCTCCAAGAAATCCGGATCCTCGCCCAACTCCGCCGCCAACGCCGCCCCAATGGCAAACCTCAACACAGCATACCCCCCCATATCCACCGGCTGCCCAATAAAGCACCTCAGCCTCACCATCTCCCTCTCCTCCTCACTCGCCTCCCCCGGCAACAACCCCTCCCCATCCGCCGTCAACAACCTATGCACCTTCTTCAGCCCCGCCGTCTTCATCGGCGCACCCTCCGCACCAAACACCTTGAACGGTACAATCGAATTCACCCCTCCCAGCTGCGACGCATGCCCCCCTTCCCCTTCCCTTTCCTCCAAAACCTCCAAAAAGCCACACCCCCCCATAACCTCCCTCACACCGCCCACCCAGCGCCTAATCCCCTCCCTCGCCGCCGCTCCCGCCCTCGCCACCCTCTCCATCTCACTCACACCGCACGCCCAGCGCAGCAACAACCCCACATTCACCGGCTTCCCCGGCAACGCACCTCTCAACCCCGGTAGGGCCTTGGGAACTTGCATCTGTCCGAGATACCCACCCAACCCCTCCCCAATTTGTATCCCCTCCTTCTTCAGCACCCCCGCGACGGAGTCTGGAACGATCGCCATTCCGCAGAACCCAGGGGCGCTGTAAAACTTGGAGGCAGTCATGAGCACGACGGCGCCGCGCGAGAGGTACCAATCTAGTTCTTCGGATTCGGTGCGGCCTTGGCAGGCGTCGAGGACGGTGAGGGATCGTGCGCCGAGGCGGGACTGGAGGGTTGTGACGAGATGGCGGGTGGTTATGCGGGAGCCGAGCTTGGAGCCGTCGACGGCGTGGATGATGTAGAATGGGTCGGATTTGGATGTGGGGTCTGAGGGGGGGATGGAATTGAGGACGGTGGTGTCGAAGTCGGGGAGGAGGGAGCCGTCGGGGCTGCGGGCGGAGAGGGAGAGGACGGTTGTGCCGTCGGGGAGGGAGGAGTCGGAGCGGACGAGGGTGGATGGGGTGGGTGTCGGGAGGTGGAGGTTGGAGTTGCTGCCGAGGGGGACGTATTCGGAAAAGTGGGTGCCGGCGGCGGCGTTCGGGGTGTTGGAGCCGACTTCGCCGAGGCCGGTGACGACGTTGACGACGCCGGTGCAGCCGAGGGAGGCGGCGGTGAGGGTGGCGATTAGCAGGGGGGTGTATTCTGCGTCGGTGCCTGAGGGGTGGAGGATGATGTGATGGCGGGTGCGGAGGGCGAGGACGGCCGAGATTCGGCGGCGGGTGTCGTCGAAGGCGTCGTCGAGGGATTCGACGCCGTTCCAGATGTCGTTGAGGCGGGCGCAGGCGGCGTTGAAGGCGTTGCGCGAGGGCGGCGAGCAGGTGCAGGTGCCGCGGATGATGGCGTTGGGCACCGGGTGCGGAGGGCAAAAGTATTTGTTTCCGCTCGGGGTGAGGTGGAGGCGCTCGTCGCCGCCTTCGGTGAGGTGTCGGGACGTGGCTTCTTGGAGGGCTTCGGCGGCGAGGGTCGAGAGGGCGTTGCGGAGGGATTGTTCGTCGCAATGGCTCAGGGAGAGGTCGAGGGTGAAGATTCCCTTTGTTTCGGAATACGAGAGGTTCGGGAGCGAGAGGTCATCGCCGCAGTCGCGGGACGAAGGGCCGTGTGCTTTTTGCCATTCCGTGAAAACGGCGAGGCCAAAGGTCGGATCGACATCGTCGCTGGTGTGGCTTGGCGGTCTCAAGGTGAAGGAGACGGTAAAGGGTGAAAGTCGGCTCTTTCCGGGCACAACGCGGAAGACGGGACCTGCATTTCGGATGCAGTTTTCTGCCTCGGCGGTTGACAGGCGGTAAGGGACGGCCTGGAAAGGGGTCGTGGTCGCTGCGGTGGTGGTTGCGGTGGCCATTGGGTGGTGCAGGAGGAGGAAGCTAGTACATGTGCCCCTGGTTGGTAGCACGGTGAGCACGCAATGGGCTGGGCATATCCCCTCATCATCCGACCCGGAGCGGCTCCCGTCAAACTTATATGGACGACCTTCCCCACGTCCAAGACCCCATGTCGACTCAATTCCTGACCATCATCTGCACTCTCGCCGACGCCGAACCATCGAATGCCGGCTCCCACCTCGACTTGCACCGCCGTACCCCTTCGGCCCCCCGTGGCCCCGCCGGCTTCCGATTGGCCCCGGCCGAGACCAGGCCGTGGGGGTTGGTCGAATCCGGGGAGGCTACCCGCCGACCGCACAGCCTGCACGCAGACGAATTTTCATCCTCCCGCGCACGTTCTCGACCATGGCGTACCAACGCAACGTGCCTCGGCCGCCTTTACGAGAAAAGATCAAGGGTTTTGAGCTTCCCCATCGCGACAACCGGGTCACATGCTCGGTGTAGGAGCCGCCACGTCGATCTCGCTGCCGCTGCGGCATCTCCGTGGCGCGGGTCATGACACAAGGAAAAGGCGAGGCGGCCTTCGCCGTGCGGCCAGCCCCTGAGCGTTGTGCGGATTGGCTTGAGACGCATTCTTGTGTCGCGTGTGTCCTTGCCGAAGGGGACACTTGCGCGACCCGTGATGCCATCGATCGGGAACAGCCTGCATACCATTAATAATGGTGGCAAGCTCACCGGTCCGGCCCGGTACTCTCGTCGAATTGCTTGTTGCCAAGCTCGCAGGGCCGCTGCGCAGCACCTGTCGGGCTAGCTCCAGCCGCCCTTAGCAGCCTTCCTCGACTTCCCCGACACTGAGCGATCACCAATGCTCCTTCGGGCCTTGCCGGGCTGCGGGGTGGCCGGCCGACGTGGTCTGTCGTTCGCGTTTGTTTCTCCGTCGAGCAACTTCCGAGTGGTGAGCGGTGCGGCTAGGTACCTGTTGTTCATCGAACGATAAGGAGGAGTTCCTTGTGACGGGAAGGAACAAAGTCAAAGAGAGGGACTTTGGATTCTAATCCGTGGACACTAGCATCGCTGGCGCTTGTGATGAAGCTAGTTCGGAAGCGTTGCCAAGGCAGGCGGGTCTGGTGTCACTCTTCGTGCTGCGGAGGCGGGAGATGTCGCGGGTCGCGGCAAGTATTCGACGGTGTCGAAGAATTCCTCCACTTCGTCGATGCACTGTCCTGCGGCTTCGCTTTTAGTGCTGTCTCTGTCCGGGTCCTCCGCAGTGTCATGGGTGGTCAGTTCAGGGGCTTGGCTGTTGTGCTGACGTTCTCCTTCACTCGCATTCTCTTTCGGTTGCCCTTTTTCCCCGTTGCGTGCCGATGCAGATGTGTCGTCAACGATTCCATGCCAGAGCCTTTCCTTTGAATCACACTTCGTCTTCGCACGATTGTGGTCGGATTCGAACAGCTTCCGTTCCCGTTGAACCCACTCCTTCATCTTCTTGTGGCTGCCGTCTTCCTCACACTTCAATTTTTTGTCGAGGAACAAACCTGCCTCCCAGTTCAGCTCTCTTAATTCGAGCACAAGCTCGACAAACCGAACAGCCTCTTCGAGGGTTGGGCGAAGCACACGCCAACGAGGCCGCACCGACCAAGCTCGCCAAGACAGCGAATCTAAACACGTATCGCCGTCGACATCGAGTGCATCCGGGTCGAGACCCGGAAACCAAGACGCCTCATAGTTGTTGGTCCGAATACAACGTGGAGATAGAGCCGAACGATGCAACACTGATTCCTTAGCCTGGTTGAGCACATCGACTCAGGCGCCGAGCTCCAGGAGCGGTCCAACGAGATGTGGCTGAAGAGAGATGCACGTCTCTAAACTATGGTCGGTTTTACCAAGCAGCGCATCGTGAATCGCACTCGCACTGGCCCGTATCCGAGTCTGATGAAGCTCCTCGTCGTTCTGACAGAGCAGCTGTCGAAGGGTGACCTGTCTTGGCTTGGTCTGATTTTCCTCATCGGATAGGGAATAAAGATATTCTCGAGCGTGATCCCGGGCACTCCTACTTACGATGGTGCAACTAGTATCTGTGCTTGCTATGGTCGTGCTGTTATGCTTACAAGCCGCTGCGGAGGTCTGGACTTCTGGCGTCAACACCAAAGCGGAGAAGTGAAGGTATTGATGACGGAATACCCCGTAACGTGGCGCGTACTGAAGAAGAAAAGTTAGTAAATGCACTTATTCTACCGAGGGTTGCTGAAACTCACGGAAAGAAGAGTAAGCCCCAACGGGGATATGACGTCCGTGGGTAGGATCCCCATCATTGATAAAGATGCTTCAACGTCGTCTGACTCTAGGATACATTCGATGTACGGTATCCAGACAAGTCTGGGAATCCTGATCCATAATGAGGCGCCAGAACCAGTCAGGGTGCTCCAAGTCACCGATGTGAGCACGGCTCTTGCTGCTAGCCATGTCGGAGGCCAATATCGTATCGTAGCAAAGGCGGCGTGTTTGGTGGAAGAGAGACTACACACGCAGGTCTTGCAGTTAATTGGCCGAATAAAGCCTCGCAAGCCGGTGATCGTAGGAGACAGTGTGCCGAGTGCCGAACGCAAGCAAACGGCGTCCGCAAAAAGGTTGCCGGGTGGTAGCACGAGCAATAGAAGTGAGTTGGGCGCCATTCAACCGTTGGCCCTTCCAGGGCACTCAGGTCATCTTCTTGGGATCTTGGTGCGCACGATGCAACGGCCCGACACGGAAAGGGCTGGCCGCCTGGCGAAACTCGGGCCCTGCTCTACTGGCTGCCTGCTCGCCTGGTGAAGCTGAAGGCCAAGCTCGTTGAAACTGGACTTGGAAGCTTCGCAGGCGAATGTGCGGGGCCTCTGGCAAGACCCTTGCGGAGGGAGGATTGCGTGTCGTCCTGTCGCCTGTTATGAGGATTCGACCTGTTGGTCGAGCTCACTGTCGTAGATTTGGCCGGGGCGAAGATCGACACTGCTTTGCTGCAGTGCCTGCAACTGCAGCGAAAAGCTGTTTAAACTCGTATTCGACAACTCAATGAGACTTTTTACATTAGATACCATCAGCGAGTTCTGGGCCCTGAAATTTTGTTTGAGATTTGTTAGTCTCTCAGTTGTAAGAACCATGATGAGCTATGCCCCTGCGTAGTGCTCACTGCGGCAAAGCAAGTAGACAGCTCAAGATGCAAATGTTGGACTCGGTGGCGCAAATTCTCGATGTTGTCCTTTTCACGCGGCCACCGGATTCGTGGTATGCGGTGCTGGCTCTTATCGTTGAAACCCTTGCTTGCAGCCGTCATGCGCTCTGCGAACTCGCTGATGTCGCGTGTGCAGTCCTGGAGCTTTCTTTGCAGAGTCTCAACCGCCACGAGAGTGTTTTCCGGCATTCGAGGGCCAAGGATTTGTAAAGCTGCGATGCTGGCGCGAGTGACCTCGAGGACAAGTTCGAAAGCTGAGATATCGTCGAGGAGGTGCGCGAACTCGCGTGGTCCGTTGCTTAGCAATCGCAGAGCCCGCACTCCTCCGGCGATCGCGGAGGCGGCCTGTCCGATGGCGATGGCGCTGGCGGTGACTGAAAGGGGATCCATTGATTCAAGCGGTAGTGAGGAGGGGCGATGATTTGGTAGCAATATTGACGTTTTCGCGCGCGGTGGGTTTGGGAGTTGTGGGTTGGTAACAGGGCAGACTTGTGTCAGTCACGGTCAGGCTCCAAGGCAGCAGCGGTAGATGGTCGCCCGGTGGAAGTGCCAGTCAAGGGAAAGAGCGGAGAAACAGTCGCTCACCCAATCAATGCCGAGTGGAACGAGAAGATGCATGGCACCAGCTGCCAGCCATAGCCCTAATCTGCCAAACAAGGTGATTCGCTCAACACCTGAGGCAGGCACGCAGCTCAGGGCGAATAAGCCCGACCCGGTCACAACCTGGAACTTCTCGTGCTGCATCCCAGCACAACACTGCCCGAGTATTTCCAATCGTTCTCGACATTAGTGGCCTTCAAATCTACCTGCCTCCCAAGTTGCCTTGCCGTCGACAAGTGAATCTCAGCACTGATATAAACAGTAGGATGAGTGTCCCCGCATTGACCGTCATCTTTTTATTCTTCGCTCGACGCAACCCGAAGGAGAGATCCGAGTCCGACTCCCCAGCATCTGCTGCGCGAACCATGGAGGGCTAGACTGCAGGTTGCACGCTGTCGCGCTACATGTAGCCAATGACATCCCGCGGTTCAGCGCCCTTTCCTACGTCTAGGACACCCCATAGCAGGACAGAGGCTATTCTCGTCAATGGCATGGAGATGTTCATCACTCCGACTCTGCATGCCGCTTTGAAGGCAATTAAGCAAACTGGGAACCCCGATATCCGGAGAGAAATCCTGTGAGTCTTCGGCTATCACTTCAGGGGATAATGAACGACGAGCTCTTTGTTCGCGGTGAGCCTGGAAAGGAGTCGGGGGGGTTCGACGCACAAGTTAGCTCCTAGATGGACCTGTGAGGTCTCGATTCCGGCCACATTTGCATAGTTAACCTTGGAAGTTTGGGGCTTTGACCTTATTTGATGCGGTTGATGGGAGAGATGCATGCTTCAGTCGACATGGTCTCGAATAAGAAACATATGTCTTTCATATTGAGCTACTCAGTGCGTTTCAGGAGGCCTGCTACTTCTGAGAATCAAGTCGCTTCAAGGAAAGCCGTCATGTAATTGAGAAGCTACGCCAGTGGCACTCAGACGGTGCATCAGTCAAGGCGGTCAGGTCGGTCTCCGCCAATTGCTCGTCGGCTTCGACAGTTTGCCGGACTTGGCATTTCCCACTTGGATACTCTAAAGGCAGCTCAGAGACTGGCTGTTTCAAAACGTCAGTCGTATTTTCCATTGATCGACTTTGGGTTTGCGTACTTCTCACGCTTGCAGACAGCATCGCGCTTGGTGTTGGCCGTCAGGGACTCATCCGCGACCGCGCTCTTCTTCTTCAGGCAGCTCAGAGATTGGCTATTAACTCTGTTAGGCTGTCCAGTTCCTGGAAAGGACTTGAAAGACATACTTCTCGCGCTTGCAGACGAAGCTCTCAACCGGCTCGGGCTCGCGCTTGACGTTGGCTGTCAGAGACTCATCGGCAACTGCGCTCTTTTTGCGCAGGCAGCTCAGGGACTGGCTGTCGTACGAATTAGTCCAAAATCATGCTCGCAAAACACAGGCTACGCACTTCTCCCGCTTGCAGACAAAAGTCTCAACCGGCTCTCGCTTCACGTTGGCAGTAAGGGATTCGTCTGCGGAGGCGTCCTTGCGCTTGAGGCAGCTCAAGGACTGGCTGTTGCGCCGAATCAGTACCGAAACACAGATATTCAAGGGAAGTGAAGAGTCGGCCCACTTTGCACGCTTGCAAACGAAAGTCTCAACGGGCTCACGCTTGGTGTTGGCTGTGAGAGACTCATCGGAAACACTCCGCTT
The DNA here is from genome assembly GCA_033296975.1 of Podospora aff. communis PSN243. Classification (NCBI taxonomy): domain Eukaryota; kingdom Fungi; phylum Ascomycota; class Sordariomycetes; order Sordariales; family Podosporaceae; genus Podospora; species Podospora aff. communis PSN243. The sequence continues at coordinate 129,520 of MU865958.1, read as the reverse complement.
GTACTCGGCGCCATAGTCGTCCTCGGAGCGAACGGTCAGGTCGATGATATCAGGGGTTGGGATTGCCAACACCATCGAGGCCGAAGCCAGGAGAGTGCCAACAATGTACTGTATGAAGAGCATATTGAAGTCACGATGGTGTGGTGTTGGATGAGAAGTTTCAAAGTGTGGGATAAGTCGCTGAAGTATGGATGTTTGGATGCTTGATGAAGGGTCAACCGGGACGGGGTCATCCTTGTGTATTTATAGTCCTGCGGAAGGATCGTGGGCTGGGATATTTGTTAGTCGTAGCGGAACCCGGCCGTCACATGTATCCACAACGTACCTCTCTGTCTACCAACATCGGTGATCTGAGGTCCAGCCCAAAAACATTTTCCCACGGTGACATGGTCCAACCCCATCGGAATCGTCACACGCACCATCAAGGCATTGGGAGCCCAAGAGCCCGTGAAGTTGCCGCGTATCCCCTCGCCCCAACAGCAGTTGAAACAGAATACTAGGAAACGGTCAGAAAACGGGGTTTTCATGGACCCGTGCATTATTCTCGCCACCCTCTCGACCACGGAGAAGCCCGAACTACACCGTTTTGGGCGGGTTTCCATCGCCGTTATCCCCGAAATGCGGCAATGTTGCGTCTGGAATGCGTCGTGGAGCTGCGTCCTACCATTCTACATCAAACAATGGTACCAATGGCATCGGCAGTCGAGGTCATCTACACCGGAAACCTTCTTCCACCTTCCTATCCTGGGCTTTTCGATGATGAAGTAGCCGATGATTCGACCCCACGACGCCAAGGTGACAAGACTCGAAACGGATGCCTAGCCATCCATTGGATTGCCATGTGGGGCGTGGGATGTTGTTAGCCGCATCCTTCACCATTCCGCCAACGGCCGTGCCTTGTCAGCCTCACGGCGGTTAGTGCACCCTCCGATGTCAAGTTAGGCCCCAAGATGCAACGGCATAAAAACGCGGTGCAACGTTGTTGACCCGGGACCAGTACATCGGGTTCAATGTGACGGCCCAATGGTGCGACCCACGCCGCACACTAACACGACCAACATCAATCCCCGATCACAGGATCAGCGCTGCATATCGGGGTCATTTGCGCAAAAAGAACCACAAAAGTCGGCCGAGATTTGTCATGATCTAACTTCCAACCGAGCCAGAAGATTCCCCCCGATTCTGCCTCGTCAGCAGCTGCCTCTTCCCTGCTGTCCTTCTTCCAAGACATTGTCAAGAACGACCTGATTCTTTTCACTCCTCAGAATGCCAAATTCCCAGCCGGCTTTCTTCCAGCAGACATTCCCAAACATCATTGCATCTTTGAACACAGACCTCATCATGCCGTCGAAATACTTTCCTCTTTCCGATGACAGCCCCAGGGAAAGCGACGAAGACGCAAGGTCGTTGCTAGGAAGCAAGAATGTCTCCAAAAGACAACCCTGGTATCCAACACTGCGAACCTCCCTCCTAGCTACCGTCGCCCTCGTGTTATACAGCCTTGGTATCAGTTGGGTTACGAAGATAGTCGTTCAAGGGCCTCACCATCGTCAACCTCCCGAACCCGCTTCCAGCTGTAAGTCCATCGAGATGAAGGTCGCAAAAAGTGATGCATGCTAACACTCTTAGTTCCACATCCCGATGAGAAGGAATATGTCATCACGACGACAGGTCAGCCCGGAAACACCTGGGTGCACAACCTCGTGTACGGCAAACCCAGTCCGGAGGTTGATGAGGCGTGGTTCGATCTGCTCAAGCGTATGTTCCGCTTTCATCTGTGCAGACATGACAAGCATTGACACCGAAAAGCCTTCAACACTCGCGTCCCAGCAGAGCGATACGAAGCCAGCATGGGAAACCGCTCGTCGGTTCGCATCTCGGATGGATCGGGAGACTACTACGTCACACTGACCATGTATCACGAACTGCACTGTCTGGTATGTCTGCCCGTTAAACACCTCGAAGTCTCTAAGCTCTAACTATCGGCGATCTACTAGATGCGCTTCAGATGGTTCCTACACCCCGGGTACTACGCCAACAAGACATGGGAGGAACAGGCCAACGATGCAGGGCTGATGGGGCACTACAGTTCGTCTTTCTTCCTTTGTCTTGATCAATAGCATCACGGCTAACAGTACTTTGCACAGGACATTGCGTGTGGAGTCTCCTTGAATCCGTCATGTGCAACGGTGACACATCCATGAGAACATTCCACTGGGATTCCATGAAGCCGGCACCGAAGCCTGATTCGCCTGCGGAGAGAAAGTGCGTGAACTGGGACTGGCTGTATAAGTGGACGCTGGATCGGTCGTTCCTGCTGCAGGACAGGAAGCTAAGCCATCCAACCTATGGATTGCTGGATGAGAAGTTGATGCCTGTGCATCCGAAATTGTGAGATTGATGGGACTGAGCGACTGGAAGGAGTAGAATAGTGCCCTCAGGAAACTGCATCAATATGAGTTATTTCACATCACAGAATAATTTGGTTCACTTCAGATCCCGTCCCACGTCGTTTTGAACTTTGGTCTATGTCACGGTTGGGACATTTGTCTCACAGAGGTGTGGATGACGAAAAAAAGGAGGTATTTTTTCTTCGCTCACCAATCACTTCATGTTTATCCACAGTCCGAAGCTTAGAGCCATAAATTGACATGACGGTGCAAAAGTCTTGCAAATCGCTGTGCGGCAGAGAGGATATGTGGAAGTTTGACCATGCCACTCGCTTCTATTCTCCTTTCAATTTACAACTCGTACACCCCCTGCCCCCCATGCCCATGCTCCTTACCCCCATCACTGAACTCCTCCCCCCTCTGCATCTCCCCTCCCCAAATACCCTTTACCCTCCTACACGCAGGATACTTCACCTTCGCCACGACATTCACCTCCTCCATTTTCGTCTCCTTCTCCAACAACGCCCACCGACAATGCTTCGTGTGCGCATAACTGTCCAAATGGCTATCAATCCATCCCTTGATTACAAAGGCCCGATGCATCTGCATCCACATGAATGTACAATGCACGACGTGGTATTTCCAATCTACAAAGAGTGAAACATCCCCCTTTAGTGCGTCTGTGAGGGAAACTGTTTTGCTCGTTCGATTTGGTTGCGTGTAAAAAGTCCAGTTATCGTAGGCCATGAAGTCGTCCATCAGTTCGGCATCGTAGCACTCGTGTGTTTGCCATGCAAAAGAGAGAATGTCGAAGTGGCAGCCGCGGGAGCGGGCTTCGTCGGGAGTCGTGCCGCAGGAGGTGTGCACCGGGGAGGGTGGTGAAGTTGAAGTTGGGAGGTCGATATTTGGGATGGACCAGGACTTGAGGACCAGGAAGAGCGTGAGTGTTGTTGTTAGAAGGGGGAGGAGGTACAAGGAGAGGCGGAGAAGGAGAGACGGTTGTTTGTTGGGGTTGTTGCCGGCATGGAGTTTCTCGTAGTGGAAGCGGTTGAGGAGATTCATTTCGACGGCTTCAGGGGGAGACAGCAACTGATCGCGGTCTGTGTACGAGTGGATTCTGACTTGGAAGAGTTTTCAGGGCAAAGGAAGTGGGCGAGCGAGAGTCCCTGAAGCCGGACGACAGTGAAGAGAGCTGACACCAGGACTGTGACTCAAACGACAAATGCCATCGACTGTCCCTTCCCGTTGTCGGGCCGGTGCATTTCCCTGCTCCCAGTTTGGTGTCGGAAGTGGAAAGTCCTAGTGTCACCCCGGCAGGAAGGTGAGCTGAAAAGTCAGCATCGGTGGCTGGCATTGGCCTGGCTGTGATCTGGGTAGGATCGTGGCAACTCGTCAGGTGAAGGAATAGGGCTAGCGTGTTTTGCGTTTCACATGGCCACCGAGGCCTCATCTCGTTGGGAGCACGACCGCTTCCACCTGCCAACAACATTCATCGAGGTGAGCTAGGTCGAGGCATTCGCCAACTTGCAGGGCTACAAGCCTCCACACAATCGGGCCTTGCCACTCCGATATTCCGCAATGCCTGTACAACAGCGGAGGATTTCCATGGCGGCCGGCGAGGGATTCTAGCGGTGCTTAGCGCGATCCTCCAGGGGGGCAGATTCCGATTTAGACGGGTCTTGGCGGTACATTTGTCGGAGGATGCCCGTTTCGCCCGGCCTTCTTCGCCCTGACACGGTAGTCAAAAGATCCTGGCATTGTCAGAGCACATTTCGCTAACCAATCGGCCCCCACAATTATCTTTGTTGGCGGTGCTATCGTTCCAACATTCCGAATGCAGCAAATCAGCGCCGGGGGCTGAGTGCTCACTTTGCTGACGGTGGGCTCCTTCATGCGAACAAGGCGCTAAAATGCCTGGCAGGGCACCGTTTCACACCCTCAAGTACTTGGCTCCGTTAGCTCCGGAGCATCGTGCAACGTCACTCCAAGGCACGGAGTGCAAATAAGGTGCTTACCCCGGAGCTGACTCCGGAGATGCTCAACGGCCGCAACAGAACGTATGGCTGCCCTATCCGGATATAAAATGGTGATGGTGTGTTGTCGGCCTCTGTGCCTCCCTTTCACAGGTTCCGTGAATAAAACCGCAGGGTTGGGGCACGACTTGCATGTTGTGATCTGGCGGCAATGCTGGGTGCGTGGGTTCGGCATATGACGCAAAACAACTCAAATTGGTAGCCCGATCCGGAAGGGCGGTACCAGGGCTGGAAAACGGCGCAGCGTCTTTACATGGGATGGGGAACGGAAGTGTCGGCGGCGTGGCGAGCTAACCAATAGACCATGGCGCAAAATCCAGGCAACACCGACAACTGGGCAGACTACATGTCACAACGTCAAATATCTCCGCAGGCCTCCTATGCCCCTATGAAGCAGCCAACCGTTTTAGTAATACGGATGAATCAACAAGAAGCTGGCGGCCCAGTGCTCGTCTGCAAGGATCTTGACATTTTCAAAGTCGAATAACCCTTCGAAGGATGCTCAACACCATCACCGGAGAAGCCGAGAGCAAGTTGGACCAGTGTCCTTGCGCCGCAAAGTCATAGCTCAGTTATGCAGCAACTTCAAGACAAGACATGACGGCAGAGCCTGCGCCCTGAAGATATTGGGCGCGCCGTGACCAGAACTTTCCATCGACACCGGAGAAGTGGTAATTCACCCTAGTCCACCCTTGAATCAGGACACACAACCCCGAAGGACTTGTCAATAACCTGGGGATATCACTTTTTGAAACTTCAAACAGCATGTGACCGCCTGACCCTCTCTAGAGGCGTCACCGTGACCCCTAATAACTTGGAACACGTCTTGGCACGCTCAGTCCAGATGACCAGGCCTCCAACTGCTCCAGGAAAGGAGGTAGCACCATGACAACATGAACGAAAACTCTCCGGCATCACCGTCTGCCCACCACCTCACCCATCCCCAACACACGGAAAACGCTGCAACAACCCAAAAACATGACCAACGACAACACCACCCCTCTCACCCACCCCTCGAGCACAACCGACACACAACCCCCCTATTCCGATAAAACCACCTCGCCGAAGTCCACAACACCTCCCGCGGATCCTCCAACGCGATATCAAACGTCGCAATCAACGTCGGCACCACCTTCCACACCTCCATCAGGCTCAAATTCCTCCCCAGACAAATCCTCGAACCCCCGCCAAACGTCAAGTGCGCCGTATTCCACACCTTCATGCGCTCGTCATACTCCCCCTCCGTCTCCCCCTCCCCCCTCAACCACCTATCCGGATTAAACTCATCCGCATCCTGCCCAAAGATCGACTTGTTCCGTCCGACAATGTAAGGATTCATACCCACCATTGCGCCCTCGGGCACGATGGATCCATCTGGTAATGTGAGGCCTCCGGGGGGAACGATGCGCTCCATGATCATCGACACGGCGGGGTGGAAGCGCAGCGTCTCGCGCACGACGCCGTCGAGGTAGGGCAAAGCGCGCGCCTTGGCGTGCGGCACGGGCGCAAAGGGCGGGAAGTGGGACCGGATTTCGGACTGGAGTTTGTTCCACACGCGCTGGTCCTTGAGGGCGTAGTAAAAGAGGGCGCGCATGGTGATGGCGGTGGTGTCGGCGCCGGCGATGAGGTTGAGGAGGAGGTAGCCGATGATTTTGGCCTCGTCGACGATGTCGGGGTGGGTGGATTTGGATTCGATAAAGTACTGCAAAAAATCGGGGTGGGACGGGTTGAAGTTGGCGTCTTTGCCTTGGAGGCGGGAGGTCATGCTTTGGATGGCGATGTTGGTGACGTTGGCGATGTTGGGCGGGCCGAGGGGGTAGATGGGGTTCTTGTCGAGCCAGCGGTCGAGCCAGGGCATCTGGCCGCAGAGGGCGAGGTAGTCGATGGATTGGTCGGCGATGGCGAGGGTGCCGTCGAAGTCGGTGCCGGATTGCATGTAGCCGAACTTTTTGCTAAAGGTGACGATGCCGAGGAAGTCCCAGGCGTCTGGAAATATCAGCACTGCATTGGGTCAAGTGATGGGATCGGACTCACAGTAGCCCAGCCACTCGCCAAATTCGCAGACCTTGTTTGGCTCGACGTAGCGCTTTTGGAGGTGGCCGAGGAAGTCGGAGATGACCTTGTCCATGTGTGGTTCCATGGCCAAGACGCTGGGCACAGAGTAGTGGCGGACGACAGGTCGCTTCAAGCGTGCATGCTCGACGTTGTCGGTCTCGCTGAACATGTGGTAGGTGATTTTGCCGTCGATGACGGAGCTGCTGTTTTTGTAAAAGTCACTCTGCCAGCCACCGTGTTAGTCGTTGGGCAGCACTGCCAGAGGAAGCAGTTGTTCAAAATCCACCTTGATCCATTTTCCATCCGTGTTGTAGACGACTCTCGAAATTTCCGGCAGATCCAGATCGAGGAGGTTGGGACCAATGCGAACAACAGGTCCGTATTTCTCGTGCAGCTTTTTGATGCGAGGGGCATAATCGGCGGAGACGACCTGCCAAAGTCTCCAGAGGTTGGTGAATCCTGGGCAAAGTCAGCATTGTCGGATTCTCGACAGGGCACGAGGTGAGGGTTGCTACCAGCGAGGAACGGCCCCGGATACTTTCTCAGGGGCGATGTCTGATATGCGGCCCAGAACCACAAAAAGACGGCAATCACAGGCGCAGTCACAGCAATTGTGATCTTGCCTGTTGTTGTTTGAGCCGCTTCTAGAAATGAAGATGCATTGAGATCAATCCCGCCCACCGACCAAGTGCCGTTGCCCCAGTGCGGGGGAGAGGCCGAAGCCATGGCTTCCGGTCGAAGCGCGCGACGGCGATGTCTAACGAGAGAAAAACCGCAAAATAATCGATATAGATCCACTGCTTGTGTATTCGATGGTTCGTGATGAAGCAATGAAGAATAGAGGCCCGGCACCGGCCGTCCTCATCCAGGACCGACAACAACCCTCATTTATGGGATTCCCTCCCGGTACCAAGAACCGCATTCTGGACGTGGCAGCGATGTTGACAGGAAATGCGGGAGCCTGGTCACACAAAGTCGCTCGGTGTCGCATCCAAACCTCTTTCAGCGTCGCATGGCAGATACCGTGCATAAGAGTCAGGGTCTTCATTTGTCCGTCTGGACGGGAGGGAGGGCCCGAGAGAGGGCCGGCCGGATTGGCGTCCGGATGTGGATGCGGCCCCACTTGGCACCGGCTTCTGATTTGACGCGCAGAGACCGGCCTCGGCGGGCCGGCCGTCGGGGGGGTTGGTCGGGATGGGGGCATCCCGCACTAGAAAGGCCGCGTTGAGTTAGAGCCCTGCGCAGTTCTTTTGTTTCGGGGTATGGATAGCCGCCGTCTCAATTACGGGCTTGGCCGCCAAGTTGCGAAATTGAAGGTGTCGGGTTGCGGGGGAACTGGGGCCGAGCCAGTCCTGCCTTTGAGACTCGTTCGTGCTAAAAATCTGAAAGTTAACTGCCTGCCTACCTTGTCGTAATCTCCAAGAGGATAAAGATACACCAAAGAGGCCGAATTCTTTGCCCGTTGGCCGTCGGCTTTCCCGCGTGGCTGCCGGGTGCTCTCTTCCGAGTCCCCAATTCCAGCACTTGGGTCTTCGGAGAGGGGGAGAATATTATTGTATAATGTATCGAGGTGCTTGCTGCCCCTGGACGCCAAAATGCCGCGCCACCTCCCTATGCCGGACTAACCAAACCGTAACCGTCGCTGGAATTGCTGTCTGACGCGTTTTCCACGCTGCTTGGTGACCCCGAAGTGTCCATCTCCTTGGGGCGAGCAGCCCAAATGCCGTCCTCAAGCCCATCTGTCCCGCTCGAGGGAAAACCACCACCTGTGTTCTGCATCGGTGTGAGTGACTTCTCAAAGGGCCTCCTTTTGCCGCTGTATACGAGACCGCGGAGGATGGGGATGCAAGCGGCAATGATGGTGATGGCTGTCTCGGCGTTCCCCCAGATCCAAAGGTCGACGGAGTTGGCTGTGATTCAATGTTGATGTCAGTAATCTCACACCATGGGCGCCGGTTCCTGCCTACGAGGGGGTGGGATCCGCACCAAAATCAGGAGAAAGCATAGCCGGGAAGTTGGCAGACTTGATGATGCCAATAACGCCAGCGCTGGGCAGGAAACCGAGGGGTTAGCTGACATTAGAAAAAGAGCTTGAACCCGAAGGTTCAAGGATTGTTGTTGCAGAGACGAGAGACTGACAAGATGCCCATGCTCATGCCAAAGGCAACGCCAATCTTCTCCATCCTTCGCATCGTGAGCTTCCAGATGATGGTCCAGGGGAGCAGAGCGAGTATGATATCCATCGCGGCAGAGTAAGCTGGCAGCGTCAGTCTTTACACGGATACTGCAGGTGAGGTAGGGTGTGGGTTTGCGCATCTCGGCACACGTACAGCCCGAGAAAATGTTGTACTTCATGAGCACGGTGGGATCCCAGCAAGTGCCCGGAACTGTCATATCCCACGACTTTTGCACTGGCGTGCACTGCACCCAGAGAAACAGACCGGTGAGGCCAATGAAGATATTTCCAGAAATGATGAGGAACCAGATGAAGGCCTTGGTGCGGCCCTCTGTGAAACGTAGCAGCGTGACGGCGAAGCTGGTCTTGGACCAAATGGCGGCCGTGGGCGAGAAGGAGCCTGCAACGTTGATGTAGAGGAGAAGCTGGCCCAAATTCTCCATGGGAAAGTCCCAGATATGCCCGCCGAAGCCAAGACCAACCATGGCCGACAGTATGGAAGTCTCGATGATGAGGCAAATCTGGATCACAACATTAGCAACTAGACTTTCATGAACTTCTTCTTTCCTTTTTGTCCTGGTTTTTTCTTCTTCTTTTTGGTGGCCTTTTTCACGTACCCAAGCGGCAATGAGGATGTAGTCATCCCACCATAGGCGCTTCCGTCGCCAGAGCTTGGCGAACAGACGCAGGACGAGAAAGAGGGAAGCAATGCTGTTCAGTGCCCAGGGGACGGCGTTCATTTTGACCGCTTGGCTGTCGTGCGGGAGGCTGGCAAGCTGCTCCGGAGTTGGCGCGGCCCCGGGCACAAACTGCTCCGGCCGGGGCGACAGATCGCCTTGGTCTGCCATTTTTCTGCCACCGTAAAGGCCGGTAGGAGGATTTTGATCCAGACCCGGACTCTCAAGGTAGGTACCAAAGTGCGACAGGCCAAGCGAAGCGGGGATAAAGACGATTGAGAAGAATGGGAACGTTCCAAGATTTCTAGCTTGGAAGAACGGGGACATGCACAAGACCTTGCGTCCCAATGCTGACCTCCCTGCTGGCTGACCGAGTGCGAACTCAAATGATTTGCGCCCCATACCTACCAGGTTGTGTGTGATCTCCTTGCATGTTCTCAGTGGGTGCCTCCAATCAACTCCCTGCGACGCCAGCACTGACTTGACGCCTCAAATGCAACATGTCGGCTCCCCGCGAACGGAAAGTTCCGCAGCACCATACCGCACGGACAACCAGACGCCTCCCCAGAGCGAACCGTGCGCATGAACACGGCGGGAATAGGTGGGGAAAGGAGGTAATCTCCACAGCGTCGCGATATGTAATCTCAGCAAAGCCGCTCAAGTCGGAGATGGATCTTTGCATGCAGTGTTTACGAATTGCCGGCGACGGGGTCCTGTGTTGCCGACTTTCGTGGTGTTTTGACTTTCAATTTACGTGACAGACATGTACCCAAGGAGACGTGGCTGCATGCTCGCCAGTCATATCTTTTCAGTGCGGATTCCAACAACGTGTTTCTGGGAAACCGCATGAGTCTCATACACACTTGTGTCAAGGGGGAACGAGCTTGGCAGATGTCGTGGGAGTTGCTGGTACCGCCCTGAACAGAACCACAGAGTTTGGGGGGTCCTCATCAAGCACTACTTTGTTCAACAGGTTGCATTACCAAATTCGCAAAGATGAATGTGTCAAGCCGCGGGGGGTGAGAGAGCCCACTTGTGGGGGGCTACATCCTACCTGGATCGTGTGGCTTGTAGTTGGTGACCCCGAAGTTCACCTAGGCGACCCCTCATGGGGATTTCCACTGTGTGTTTTATAACTGTACAGAGCGAACCCTAAAATCACAACCTCCTTCGCCTCCTTCGCCCGTAATTACGTTTTAACTTACGCGTTTCTCTCTTGGTGGGCTTCTTAGGAGCCATGGTTGTCGATAAGGGAGCTTGATGGTGGCGATATGGTCGTTAGGCTGCACGTAGAGACTCGGAGCGATGATAAGTTTGATCGAGGAGCACTATTGTATACGACGAGGGCCTTTTTATCTCTGGCCATTTGCCAGATCGATCAAGGTTTTTCAACTCAGCCAGTAGAGTCATTATCAGAAGTAAATCGTCACCGTGTGACTGGGTTTGCCGAATTTATGGCTTATTAAAGGTTAGTGTATTTGTTTACAGGTGATACTTAGGGCGTCTTATCGTCTTTTGTGGTGTTTTTAAGTTTGGTGGCACACGAAGCCGTGGTTGCACGGCCGCCGCGCACATCTCTTTCCAGCACTCACCTAGGCGACTGGGATTACTTTGTCGTTTGGACAAAACGGTGTTAATCGAAAGTAAGCCGGCGACCGGGTGATGTGTTATAGATTTTCCTTTGGCGTTTTACACTTCTTGGTGGCGCAACGAAACCGTGACTGCCTAGCGTGGTCGCCACTCACATCGTTTCAGTACAGTACCTAAAGCTGGATTCGTCATGTACGCTAAGGCTTGTACTGGAAAGTTTTGAGTAGCAGCCCCGCAGCCACGGCTTCGTTATGCCACAAAAAGTCTAAAATGCCACAGAAATCGATGACACACCACCCCGTCACCGGCAAACAAAAAACCTAACCTTCAACAAGTGGGGCTTGTGGTGTTGGTGTTTTTCGTGTTGTGTTCATTTTGGTTGCATCACGGTCGTCAAGATCAACAAATAAGAGTAAACAGACTGGAAGTGAGGTGTAAGGTGTGAATGCTTAGGATTTGGAGGAGAGACGCACGAGTGGGACATCGGCATGGGACAACAACATACGGGAATCCGGCCTGGCTGCCTAATCGCACTCACGACGGGGATGGATTTGTGGGGTACGTAATAGTAGTATTCTTTCGCTCAATTGTCTTGTTGTTGAAGTGGTGGGTCACCAACGATGAAAAACGGGGGCTGGTACAATGGAATTGAGTGTCTGGAATACAATGGTGCATATTTTCGGAGAAGCAACATTCCATACGGCCCATACGGCCCATACGGAGACGCTGGGAATTTCCTTGTGTCGCATGTGGCTTCGGGTTGATTGCTAGCTTATAGCTGAGAATGCAGCCGACTGTTAGAAGGGCATCGGGCCGCAGCTGAAGGCTCGCATTCAAGCAATGAGACGCGCAGATGGCTTGGCCCCGCATAGCTGAAGCGCCGTTCATTGCAAAAGGGGCCTAAACTTTGGGACTACGACCAGCTGAAAGAGTCTCGACCGCAATAAACATCCTGCAAACCACGAAAACAGGAATAGAGTCAACTGGCAATTGAGGTGCCTCTTCAACACAACGCTTTGGGCGAGGGTTCAACCCGAATATAACGTCTCCAATGTCGACCACCTGTGCTCAATCTTGCTCAACCCGCAACACACTCGAACATCCCTGTGCACTCAACTTTCCAAAATTGGACCAAAACAAGACTGGAACGGCGCAATGAGCCCCAACGAAACCATCAATGGCGTCAAGGCACCGACCGGGGAGCCCCTCACTGCTCACACCCAATGGGCTGCCCATTGGATCAGAAAGGCCATTGCCGACATCGAAGACAAAGCACCAACCTCAATTCTTGCAACCGAAAAGGCCGACACACGTCATCTTCTCCTGGTGGATGGCACCCTCCAGCAACCAGATGTTGACGACTCGGTCAAGGACGAGATCAAGGAGTTCAACATTGGCATCGTCGGCGCCGGTGCAGCCGGTCTCTTCACGGCCATGATCCTCGACCATCTCAACGAGAAGTACAACCTCAACGCCAGGTACGAGATCCTCGGGGCCAACTCGGACGATCGTCTCGGTTGTCGCCTTTTCTCCTACTGCTTCAAGGACGATAATGGCAAGCCCTTGGGTCCCCATCAGTACTTTGACGTCGGGGCCATGGACCGGACTTTTGAGCTGTTCAACGAAGTCGGCATGAAAACGCCCATCGATCCTGCGAAGCCCAAGCCTGGTGACCTGATCCCCTACTACTTCTCAAGGGATGCGTCAATGTCCCCAAGCTATACAACAGCATCCAGACGACAAGCGACAACATCAACGCCAACGAGTTCAAGATCACAGGACTGCCCGAGAGAATTGCGAGTGCCAACCCCGGCGACCTCATCAAGGACCAGATCGGATTCTGGACGGACCTCTACGAGAACAACCCCAAGGAGTTTTGGAAGGGACTTACCTCCCAGCTGGACCAATTCAGCGTCAGATAGTACCTCACCAGCAAGGGGTTCGATTACAACACTATCGAGCACCTCGAGACCCTTGAGTCTGGTAACCGCTGGTACGACCAGTGCTGAAATAGACCAATACCCTGACTGGCTAAGAACCTAGGTGTTTAGTTTTAGCAACCAGGCCGTCAGCGAGATGATCCTCGAGTCCATCGACTTCGACCACGACAAGCCATGGCACTGCGTCGAGGGCGGCGCCCAGGAAATCGCCAAGCACATGCTCGCCAAGCTCAACCCCAACTCCTTCCTCAACGAGGGAACCCCCGTTCTGTACCAAAAGTCCGTCAAGGCCATCTCGTACATCACCGAAGGCGAACGCAAGCGTGTCCAAGTCACGGTCCGTGGCGAGGAACACCAACCCCCGCGCGTGTACCACGCCGTCTTAAACTGGGCCCCCCTCGGCGCCTGGAACTGGTCCTCGGATCCCACCTCCGTCGGCGCATTGGCCTACTTTGGCCCGGGCCAGTTCCAAAGCATGTACCCCGGCCTGACCAAGACGGACGGGAAGCACATCATCATCGGCGAGACCGCGTCCGCGCATCACGCGTGGGTCGGGGGCGCGCTGGAGTCTGCCGTCAGGGGCGTGTATCAGTTTCTCTTCAAGCACTCGAAGCGGAGCATCGCCGCGCATCGCGCGACGAGGGCGTATAATCGGGATGAGGTGCGCAAGCCGTTTGGGCCGTTGCCGTATGAATATGACAGGACGAAGGAGGTGGGTGTTGCTCCCGGTGGATGTGCCGGGGGTGGAAAAGGGGGGGTTTGATGATGCGGAGGTGCTGCCGCCGGCGATTGGGGAGGTGGCGAGGGCGCAGGTGGTGTTTGAGAGTGCGCGGTTGAGGCAAGGTGGGGAGGTGTTGGATCCCGGGAGGTTGACCGAGGAAGATGTGGTTGCGATTACGAGGCCTTTGGGGGAAGCTGGTGTTGGTTTAGGGGGAGTTGAGGGGTTGTGGAGGTCATTGGTGGATACCTTGGGTTGTAGGTATTTGGCTGAGTTGGTCGCGGCCTCTACCTACTACTAGCTCATAGTGATATCCCCGAACTTTGACTCCTTAGAATACGTTTGGCCGTGCTGGATACATATCCGCTCCGGCATCATAACACTATGTGCCTTCCATGCAAAATTATCCCGATCTGGGCCCAACAGTATGATGAGTCCCCATCATCCCTTTGTCCGATTAAATGTGTGTGCTTTGTGTCGGGGCTCTCAAAACAGGAGCGGGTGTTTCTCGGTCTGTGTAAGCGCATGCTGATCCTTTGTTTTGACAACGGCGGCCTGTGCTCGGACATGGGGGTTGATTGTTTGGGCATTGCGCTGATTTGGGAATGATCCGTCAGTGACATGGTGAGATTCGAGTTCGAAGACGTGCTGGCGTCCGGTCGCAATGTGGGCTTGAGCAATCTTCTGTTTGTCCCGTCGGCGAAGATAGTGTCGGAAGCAGCACCCGCTGATGGCGAAGGATCCCAAGGTGCCGAAGACGAGTAGTACGATGAAGAGTGCCGAGCTTCTCTGTGAGTCATATCCTCCTTGACGCCGCCCGGGTTGGAAGAGATGCTGATGGTTCATGTTGAAGTGTGTAGCTTGCAGTAGCGAGAGAAATGAAACTGGAGGATGTGGGGCCAACGGAAACTGGGTCGTTCCTTGGAAATTTCATCGAGTCACGCTGTATGCTGCGCGGTTGGGGCACGGTTGGGGCACAGTTCATCGGCTGTGGATCATGAGATTGATGCCCAGGCGCCTAACCATGGAGTAATTACTGCTTCACAGCTAACGAGTCGAGAGTAGGATAAAACACATGGATGTTGACCTAATCCGGAACCGGCAGTGTTTTTAACGGGGAAAAATTGACCTGCGTGCGCTGCGATCAGGTATTCACCTTCAAGCCTCTGGCCTCCCGTCGCTGTTAACAATTCACTTGGCAAACTTGATAATCACGTCAGGTAGCCGTCTTTTCGGTAATGAGATATCTGACACCATCCAAACCTGCATTTCCCCTTGGCCTACCTACACCCCATTCATGTGAACCTCCCTAGGTAATCAAGAGCTGGGACCCAAAACTGGAGTGTGGCGGGCCATGGTGGGAGGGGGAAAGACACATGTGGGCTGAAAGATGGTTAGCATCATATCAACTCCCTTTCTTCCTCATGCCCATCAAGGATCTTACCTCTGCAGCAGTCGGCAGTGATTTCAATTCCGTGGTCCTGATTACATCGGCAAACACACCGCTCGGCGCCGTATATGCTGGCTGCACCGCGATCGGGGGTTGAGGTTGGCTGGCCTGTGTCTCGCACGTCACCAATTGGTCGAGGGCTACCCGAAGACCTTCGTTTCCGAGGATGGTAGTAGTTCTTGTCACCGGGGGCGAATCCTCGTCGGACACGGTGTTGAACACGGTGGCTACAGGTGGGAAATTGTCCCCCTTGAGCCTGCGAGCCTCGCTCACCAAGCTCTGTTTGGCATCTGGCACTATCCACTGGCCACGAGCCAGCATCAAGGCGACGAGGCCGGCAACCTGGGCTGTTGCGGGTGATGAGCCGCCCACGCTAAGGTATTGGTTGTCCTCTTTTTTCCCGGCACAGACGACGTCGACGCCGTTTGCGTACCCCGTGAGGATCCCCTTGCCGCCAAAATCAAGATAGTTGGAGAAGTGGGCACGCACAGAATTCTCGTCTGTCGCGCCAATCACAATGAGTTTAGTGTCTCTGCCGCCGTTGCGTCGGGGCGTGTGACTTCCTAAGCCCTGGCCGCTGCCCGCGTTGTTGCCTGTGCTTGCAACCGCTACGAGCCCGAGCCCTTCCAGTCGTGGCAGCAGCTCGGCGAAGGGATCGTAGCGGTTCGGTGGCTGCGAGTCACGGACCTTGAGACTTTCCAGGGGGAAGCCGACGGACATGCTCATGACGCCCATTCGCGCCGTCTTCATGTCGTACTCGACCATGGCAAAGGCGCGGATCACATGGTCCAGCCACGGAGCGATCTCACTCTTCTCCATGATCTTGATAGGTACAAGGTCCGCATGCTTAAAGACGCCCGAGTACTGGCCGCTGACGCATGAGGCCATGCAGGTTCCGTGTCCGTCGTTGTCTTGGTCGACTCGAACAAGGAGATCCTCCTGCATGGCATTGTAGCTGATCTCGAAGCGCCTGTTTGCGAACTCCTGGCCATGATTAGTTTGATTAGCAGGAGAAATCATGCTGGATGGCAAGAGGAGGCATGCGTACTTGGTGTGTGGCCCGGATGCCGGTATCGAGGACGTAGACCCTCACCGGGATCGGGGGTGGGATGGGGTCATATATGTAGTTGTTGAAAGCGTAATCTAATCATCAGCCGTGTCAGCCAACAGCAGCCCGCTAGTTGGCAAGCAGCCTCTGCTTACATCTGCTGTTGCTGGACTGTCTCAAGCCCGTCATCGCCCAGAGAGATGTTAACCAGGAGAGGTGGAATGGTGGTGGATTCAATGGTTCAGAAACTGGGTCATTATCCTCAAAGAGCGGTCCGGCCTCAACAAAGCGGTCAAACCTGCCAGGTAGTGTCAATCCGCGTTTGTGGACGATAGACCTGCCAGGGGAGCTGTCATTGGTTCTAGGCCCGGGTTTGAGCTGCCTCGGGGCCAATCGGGCATCGCTCGGGTTGACCTCGGGGTCAGCCTGAATTCTGCGGCTGAGCGTCGCGACTTTGGGGTTTGCCAGCATTGCGTCAATGGCCTCATCCGTCATGTTGGCGGTAAGCGCGCGCAGCTCGACCTTCTCGTAGTTGATCTTTGTGATGATTATGGAATTCCTCCTGACGATCTCGTTAATGACCTCGACGTAATCCTGCTGCGTGGTGCCATCGGCCATGAGCAGCACAACTGGCGTGGGAGTCTCGCCCGGTGGTCGCGAAGACGTCGTCTGAGACGGCGGGGGCTCGGGACTGCCTGTTGACGGGAACAGTTTTTGCCAGATGAGGGCGATGATGCCAACTGTTTGCGACGGTCTGGTGTTAGAGAACTTGTCTTGGGTTGATCACAGGGCTCAGGGGCATAGTTACAGAAGACGCCAGCGGCGCCAACGGGGATTGATCCCAGCGCGAGGATGGGCCCATACGCGACCAGCTACAGCTACCAGTTAGCGAGATGGTAACCAGGCAAGCATCATTGATGTCAATGACGTGTCCGTGTGGACCAGACATACCGCATTTCGAACAATCAGAACAACCTGAGCGGCAGAAAGCTCGCCGGCGAGGAGTCTGTCAAGATTTGTCTCAACATTGCGAAAGGCTCGAGGTGCTTCCTGCGCTTTGTGCATGTCAGTCATTTCAGTTTCCAGTCCATTCAAGTTCAAGTTCTCGCCGTTTCGTTCAAGTTTCCAGATCATAGATGGAGATACTACTCACCTTGTTGCTGCCAGGTCCGGTAGTCGTCTGCATTCAATCTCTGCCGCAGACGTCAATGTTTTTTTTTTTTCAGCGGGAACAAGGAAAGTTGGTACGAACCAAACCCTCGCCGGGATTGTCAATGTCCAGACGCACGTAGCGCCCGACGTTGCGGGTGCTGGTCATGGCAATCTCCTCTGCACGCACGCGACCAAGTTAGCCTGAGGCAGCCGGGCCGCGCCTTCCTCGCCGACAGGAATAGCCTGCAAAGACAGTGGAGGCAGGTACTTACCAAGTTCAATCCTGACAGGGGTGAAACGATTTCGCAGGCCCTGCAACGGGCCGCTTTGACGCTTCATGGCCCTTTTCCCCTTCGCCGAACTCGCCATCATCCCGGCCAGAAGCTTCTCGGCCTCATCAAGAAGTCCTCTCGCCGCGCTCATGGCTGCGTGGTACCGTCGGATCAGGCCGGCCAGCTCGTCGAGCGTCGGATCCTTCCAGTCCGTGTCTTGGTAGACCTGAATCCGATTGCCGCCGCCGCAAGTCTCGGCTGGGTTCCCTGCGCATCGCATGCTGCAATCGCTCGCCGGCGCAGAGAGGTCTCCGCGCAGCGTGTTGCCCACGAAGCACTGAGAGCCGAATTCCACGCCTGCCCAGCGCCAGCCGGCGTCGCGCCCAAGAGCGACGCACTTCTCCACAGTCATGCCTCTCTCGCCCGCTTGAGTCGACGAGTCAGCCCGGAGCACGCGGGCCCCGTTGGCGAGATCGACAAAGCAGCCGTGGTTCCGGAAGCTGCCCACTGAGGGCACCGTCGTGGGCGGCGGCGGTGGGCGCGTCCAAGTGGTATTCTCGTAGATGTTGATGCGACGGTCGCCGCCGCAAACATCCAACAAGCTTCCACCGCACGCCATGTTGCATTGGTCTGCCGACGCCTCGGATGACCCCGACACAAAGTCATTGCCCCAGAAGCATTGTCTGTACACCAGTGAGCCCTCTGCGCGCCCTATTTTTGGCAACCAACGAGAAGTGCCTGACTGACCTGGAAAACTCAACGCCAGCATAGCGAAATCCCTGAGCGAGCTGCACGCAGCGTTCGACCGTCATGTCAGCCGCCTCGGCCGAGCCCCCAGTCAATGCCCGGGCATTAGGGCTATCGGTTCGACAGCCTCTCGAGACGAACCCGCCTGCCGACGGCTTCACAGTTGGCTGCGTGCGCTCGGGAGCCAAGTCAATGGCCTTTGCAAAACAGTTTTCTGCGTCGACATTGGTGGCGATGAGCGCACCGAAGCCGCACCTGCTGTTGCCAGCCAGCGATATGCCACCACATCGGTTTGGGCATGTCAGGATGCGAGACAGCCTTTAGCCCTCCCAAGTCAACACGATGCATCCGATTGTCAGGTACCTGTGCTGGCGGCGGATACACTCACAAGGCTTGGGCTGTCGAGCCCAGCAGCGGCGGCGGCACCGAGCCGTCACTGCATGAATACGAAATCTGGGCGAGTGTGCCGGTCTGGCTGAGAGAGGAAGCAAAGACGTCAGGGCGGCCGCCGTAGACGGCATTGGTGCTGAATCGCTGGATGGCTCTCTGGAGCGTGTCTTGGTGTGCTGGCCCTGCATCGCAACCTTCTGGCACGGTAGCGCATCGCAACGTCTGCGAGCGAGCGACCCCCCCGGCGAGCCCAACAAGAATGACAAGAGCGGGCAACATTGTCGGTTGGATGGCTTGCTGTCGCAAGAGCCGAGTGAGTAAGTCTAGGAGGCGACCTAATAACTCCCGCTTCCTTTTGGCGTCGAGGAGCGGGAGCCATCGCTTCAACATTCGCCATTGCATGGATCAATACCGAACGCCACACGCCCGTCGGAACGCAGACGGTAACCACGGCAGCACCAACACCCTGATCCGTCACCGTCACGGTGCCTCGGACAAGCCCGAGGCTGTACGCGGGACGGGGACGGGGACGAATATCGCAATTGTATGCACCTCGCCGACGTTGCTTACTCATGGTGTCATCAAAAACCCTTCTGCAAGTCCAGGGCTTCGGGAAGGGGCTGAGGAGGTGTATCTCCGTACAGGGCAGTGCCCGAGAGCTACCCACAGGCTTGTCTGACTTCAAAGGCGCGTACAAAGGGTTACGAAAACGAGGCGCAGCTTATGGTCGCTCCATTGCCCGTGTCACCTTGGACGCGTTACTCGGCGCCCAAGCCGCATATTGGGGGCTGGTGTGATGGTCAGATGGCCTGGGACACGAAAAAGGAGATGCAGTCAACACCCGTGGTCGGCTCATCGGTTGACGAGCAGGTCAGTCCAGCTTCAGATCAAAAGCGCCCACCGGGGTACCCACTCGATGAAATCGACGGCCAAAGGACGACCACACCCCAGAGGCGAACAATCATGGCTCTATTGTTCAGGACGGCAGTGCTGCTATCGGTTGGGCTGCTGATGCCCCTTGTGGCAACCGAAAGCATCCCGAGCAGAACAAGCTCCATCAGTCGGCAGCCCAGCGAGACACTGCGCACCTCTGCAATTGGATCATCCGTCTCTTTCCACGTTGGCGAGCTGCTAAGACGCGGGCCAGAACTTTGCCCTGTTCTCTACACGACGGGCGCGGTGCCTTTCTTCGTCTACCCCTCGTCAGTCTTCGTTTCGTACACGCCGCGGCCAACGCAGTCGTGCTCGCCAACACCACCATCCTGCGAAGCAGATTCTTGCGCCGGCACGGTTGTCGGAGATCGCCCAGCATGCACTGTCGAAGGCCCCCGCCGCGGATGTGTCTGTGTCCCGTCACCAGCCACGCCGGGACACTGTTCTGGCTTCCGTCTTTGCACCGACGACGGCTGCGCGGGGACCTTTGACGGCAGCGGCCGGGCGACTTGTCGGGGGCGCCATGCCGGTTGCAACTGCACGGCAACTGTGGCGATATGCCCGGCCCAGCAGGCGTGCGACGCCCAGGGATGCGCCGGATCCTTCGACAACGGCGGGACGACAGCTACCTGCAAGGGCGGCTTTGCACCGTGTCCGTGTCGGCCGACGGCCAACACCTGCGGCAGCTTTGAGAATCGGCCCTGTGATGCCGACGGGTGCGCTGGCACCTTTGACGCCAATGGCCAAGCAACGTGCAAGAACGCGTTTGCTGCGTGTCGTTGCCGGCCAACAGCGGCAACGTGCGGACCGCCGCAGAGCTGCGACCTGAACAACTGCGTCGGCACCTTCAACGGCGCGACCGACGGCAAGGCGCGGTGCTCCAACTTCTTCAGTGGATGCGAGTGCAGTCCGACACAGGTGACGTGCGGCCCGCCCCAGAGCTGCGATGCCAACAATTGCGCCGGCACGTTTGACGCCAGTGGCCTGGCCACGTGCAAGAATTTTTGGCGGCCCTGCCGGTGCCAGCCAACCGAGGGCACGTGCGGCCCCCCGCAATCGTGCGATCTCAACGGCTGCGCAGGCACGTTTGACCTCAGCGACGGCATCCCGTACTGCAGCCGCTCCTTCCAGGGGTGTCGCTGCGCGCCAACGGCCAACACGTGCGGCCCTCCACAGAGCTGCGACCTGAATGGCTGCGCCGGCACTTTTGACGCCGACGGGAGGGCAACCTGCAAGGGCTTCTTCCGTGGCTGCCAGTGCGTGCCGCAGCCGGGCCTCTGCGGACCTCCCCAAAGCTGCGACCTCAACAACTGCGCGGGCACCTTTGACCTCGACAACGGTGTCGCCACGTGCAAGAACTTTTTCCGTCCTTGCCGGTGTGCGCCGACAGCCAACACGTGCGGCAACCAGCAGAGCTGCGACCTGAACAATTGCCACGGCAGCTTCTCCCTCAGCGACGGCAGGGCCTACTGCCGGGGCTGGTGGGAGGGGTGCCAGTGCCAGGCCACAGCCAACACGTGCGGCAACCCGCAGAGCTGCGATGCCAAGAATTGCAACGGAGGCTTTGATCTCGCCTCGGGACGCGCCTTTTGTCGCAACTTTTTCAACGGCTGCGAATGCCAGGCCACGGACAACACGTGCGGCAACCCGCAGAGCTGCGATCTGAACGGGTGCGCGGGTGCCTTTGACGGCAACTCGGGCGTGGCGCGGTGCCGTGCCAAGTTTGCCGGCTGCCGATGCAATCCGTCCCCGGACACCTGTGGGTCGCCGCAGAGCTGCTCACTCAACGGCTGCAACGGACAGTGGGATTCCCAAGGCGTTGCGCGCTGCACGGGCAACTTTGCCGGTTGCCGCTGCGACCCCGTTGCCTCGGGCCTCTGCGGCGCGCCGCAGAGCTGTTCTCTCAACGGCTGCAGCGGCCGTTCCAACGGCTTCGGCCAGGCCACCTGCCAGGACCGCTTTGCGCCCTGCCCGTGCACGCCGTCCCCATCCACGCCCGGCTACTGCCCGACCCTGGTCCAGTGCAGTTTTTCGGCCTGCATCGGCGTCGACGTGGGCCAGCAGTTTGGCCAGTGCCGGCATCCGGACCACCGCGGCTGCCCGTGCATCCTGCCGCCGAAGCCGACGGGCGGCGGCGAAGGCGGAGGAGGCGGCGGCCAGGGTGACTGCGTCAGCACTTGCCGGGCGGCGCTGAACCTCCGATACAACTTCCTCCCCGATCGACTGTGCATCTACGACAACGGCTTTGAGGATTCCGGCACCACGGGCTTCGTCGACTACGCCCGCGTAGCCTCGCTGAGCGGCTGCGTCCTGTCGGTGGCCAAGCACGGCCGTCAGGTAGGCTTTCCGGACCCGTACTGCTGGTACAAGTCAGACCTGCGCAACTTTGTCAACCGCAACGCCCAGAGCTGCAACAACGGCGACTTTTACACGTCGACGTATCCGACGCCGGGCTGGGGCAATCTTGCGGGGTTGGGCGTCATGTGTTTGAGCAGCGAGGCCAATTGGCGGTTGTGCGGGAACACGAGGAAGAATGGGGCGACGCCTGTGAATTAACAGTCTTGTCATCATGAGGTTTCGCTCTAAAATTCGTCTTGTTCAGCTCAAAAATGACAGAATCAATTAGCCGCCATGCGCGTCTACCTTCTGCAAAGAACTTGTGTCCACCGCGTTGGTTCCAAGTCTCTGGTGTGCTGAAACCGCTATTTGCGGAGCGGCCAATCACGTTGCGCGACCGGGCGCCTGGGACGGCCTGACAAAACCACATGCACTTCTTCCGTGGGTTGCGGTAAACCCAAAAGGGAAGTGCGGTGACCTGGACTAGCCAAGTGCAAGGCGTTTCCGAGCTGAAGGGCTGGAAAACTTCTGCGTTGACGATGTGGCTCTTATTATATGGCGCTGCCACGGCCAGATGAGTTGGCCGCGGCCCAGACGTGTTCAAGCGTCGGAGATTATTTTCAGGGGTCGATATGGCCGTTATGGTGACCCGTCTCGTTTTTAGAGTAGGATGGTGAGGGAGGATAGCAGGCAGCAGGATACTATGAGGTTGTTCGGGTCAGTATATAGATGTTTGTTGACGGCTTGCGATGGGAGATTTTGAACCGCGTCAGTCAGTCGGGTGTCGTTTTTTTGTTCTCTGTCGTTAGTATTACATTCGCTCTCTTTTTTCGTAGTGCAGTGCACTTTCGTTTTATTTTAGGGTCCCCATTTCCACTGTCACCACCTTCATTCCATTCTTTATCATGTCCAGTCTCTTTTCTGCCGGCTTGATGCTGGCGTTCATCTTTCATACCGCCATAGGGGCAACCCCCCTCGATTCCGCACGTCCGAAAGCGCTAGTGCTGAAGCCCCTGCGGGGCATCCGCCGGGGGTCCGAGAGGCGTGACGTAGACCGGAGGGCGTTGTTGGATTTGAGGACGGAGGAGACTTTCCACTGGAGTGACGAGAACGGCTTGGTGATGGCCCAGTTCCGAGTCGTCGCGCCCGGAACCACGGAGAACATCGTCAACCTGGAGCGCATGATCGACGATGGCGCGATTCAGGGCATCGAATGTCCACCTGCTGGCAGTGGTCGAGGATCGCTAAACATCACGTTCACCGAGTCGCCCGATCTGCAACACGCGCTGAATGTCTGGCAATGGGTCGATCAGAAACCGCAGCACCGATTCACCGCGGTGTTGGGACCCGAAGACTGCGCATCCCCGCCAAATCCCGTCGCCGAGGAAGGAGCCCGCACAATCTACGACGTGTCAAGCCTCTCTTATCCCGGAAACGGCAACACAGTCATGCTAGACGCCCAACAAACAACCTGGAAGGATGTTATCCACACCTTCGACCTCACCATCGGCAAGCCCACCCTCGGTAGCAGCCCCTCCGACCTCCAGGGCCGCGACCTCTTCGGCGACATCGTCGACACCGTCGGCGACGGCATCGACATGCTCACCTCCGCCGCAGCCCCCATCGTCGCATCCGCCACCAAGGCCGCCGGCGCTGTCGCCTCAGCCGTCGCCGACGCCTTACCCCCCATTGACCCAACTATCAACTTCGTGGTCCCCCTCGACGCCCAGCTCAGCGGCAAAAACACCTCCTTCTCCAACATCACACTCACCTGCCTCAACTGCTCCATAACCGGCGCCTTCGCGTTCACGGCCCGCTTTCGCGTCGACAAGGGCGACTTCCAGGAGGCCTCCCTACAATTAAAGACATCCTCCCCATTCAAAGCCCACGCCCAGATCAACATCCAAACCGACAGGAACCTCACCGTCCCAGCCATTTCCACATCCATCCCCATCTTCCAGCGTGACTTCCAGACCGTCATCCTCCCAGGGATCCTCGAGCTCGGCCCCAGGTACGAAATCGGTTTAGGGGTCGAAGTCGACGCTCTCGTCGGCGATCTAGAGATCACAGCCGGAGGCACCGCCACCGTGCCCGCAGACTCGGTGGTAAAGATCGACATGCTCAGCCAGTCTGACGACGGCGCGTTTGACCTGACGGGCTGGACCGTCGATTTCGCGAGCGACGATGCGACGTATGCTGGGTTCCGCGGGGCAAAGGTGACGACCTCGCTGCGCCCTGCCGTGGCGATGGTTATGAATCTGCTCGGACTCGGGGGCGTCGAGGCCGAGGTGTTTGCAAAGACGCCGTTTGTCACGGGGACGTTCAAGGAGATTAGGTCGGATGACTGTTCTGCTTGCGGAGGGTTTGAGGAGGGGATGCAGGGGGATTTTGGGCTCGGGGCTTTCTTTGGGGCGCGGATCAGGGCCAAGGTTGGGAAGGGGTTGGCGAGCGCGCCGATTCCTATTAGGAAGTTTACGTTTTTTGAGAAGGAGGTGCCGGTTGGGAGTGGGTTTTGCAGTGGGAGGGATCCGGTTGGGTCGGTTTGTTCTGGGCAGAGGGAGGGGGGAGGGGGGCAGAAGTGAGAGAATGGACAGGTGGGAGAGTGGAAGAAAGAAGAGGGGATAGCTGCCGGGGTACCCCCAGATTATAGGTATATAGGTAGGAGAAAGCTAATTCAGGTCTGGAGTGGATTCTTTCTTTTCTATTCCATTTTCCCGCTTCCCCCAGCCAGATGAAAGTCAGCGGTTCTGAAGTCAGCCAGCATATGAGCGGACAGCGAACGGCGCCCAGGACAAGGGCGACATCGAGAGCTATTCTGTATGCCCAGCTAATTAGCAGCTTGGCTGGTAAGGTACTCTGATCTCAACCGGTTATATCGGGGTTTCACCGTGACCTCGGTCAAACAACTTCCAAAAGATTAACTTGGATCCCCCAAAGGCCACACTACCTTTGGAGATCCTGTTGCTTGTCGCCATATACAGCGATCAACTGTGAGAGATTTGGAGCAGGAGGTTTTCGGGAGGTTTTTCTCGCTTTTTGACCTCTTCCAGCCGTGCATGGACCCCCATCCCGACGTGTTATGTGGGGGATGGTAGTTGCCCGGCCCAAGGGCGCCAATCGTGGAGTTTCCATGTTCGGGAGGGCCCGGTGTGCCTCTGCTTTGGCGCTTATTGGCATGGGGCAGGTGTTTCTGTCACCGGTTGTACTTGAGTAGTATTAAAGTCTGCCCCATATTGTAAGGAGCAGAAGAGCACACCCGGGCCCTTCTTTCTCTCACATCCTCCCCCCTATGCTTTCGTCCAATCTCTCGCCAAACCCATCCTATGAGGGGGTTATGGCTTTACCCTACCCTCTGGCATGGCCAGTCTTCCAGGCTTCCCGCCAGCCTTCCACACAGCCTTCCTTTCTTCCTACACACAACAATACAGCACCTTTTGTTACCTGTACTATCCCGAGACATCCTCCAGAACCTCACGCAAAGCTTTCGTAAGCCTCAGCAACACAGTTCACCTCCTACATCTGTGTCCCCCGCACAAGGAAACAGGATGGGAGTCAAAGTTATCGGCGGGCCAAACAACTTTTGGCTCTATTCGCCGGAAGGTTGGGATTTCACGCACCCGACAACACCCACGTCTGACCCGATCCAACCCTGCATCAATTTGAACACGACCAAGGGTCTCGTCGCCATCGACCCCGCTAAGACAGCCCTCGTCATTATTGACCTGCAAAACTATTTTTTGTCGCCATTGCTGGGGCGCCCCCGCGACAGCCCGGGAATCAAGGTTGTCGACCAACTCCTGACCCACGTTATCCCCTCCTGCCGCAAGGTCGGCATCCCCGTCGTCTGGCTCGGCTGGGGACTGACTGACGAGGACATCGACGCCATGCCGCCGGCCGTCATCAAGGGCTTCGCTGCCGATACCAACTTTGAAGGCAAAAACCGCACCACGGGCGGTTTGGGCTCCGACATTGGCCCGCTGAAGGGGGAGGACGGTGTGGTGGAAGGTGGCAAGATCATGATGCGTGACCAGTGGAACACGGACTTTTACGGCCCGCTGGTGCAAGCAGAAGAGCCGGGAGACATGTTCGTCTACAAGAACAGGCTTTCTGGCTTCTGGGGCGGTACAGAGGTAGAGAAGCTCCTGCACGAGCGGGGCATCAGGACGCTGCTGTTCTCCGGGTGCAACTTGGACCAGTGCGTCGCTGGGAGCCTTCAGGACGTCTTCACCAAAGGCTGGGACTGCCTGCTGCTGAGCGACGGAACGGCTACGAATAGCCCGGAATATGCGAGGAGGTGCATCGAGTTCAACACCGGCGCCTGAACCAATCGTTTTAGGTCCTAGGCAGGACTGACAACGCTACGGCGACCCACGGCATCAACAACTGCAAGGACAGCGAAGAATACCGTTGTGGGTACCTAAATCAGGTATAAGAAGAAACATGCCGCTGCAACTCTCGCTCCTTCTCTGCACCCAACACCAATCCAATCCAGCTCATCAACCTCCCACATTTCCGCCACCATGAAGTTCCCCTTCTCCCTCGCCATCATCGCCGCTCTCGCGGCTGGATCCAACGCCGTCGTCGTCAACCTTTTTCCGCGACCCCTACTGTCAAGACCCGGCCGGCAAAAGGTACCTAAAATCATGTCCCAGTCGCACACTCAAGCCCCCCTAACGCCCGGGTGCTTGGAAACGTCTGGGATAATTCCTGCGCCACGACAGGATCCTTCTCATCGTATCGCATCGTCACGCGCGGCGCCATCGGCCAGCAGCTCCGAGCTCACAGCCGCAACGCCTGCGTGGTCCCGTACACGTCTTGCGAATCGACGGCTGTCACTGGCAGATGCGAGCGTGCCGACAGCAGCGCCGGGGCAAGCAATGCCCTCAGTTCCTTTTCTGGCAGTTGCTGAGTGTGTTGACGGGGGTTGCCTAAGGGTTGGCCATCGGATGATATGTTCCAGTTTTTAGGGGTGATGGGCATGTGCACAGTCTGGCGAGAAGTTTGCATCAGGGGGTTGTTGGGGGTTTGTGATTGCAGTAGGAGATTAGAGCTGGGGGTATTTGCGGACTAATACAATGCCGGTATTTCAAATTATTTTGCTCTTTTCTAATATCCTTCAAGTGTCAATCCCAACGGTACTTGCAGTTCAAAGTCTTCATGAAACACAAATGTTTTGCGGCACAGTTGACCTCGGTCCCTTTACTCGAAAGCCCATCCAGAGAAGCACAACTGAACTTCGGTCGATCTGTGTCAAAAGGAGCAGCCCGCTCAAACATTATTCTTTCCACCTGGGAAGGGGACAAGGGTTCAGTGCCTACCTATATTTCAGCCCATGGTAGACGCACTCGGAAGTCATGAATGTTTGCACGCTCAGGGATCACCTGCAGCGCAGCTTAACATGTGGCAAAGTATTGGTACACAAACAACTCTGTGCCGCACCGCAAGGCAGCGTTTGGAGTGTTGCAAGTGGGGTTGGCGACTACAGCGTTACACCATTCCTGCCCAGCGGCGTAGGGTCACATGGGCGTCATGTTTGTTCAGCGGTACCAGAACTCTTTCGCGGCACGACAAGGTAAATTAACAGCACCCGCGCGGCGCAGCTCCAAGCTTCACGCGTTGACGCTGCCAACTTCAGTTTGTGAGGGGTAACTCAGTAGCTATTGGGCCGTGATGAATCATTTTCCATTTCAGGAAGGAGGATTAGGGAGCAGGCGTGGCTCGAATTGGTCACCCTGTAGTATAAGAAGGAAGAGGAGTTCACCTGGTCCTCAGCGGTCCATTGCACACCGACCGACTGTTGCTTTCAAGACCAACAAATCCTCATCAATCTCTGCACGCCAAAATGAAGCTCACCGCCGTCATCGCCATCGCCCTGGCAGGCGGATCCAACGCAGTTGTCGTCGATCTCTTCCACGACGAACATTGCTTCAACCCGGCCGGCCAAAGGTACCAACCATGCTACCCCCACCACTCCTACTTACCTACCTAGGTGAACGAATCAAAGTCACTTTTTATCTAACGGTTTTGCCAGAAACGTATGGGACAATACCTGCGCCCCGACGGGATCGTTCTCGTCGTTTCGCATCGTCTCAGCCGGCGGCCCTGGCCAGTCCCTCCGCGCTCACAGCCGCAACGCTTGCGTCGTCCCCTACACCGCTTGTGAGGCGGCCAGTGTTACCACAGGAGGGTGCTATCAAGCGTTCAACGGGAATGGGGCGAGCAACGCGCTGAGTTCCTTCTTTTCAACTTGTTGATCGGCGTCTTATATCGATGCGTGTATTCAGTTGGCTGTTTTTTTGGCAGATCGGAAGGAAGGAGCCGAAGTGGAGGGCATGCATCATTAGTTTTGCCAAGAATGAGCTTGAACTGGTTAGGCTCAGAGAGCCAAGCTTCTAGGGGGTCCCCGCAAAATCAATAAATACATGTTCCCCGCATTCAGTGGAGCAAACTCCTTCCTGCCGCCCTCAGTTCTCGTCGTCATTGATCCAGAATGACATCCTCAGAAGATGCGGCACCGGCATACTGCTACGAGAAATTGTTGCCTGATGAAAAGGTATTCCGACTCATCAAACTCCGGAACGGTGAAGACGGAACTCTGCGGACAAATATCACGACGCACCTCATCGCCGATGCCCCACCCTATGTCGCCATCTCTTACACATGGGAATCCACCAAGCTCACGCATTCTCTACAGTTTGGCGACACCACAGCCTTGGCTATTCCCGAACATGTTCTGAATCTTCTCCACGACCTGAGACCGGACCCGGACGACGCGAAGCCGCTGTATCTATGGATCGACTTCATCTGCATTAACCAAACGGACCTCTTCGAGAAGGATCACCAAATCCCTCTGATGAGGGAGATATACGCAAGTGCAAAAGAAGCCGTGGTGTATCTCGGACGTGTCCCGGACGCCGCTTCTGCTCACGCCTTTCTTCCCATGCTCCGGACCTTTTGGGCATACACAAACCGCCTCCAGCAGTCGGGGCAGCATACGGCCGATCTACCCTTCAACCCATTCACGCAGTTCCCTGAGGGTCTCACCGCTTTTCACCGTCTTGTCTCGCATCGCTACTGGACCAGGACATGGATCATCCAGGAGATTGCAACCGCTCGCAAAGTGCGGATCCGTTACGGTGACAAGTACTTGGACTGGGATTTCCTGAAGACGGCGATTCAGATCTTCTGGAACCAGATAAACAACTACGACCAGCTCCTGGCGTCTACCGAGGTTGACACGTCCGGCACCATGCTGTGGACCATGAACCGCATAGACAACTTGGCAGACGTCAACGACGGCATCGCCAACAACGGTGCGTTTCCGCTTCCAGACGTCATTCTCCTTTCCAGCCAGTCCAACGCTACCGAGCCCCGAGACAAAGTCGTTGGCATCCTGGGCTTGAGTACCTCGGCCTCAGCCCCTGATCTTCAGCCCGATCACACCTTATCGGCACAACAGGTCTACATCAACGCCACAGCTCACTGTCTGCGAAGAGGCAGCTTCGCTCTTCTAAACCTCGCCGGGAGGCTTCAACATGAGAATATGGGGTCGACGCTGGGTCTCCCCTCTTGGGTGCCCGACCTCTCTCGAGCCCCCTTGATCTGGCCTCTGGACAACCCCCAGGCCAAATACGCCTGTGGCGGTCCTAAATCCACAGCCAAGATAACCTTCTCCCCTGACCAGCGCACCCTCATCACACGCGGCTTCATCGTGGGACGTATCCTCGCCCTGGCCGACCCCATCAGCGACATCGTCGTTCGCCCCCGCTCCTTCGCCGACCTGGCCTCCGTGGCCAAGGGCAAGGACTCCCAAGAGACCGCCGAAGCCGGCGCCCGCCACCTCGAAAGCGTCTTCAATCTCGTCGGCCGTCTCGTCCCGGACCCCTACCCCCCCGCAAACAACGCCACACCCATCATCACCGCTCCAGACATAAAGTCCCGCCTCAGCGACCTCCTCAGCTACCTCGACACCTCCAACAAAGCCCTCGGTCTCCCCTCCATCAACCCCTCCCCCACCACCCCATCCCCCTCCCCCCTCCCCTACACCTCCCACCTCCTCCAATCCCTCCACTCCCTCCCCCACCCCCCACCCACCATAAACCCCTTCCGCTTCCCCCCCATCCCGACCCCCATGGACCTCTACTCCCACCGACCCTCCAGCACCCCCACCGCCGAAACCCAACTAGGCCCAACCCGCTACTCCGCCCTCTGGCGCACCCTCCTCGGCAACGAACTCCCCCCCTCCGCCGCCGGCACAAGCGGCCCAGATATCATCTACCCCGCCCCTGAAACCACATCCCACGACTTCGACGCCTACCTGCGCGACTGCCGCGCCATCCTCAAGGTCCCTTGTCTCCGTGGCGACTCCTCAGATAAAAACAAGGCAGATAAGGCAGATGACTACGTGAGGAACATGCGCTGGGGGTCGGCGATGGGACGCAAGGCGCTCGCGAGGCTGGTTGCGGTTACGGATAGGGGGCACTTGGGGCTTGTGCATGCGGGGACCGAGGTGGGGGATGAGGTTGTTGTGGTGAGGGGGGCGAGGACGGGGTATGTTTTGAGGGGGAGGGGGAGAGGGGATGCCGCTGGGGGGGATGGGGGAGAAGGGGGGGACGGTGGGTACGGGGGAAAAGGGGGAAAGGGGGAATATGAGCTTGTGTGTGAGGCGTATTTGCATGGGTTTATGGATGGGGAGGGGTTGAAGGGGGGGTTTGAGGAAAGGGAGCTTGCGATTGTTTAGGTTTGTGGAGGGGGTATTACTGAAAGGGGTGGTGGTTGAGGACGTGCAAAAGAAAGCTCATGAATGACATGAAATATACGACTGGCAAAGAGAGGGACACGACTCGGAAACAAGAAGTCCCGGGTTGGATTGAATTTCTTACAAAGAACAAAAGAACAAAACAACAGTTCATGCTGCTAGAACATAACAGCTATAAAGAAACGAAATAGCGCTAGCAACTGAACTTCAGTAATGCGCCCCCGACCAATCCTTCAGCCACATCACATCGGCGTGTAGCTCTTTGGAATACCAGCAGGCGGTTACGATGGAGTGGGCGTGGGTGTCGCCGAGGTCGTAGACAACTTGGGGTGCAGCTTGGCCTGTCCGCCGTACACAGGGACCTCGAGCACTCGGGTCTCGGCATCCTTGTAGCAGCGCTGATACTTGCAGCCACCCGCTCGCTCTGGTGGCGGTTGGGGTGAGCCAGCTGGCACAAGCGGATGGCTGCTTCCGCGGCAGCGGCGGAGGCCTGTAGCAATCCTCCGCTTCCAACTCGAGGGTCTGCAGAAAGCAACATGTGCCACGGCAGGGCAGCGATTTCAAGCGGCTTGCCACCATCAGCAGGGCCCTACCATGTCTGACAGTCTCAGGGGGTGTCACCCTTGGCAAGAGAACCGAATCATGCTGGGGCACTTTCGGTTTTTTTTTTTTTCATTCACACCTACCCAACTGATCGTTTGACTCGACCAGAAGAGTTAAATATCAAAACTCGCTCTGGCTCCCCTGCTCATCGTTGAGGCTCAGAGCCTGGATCATCGACTCGAGCGGCCGAGCAACCGAGTCATAAATGGCAGCCTGAAGCTTGATGTCCCGAATGTTTTTCCCCACACCAAAGTCACATTCAAGACACCTCTCTGTGATTTCTCTGTACTTTGGGCCTAGATGTGACGGCAGTGCGGCGAGTCGACGAATACTCTCCACGTCATCCATCTGAACGATGCCCCAACGTCCAATCTGCAGCAAGGCAACGCCGAGACAATACAGATTGAGGTTCCGAATGCCGAATGTCAGCGTCGCCCGGTCCACATCCTGATTTGTCAAGGCCCCTGTCGCGATAGCCGGTTCTGCTGTCGTCTTGGCTGATTCTGTCTGTCCACAGCCCCGCAGGTCGACGTTGACGTGTATAGACCGGACGGTGTCGGAGAGCACGGGCACTTTCCGTTTGCGGATGACGCCGATGTCCCGCAAGCTCCAATATGTCCGCCACCAAGGGGTGGACCAAAACTGCAGAGTTGCGCGGACGAGGGAGAGTGCAATCCTGAGCTGATCAACAACCGTGGCGACCTGGCCCGATCCTTGGCCGACGGTGTCGGAAAGCGTCTCGTAGTTGGACGTGGTGGCTAGGAAGGGACTATTCGGGCAGAGTTCGAACTTGTGCCTGTATGCATCATCCACCATGTAATACCCCGGCGGCACTGGACGTCCGTCCCCGCCCGTTCCATACCCGCAAACACGAAAGCGGGCGCAGAGGTCCTGGCAAAACCGCAGATCCAGGGGATCAAGGACGCTAGTTGCTATCAACGGGCCGGGGAGGCGAACCCCAGCCAAGGTCTTTGGGGAGATGGCATCTTTCGCGGTCAAAGGGTCCCGTCGACGTTGGAGGCGTGGGTGTTTTGGTTTCCGTTCCGCAGCTGTGGATTCGGAAGCCGAAGATTCCACCCAACGCACGTCCCTGCTTGCTATTTGCAGCATAGACATGTTCCTGAGAAGGACTGGCATTAGACTGGTGCATTCTTCAGTGTCGTGTCTGGGTTTTCATGGAACTATCAACTCACCGGGAATCTTCAACACCTGACTCAGTTTGAAAAATGCCCCGTAACCTTACAACTTCCCCTACATCCACATCGAACAGTAAGCGGAAGACGTGTTGGATGTGGGAAGGGTCACGGCAGGACCAGTGGTGCGACAACAGAGCGTGTAGTGATAGTGCCGCGCGCCTAACCTGCAATATCGACTGCGGCAAGGTTTTGCGCTGCCCGCGGGCCATCTTCGTTTCCTTGGCTCTTTTCCGCAAAGTTCGAAGTAGCGAGTTGAGATCGCTCAGATTCTCCAAGTCTTCTTTGAACTTGGACGACTTGGAAGCCATGCTGAGGCCCGCCCGAGCCTGTTCGCCCCTTTCGAGATGTTCGGCCCATTTCTCGATGGCGTCTCTCAGATGGTTGTTGACCTTGGAAATGTCCTCCACCGTCGATTTGAACCTATCGTATTTCGTGCCGAGATAGGCCCTGAATTTGGGCTCAAGGGTTTTGGATGACCACAACGCCTCAGAGAAATCGTCCATCATATTGGCGGCCGTCTCGGCATCTAACATGTCTCTCAAGACGTACTCGCATTCATCGTTGAAAAGTTCGCTCTGGATGTCGTATTTGCCTTTTAATCGGGACAGCTCATGCGAACCGTGCCGGATCGTCCTCAGCGTAGAACGTGTCTTTTTGAATCCCTTGAATGCTGCCACGCAGAGAGGCGCGATGCCTAGGATAATAGATGCAGGATCGGCCATTGCCACTGGGATGTGTCAAGATTCTCTGGTCTTGCAGACGTTGGAGAGAAGAAGGGGGTTGCTGAAAAGCGGGGTCGTGTCGGACCAAGCATTGCTGCCTTGAGGAGAGGGGTCTTCCAGTCGGTGAGGTATTTTAGCTGCGCCCCCGACCCTTTGCATAAACTAACGGAAGCAGCCGAATTCTGCCTTGGCCAGTTCAACTGACGTGGCCTGCGGACTTGGGCGCCCGTGATGCAGTTCCCTAGGCGTTGCACTTTCATCACTCGCTGCTATCAATCAGCAAGTAGTATCGCTCAACCTGCAGCAAGCGTCGGGGCTTAATATCCGGCATTGATGGCATCGACTAGCGATCATTCAACACCACCAGCAGATGGCGACTCGCCCAAGACCGGAACTTCGGTGGGACATGCCACGATCAAGAGCACAACAGATGATCGAGGCCCAGCCCTCCGTTTATACGTCAGTCTGTCACAGGCTTATCGAGATATCCTCAGCACAGGCACCGAAAAGCAGCAACTGGATGGCATCGACGGCCTCAGCCTGGCCCTTGCCAAAATTCGCCGGGGAAACCAGACGCTTGTACTTTGGGCTCGAGACTTTCGAATCGCCGATGGCGATCTGGACATAGTGATTGCCAACTCGAGAAGGCTGCGCGGCCTTATCCTGAAGTATTTGACCAAGATAAATCGCGCGGCGATTCAGGGCCGGAGACTGCTTGCAACCCTTGCTGCTGAAAAGAACCGGGACTCTCAGCATGGCGAGAGCGATCATCACACAAGCCCTCAGAATCAGAGATTGACCCACGAGGCTGACATGGTGAACGAAATCGCGGAGATTGCAGACGACCTCCAAAACCATGTCGAGTGTCTTATGGGTCTGGCGCCAATGATGGAGGAACCACTGAAAGACTATGCACCCATGCGGGGGATTTTGTCTCCTGACCCGGGGCTGACGCCCAGAGAGTCCTCACCGGCCACGCCCGATACTACCAGTAATGGAACAGGGTATCGCGAGCGCACCGAGGCTTCCCCGTCGAATGGTTCCGAAGAATCGACTCCTCGAGCAGGCTCAGTCACGACTGCACGGTCTCCGCAGGCGCCGGAGGATTACGCGCCGGCGAATACGCCACAAAATGGCGAAACGACATCCGAGTCGCAGAAGCTCGAGACCGTGACAGATGACAAGGAGATCGACGATCCGCTATCAGAGGTACGAAGAAGCTCCTATGTTTCGGTTCCGTGGAACCTGACCGACTTGAGGCTTCATTTTGGGTCTGGGACGGGAGTATCCGACATTAACACCACCTATGCAGATGCACAGCATTATAACCCTGAACTCGGAGACTATGCGCGGGTTGCCCCACGATTTTTCTGACTGGGCTTACTACTTTCCAGTTGAGTCGTCAGACCTGGAAATCGCAGACATGAGATACGGAATGTTCTCAACACTTTGCGGGAGATTGTGGTTGGCCCCACTTACGAGTCCAAAACGCATCGCTGAGCTAGGGACTGGAACTGGGATATGGACAATAGACGGTAACTTCAAGTCGCCAATTCTCCCGAATCTCTGCATCCAAGCCATCTTGCTGACTCAATCTCCGGTGCTATAGTCGGAGATGAATTCCCCGAAGCAGATGTCATAGGAATCGACCTGAACCCTAGTCAGCCGACCTGGGTTCCGCCAAATGTTACGTTCTTCATCGATAATATCGAAAAGCCTAACTGGCGCCTGAAGAGAGACTTTATCTTCTCCCGAGATTTGAATCTCGCCGTCAGAGACTTTGCTGGGTTCGTCGAGAACGCGCATGGGTAAGCAGTCCATGCAGACCATGCCACCAACAGATGTATTGACGTCACCTGCAGCTGCTTGACTCCTGAAGGGTGGATCGAAGTACAATTTCTGGATCATCAAGTCGACAGTGACACGAATGCCATCGATGCTACCCATCCAGTACCCCGATTCTGGGGACTTATCAAGCAGGGGATGTCGGCACTGGGTGCCAATGTCAGTTCTTGCTCCGAGGGCGTCGTAGCTCGGATGCTACAAGATCAAGGTTTCACCGAGGTCGCTGAGCATATATTCAAGTTGCCTATAGGCGGCTGGGAAAATGATGCGTCCTTGAAGCTGGCCGGGAATTACTGGCAGAGTCTGAGTATCAGCTCCGCGAAATCCATCGCACAGTTCCCGCTCCGCAAGGGGTTGCAGTGGGGCCAAGACCGGATAGATATGGAGATCTTGCATTTTCAGCAGGCCATGCGGGACTTTGAGGATCTGAGCAAGCATTGCATGTACATGAAGTTTTACGTTGTATATGGACAGAAGCCAAGTGCGGATAGTTAGGTACCTCTACCTTGGAAGCATGAGGATGAAATCCCGGGGCCGGGGCTGGGCAGGATCTCAGCCAAGTCAAGTTAGGCATTCAAGTCGAGGAAGCCAAGATGTCAAGCGATGCCCTAGGTTTTGCCTCAAGTCATTGAAATCCAGGCTTACGCCTAAGTGCCAGGCTTGACTTGGCTGACTTCGTTTCTCTCATCTATCGATTGATCTTGGCCGTCATATGAAGAAAATGAACACAATGTGAAAAACACAAACACAAAAGTATATTTTAGCGGAAAAACAATAAAGCTTTCTTCCGAATTCACACGCCTGTAAGTGAGTGTTTGGATACCGATAAAGGGTCGGCCCTACTAGGTTTACAAAGATGTAATTGTTCTGCTTCCATTGTTTTTATATTCGACAGACTTTCGCCCTGTCATGTTGATAATTCAAGTGAGGTGGTTAAAAATAAGTGAAACAAGGGTCAATATACCTAGATATAAAATACAACCGGTACCTAGGGAGGGGAGGGGAGGGGCACAAGCGAGACACATAAAACATCAAGTGAGATTAGATTTCGTACAAAGAACAAAAGAACATCTTGTCCTGCTAGAACATAACAGCTATAAAGAAAAGAAATAGCGCTGGCAATCCCGGAAACGTCCCCATCAATCCCCACAACCACACCACATCGGCCTGTAGTCTGTCGGAATCCCAGCAGGCGGTTGTGGCGGAGTGGCCGTGGGCGTCGCCGAGCTCGTAGACGGGGTGGGCTCCTCCTCGGCTTGCCAGTCCGTGTCCTCCCAGATACCAATCCTCCAATTGCCGCCGCAGACCTCGTCACCATCGCCCGTGCAAGGCGCGGAGCAGTCCTCCTCGTTCCCCTCGGTAGCGTGATCGAGCTCGTTGCCACAAAAACACTCGTTGCCGTTCTCGACGCCAAAGTATCGCCAACCCTCGCAGAGCGCGGCGCACGTCGACGGCTGCAGCTCAGCCTGTCCGCCGTATACGGGCCCCCCGAGCACCCGGGTCTCGGCATCCTCGTAGCAGCCCTGGTACTCCCAGCCGCCCACCAAGCTGTGCTGGCCGCTGGGGCGAGACAGCTGGTACAAGAGGATGGCGTCGTTGGTCTCGCCGCCGCACAGCCACGCCTCGTCGCCGTCGCAGGCCTTGTTGCAATTGTACATGTCGATCCTCTCGGCTCTCGCCGTTGTGTCGGGGCCCGCAGATCCATCAGGGTTAGTCCTCCGCAGCCACGAACCGCACCTGCACGCGTGGCCGCCCCGGAGGCTGAAATATCGTGTTTCGGACCCGGGAATCTCGCAAGCGTCGGCACATGCCTGTGGCGTCAGGGGACCCGACAGCGTAGGGGCCAACCCGATCAACACATTATTAATGCAGCCCTTGGCAAGCCAGCTGCGCCGAGGCGGATCCAGCGTTGGAAAACGACGCTCTTCGGCCAACGTCCCCGTCAACGTGTACAGAGACATGTGTCCCGGTCCGCCGCAGCGCAAGCCGGCCGAGTTGTCGCAGGGACGGGTGCACCGGTCGTCCGAGACCGCTGCGGGAGCCGGCTCTGCCCGCAGCTTTCGGTCGCAAAAGCATTGGCTGATCAGACACCAGCATGTGTCAACTGGGAAACAAAAACGGACGAGGCAAAAAGGTCTACATACCCATTTCGAAGCCCAAACATGACAAAATCAAAACGATTCTCGCCAGCGAGGCAATTCTGCGCGCAAGCCGCGAGGTTGCCATCGCCCAATGGCTGCCTGGTTAGGAGCAAGGAGGAAGACCGGCCGTCTTGTGTTGGGTCCGGCCGACATCCGGCGTACCGAAAGTGCTCGACTTGGGGCGGCGCCACGAGCCCGTTGCCCTGGCACGTCAAGCCGTTGACGGTGTAGACGACTCCGTTCTCGTCACGGATTCGGCTACCGCTGGCGGCGGGGAGGGTCGCAACCGGGTCTGGGATGCAGGGAATGTAGTCGTAGGTTCCCACCACTGAACCGTGGTGACAATGCCCATGTTAGCTACGTCGTTGGCGCAATAACGGGGACAAGGAAACGACTTGCCTTTTGCTGTTTTGGACGGGTTAGTGGCGTAGACGGCCACCTCTCTGACAAAGGCCTTGACCCTTCTTGTGAAAACCAGGCCAGAAGGGTTTTCCTGTCCTAGACGATCTCGGATGTCGGATCGTACGAGCCAGCCGGCGATGAGCCCTGAAATATATCCTGCTGCCACCGAGGTGCCCGTGGCTGGACCCAGGCCGCCCGACACAACGGCGCGGACATCTTCGCCGGGTGCGTACGCTGTAACGCTGGCAAAGTTGTCTGGCAGTGTGGTGAGTTAAGTCAGCTTCACTGCCACCTCCCGAGTTGTATTACCCTCTCAGGCTTCCAGGGTTGTGGCCCGGCCTGAGGTTGCACCAGAAACATAATGAACGACTCTTGCACATACTGGAACCCATCTGCTCCCCATTGATGATGCCCGTCCACCTGAGGCCATCCTTATTGGAAGCACCGGCGACGATGAGGGTGTCGGCGGCAACCTCGCCGTTCATGGCGAAGCGACTGGGCGCCAGCTGGTGCGCGTTCGCAGGTGGTTCATCGCCGTTGCCCACACCGCACACAACTGGAATCCCGCGTGTAGCAAATCTTGGGAGGAAGTGGTACCAGGGGTCACTTCTGCGGCTCGCAGAATCCCGATCCTCTCCCATTCTCAATGGTCCGATGAACCTCTCAATGCCGTACGAGATTGAGAAATTGATAACGGCCCGCCTCCCGGCACCTCGATCATCTGCGTTCTTGAGGATCCACAGTAGACCCTGGAAGAGATTGGTAGCAAACAGACCCTGGGTGCCATCGCCAGTGGGTGCACTTCTAGTACCCATGATTTTGACAGGGACAATTCTGGCGGCCCGTGAAACCCCCACCGTCCTACCTGCTGCAACGCTGGCTATCGTGGTTCCATGGACTAAATGCATGCGGCCGCAGGGAGGGCTGGTGTTAGTCGGGATGCAACAGACGCGGAAAAAAAAAAGAATAAAATGCAAACAAGGAGTGGCAGGAGGTTCAACTTTGCCTGCCAGCAAATAATCGAGGGGTCAGGGGAGCGGACTTTGAGCGAGTGAAACTTGAAGCGGAACGTACCGTGATTTCCGACTATTTCCTCTCCAGTGAATCCGGGCAAGAGCCGAGAGCCAAACTCCTGGCCTTGTTGTTAGCGTTGGCCACTGCGCACGCACACCACGTCTCATGCTGCGATGGACTGCACGTACCGGATCCGGCTTAACCCCCGTGTCCACGACATAGATGATGGCAGTGTCCCCGGCGTTCTCGTTGTGCACGAAGCCGGGGTAGTGGTAAAAGTATTCATCGTGGAACGCGGGCGGCGTAGAAAGATACTTGAGGCCCCATTGATCCCCATCCGGGGTGCTTTGCATGCGTAAGCTCCCAGTTGTGGTTTGTCGACGGTTCAGGACGCCACGAATGTTATCTTGATCATGAGAGGGCATGCCGCTCATCATGGTGACGTTGCCGCTCGCAGGTTGGGCACGAGGAGATGACAGTGTATCCTGGGGATCACCGCTATCCATACGGCGGTGCTTGGTAGCCTCTGCTGATGGCTTTACCGTAATATTGAAGGGTTGCCGAGTCTCGAAGCTGATGCCGACCACACCCGGGTTCTCTCTCTCTAGCTCCGCAGCATCATCCCTCGTTAGCCAAAAGGAGTAGCCGCGCAGGTCCACGCCGTCCTGCTCCCACACACGGCTCTGGCGGCCTCGGGCAGCAGTGTCGTCCAGGGCGGCGATCATGTCGTCAAAGTCCTTGACAGGGCCTTCGAACATGATCAGGACGGGATAAAGCTTCTCGCTGGGAAGAAGACGCCAGTCGTGCTCGATGGCATCCCTGGTCTCTTGGTAGGCGCGGGTTTTGGGGTGGAAGATGCGCTTCAGACGGCCAATCGGGTGCCAGTCCCAGACCCCGCCGTTGCTGCCACCGTTGCCGTCGTTGGTAGCCCAGTCCGGAAGAGGGTCGCCTTGGGCCTGGGCTCATAGTAGGGCGCACCAGAGCAGCATGGCCATGTGATCGTCGCCCAAGGTCGCCGTTGGGTCGGCGCCAAGCGCATCGCACTGAGCCGGAGTGGGCGTCGGGGTGTCATCATCGTCGTCGAATCCAGGGGGCGCGTCGCCGCCCCACAGCAAAAAAAACCAGGTTTCGTCACCGTTGGTGGGCGCCGACTGGCCGGGCTCGCAGAACCGATGACCCTCGTAGTAGGGATCCACGTCGACAAAGCGGGCTCGATCGTAACCATGTTGGGCGTTGACCATTTCGACGGCGTCCATGATGGCCTGGTTCATGTCGAGCACCAAATCGTTGATCTCGGAACGCAACTCCACCGTCAGCCTGCTGCTGGCCGAGTTGAAGATGGCAAACGAGTAGCCGTCGCACTCGTTGGTGGCCGTGCTAAAAAACCGGGGATATCCCAAAACGTGGAGAAGAAACTCGTTGCGTCCTTCCACTCCCTCTGTCGCGGCGTCGATGATGGCCGAGTAGACTTTGACGAGCTCCTCCCTCATGGCGCGCAGACGATTGTGCGTGTTTACCTTTGTTGTCGCGCAATTGTACCACGGGATGTTGTAAAGACAGGCTAGTAGATAGTTGGCAAAACCCGCATCGTTGCCGCCAATCGTGATGGTTGCGTAATCGTTCTCGAGTGGCAAGTTTGCGCGGAACGTGTCAAGCTGGCCGCCGAGCACGTCGCTCATGACGGCGCCGCTGCACGCTAAAAACTGGAACTCGGGCGGGTGGATCTGCCACGAACCCTTGAGCGTCGGCGAGTCCATGAGCTGAACAGCAAATGACCCTGTCGCCCGGTGGCACGCGCCGCCGATGCCGTTGGGCACATCGTCGTACTGCCCGGCGCCGATGCCCGCAGAGTACGAATCGCCAAAGGCTGTCCACCTGCGCCCGGGTCGAACCATGGGCTCTGTCTCGAGCTCGGGTGGGGGAGAAGGGAGGGGCCCTTGCTGCGCTTGCGCCAGATGGCTCAGTTCGAGGAAGGCGCAAACGCCCAGCAGCGCCCGAAGCCGCAGAAGGCGCATTGCGAACGCTCCTTCCGACGGCGAAAGTCAATAAATGAAGGAGTGAATGAGAAAGTAAATGAACTGTTTCTCTAGGTACACGGAAGGTTGCGGGTGATGAGTGTGCACCTCGGATATCAAAGAGCGACTGCAATTCGGGTGTTTGGTCCCGGCTGCCAGCGCCTCTGGCTCCCCATACATTAAGATAGATATCAAATCTTACATGACACCAGACAAGAAGACCCTTCGTTGGCGCACCTCAGGCTTCTGCTCCACGCCATGAATACCGTCCAGACTCGATGGGGCGATATCACGGGTACATGCCGGGGGGCGCCGAGCGGGAGACATCTGTCGCTTCAGGGGTACTTGCGTGCTTGGTAAACCATCGAGTGTCTTGGGTCATGGCGGGCACTTTGCAGAGCGCCGAGAAGAATTTCGTGACGGACGAGATTTATTAGCGCTGTCAGCACAACGCTACGCTAAAACACAGCGCAATGTCACGCTGCTGCCTGTCAGCAAAGCAAGGTCCGGCGAGGTAGACACTAGCGGAAACCAGCAATCTTACATTGGTTCCAAGCTGTTGGGAGTTGCCTTGTGTGATGCGTTTTGTACCAAAAGAGATAATCGTATTTCCTTTTCGACCAGCGTGACCCCCCGAACCACACACCTCGGACAGCCAGGCCGCATATGAGTCAATAAGACTATCAGATAGTACCCCAATGCAGCCAAGAGTCCATAATCAGCGTTACTTCTCACCCGTTCACTAATCGCCACCTCGGTGCGCAACCGCTCGAGCCACCGACACAACAGTGACGCAAATTAACACACACGACTGCTAATATTGACTTGCTTACCGAACCCCTGTGCGGCGCAACAGCGCACAGCCTTGACCGTGTTGAATAACCATCGCCAGCTTCAACTAGACTAGCGCTGGGGGCGCTTGGCATTAGTTGGGCTCCGGGTTGGGTTTTATGCACAGCTGCTCAAAAGCGAGGTGAATGTGGCAACCGCCAATGTAAACATGAAAGGATGAAGTGGGCCACGGGTATTGCAACCTGATTAGATAGGTAGTCACCGTGACCATGACGAGTTTGGAACTCGAGATATAGTAAGGACTTGGTGTTCGATCGTGGTGGAATGTCAACACACCACGAAGTGATGGCGTTCAAGGTTCCATTTCCTGTTTCCAAGCACGAGCCTTTAATACATAACAGATACCTATCGAGTTCAAGTTGCGGAAACGCCTACACAACAAGTACCTAAGGCACGCATCTCAAAGGCTATCTCACGGCCCAGGCCTTAGCTGGACTACGAACCTGACGCCGGCAACCAACTTGACTACCTGGTACCTTAATAATGACGCAGAATGGAAAACAAAAATAAACATAAGAAGAGAGAAGAAGAAGCCCAAAACATTTCAACCCCGAACTTGTCAGTCGTCTGCAACCACAAGATAACTCTCAAACACTTGCCACTTGCCCTCCAGTATTCGGCGTAGAACTCAACGAGCGCTCGGAGTCCAGGCGTCGTTCTCAAACACCATAATACCAATGGAACTGTCTCCACAGGTGGACGACCCGAGCTGGCCACCGGGGCAGTTCATGGTACAAGCCGGGTCGAGGAAGGTGGTGTTGGCGATTGCATCACCCCAGAAGCACTCGACGCCGTCCTCAACGCCGAAATAGCGCCAGCCCACACCAAGGGACTGCAGACACTCTTGACTCAGGGTGCTGCCCGAAATGGGACTGGATCCGCTGCGCACAATGAGCGACTCAGCCGAGTCGATGCGACAAGTGGGCGTGCCGCTGCTCGCCGGCGGAAGGCTACTGGTGGCGGATGGGATGACGATGGAGCTGCTCTCGCTGACAGGTGGTGTATCTTGGCCTGTGCGACATCCGTTGTTGGCGTTGTTGTCGCAGACTTGGTCCGGCGGGCAGACATTGCACGCTGTACCGAGGGTGCACGTCACCGAGGGCCGGTCGCAGCACACGGCGTCGGGTGCATAGCACTGTCCATGGCTGTTGGTTGTTTTCTTAGCAGTGGAACGGAGAAGGAACTGAAAATAAAGGGAGGCAAAAAAACATGGCAACATACCAGCACATGCCCGCCCAGCACCCAACTCCGGAAAATATCGTGGGGTTCATGGCGCAAACCTGAGCGCCCACCGGCGCGCACGCGCTGTTTCCTTCAAAATTGATGCAGCGGTATCCCGCCGGACACAGGACAGTCCCAAGGCAGGGCTGCGTCTCGCAGAGAAAGTCATTTGGGCAAGACGGGTTGCTCGAGATGCCGCGCTTGAGGTTGTGAAGACGAGCCCGGTTGGACAGGTACAGAGGCTGCGACACATACCCCCGAACCAAGGCCACAAGGGCAAGAGTGAGCAGGAAACGTGTAATCATTCCGCCGGCGTGTGGTGGAGGAAGGTTTGCGTTGGTGTTTCCCAAGTTCCTTTTCTTCAAGTTTCTTTCCTTCCCTTCTCTTCCGAGTCTCACACTTACATCGGTCCACGAGGGTGAGGTGCTTTTTGCCCGAGGTAACCAAGCAGCCGCATCGACACGAACAACACAAGTACTTCTCCGCTTTGTCAGCGACCCAAGCCATGTAGTCTGGTCACCGGCACCAAAAGTAGGTCCCCTGCCTTGCATCGAAAGAATCACCGGCCCTGTCACGGTCCCCGAGTCCCTGATGGGGATGGAACGGTACCATCCGTGCTGACATGACGTACCATGGGGTCATATGCCAAGTTGCCATGCAAGGTACCGTGCATCTCGGCACCTCCCTCAGCCGCACAACACGGCGGGTCGCGCGGCACCATCTGCCCTGCCAGTACATGCCAAGGGCCTAGTTGGGTTTAGAAAAGGGGTCAAAATCCCTATATCGTGTTACATCCACAACAGATTACGAGCCACAGCGTTTGGGTTCACATGGAACAATCACCGAACATGCTCTGACGTGCGTCGTCTGACCGCTAGCGTAGCTGTGAGTGCGGGTCAAGGAGGCAATAATTAGCTACCTGTAGTGCGGGCTGAGCGAGCGCTACCGGGTACCAACGTGACTTACAGCACCCCTCTGCATGTGGATATCGAGTGACTGTCAGCCTTATGTAATGATATATTTTAGGCAAACTACAGATGGGTAATCGAGAATCTCGTGTGACATGGGGAGGAACGTCTCAAAGGCCCCTTCTCGTGGGGTCAGGTTCAATCTTACAGAAGAAGGCTTGAAGACGGGGACCTTTGGCTCCGCAGTGGTCGATGTTGAAGTGCCCAGCGTCCAACTCGCACAATGCGTCCCACAATTGTCATTCTTTTCGCCCTGGGCGTGCAGAGCCAACTGAATCCGGCCTGCGCGCCGGGAGGCAACTTCAACCTTCAAAACTGGAATCTGCAGCTTCCGATCGGCAGCCCG
Source organism: Podospora aff. communis PSN243 (assembly GCA_033296975.1). Lineage (NCBI taxonomy): Eukaryota > Fungi > Ascomycota > Sordariomycetes > Sordariales > Podosporaceae > Podospora > Podospora aff. communis PSN243. Next base: position 85,529 of record MU865958.1, on the reverse strand, counting down.
GGCGCGCCGCAGACGGTGCAGCCAGCGGCGCTGGCGGGATGCGGCGGTTTCCAGAATCAGTACTTTGGCACCGATGCCACGACGGGGGCGCTGGTCACGAGGGTGCTCGGCTCGCCGGCGTCGACGGGATGCGTGACGACGCCCAATAGCCAACACTGCCGCACCGAATTTCGCGAGGTCAACCCCAACAGCTGGAACCCTTGGCAAGCTGTCAACCGGCTGTCAGCCACGCTCGCCGTCGTCGCAGCCGGCGGCGAAACCGTCATCGGCCAGATCCTCATCGACCCGTCCATCTCGCCCCGGCCCGTGGGTGAGCTGTACTACAACAACAATGGCCGCATCACCTGGGGCATGGCCCAGACCCGCGCGGGCGGCAACCAGGTGCGGTACACAATTGGCACCATCCCGTTGGGCCAGCGCTTTTCGTACGAGATTCGGTACGAAAACAATGTGTTTTCCATCAGCCTCGACGGCGGCGCCATGGTCACCATCACCACGTACCAGTTGAACGCGCCCCTCAGCTACTTCAAGGCCGGCAATTATCTTCAAGGCGACAGCCCATCCGAAGTCCACTTCTTTGCCCTGCGCGTCCTGCACTCGTCGACGCCTATCACGCCGGTCCCCGTGCCGACGTGGCCTCCCGCTGGCGCCGAAGACCCGCGCGATGGCCTCGGCCCCTTCAACCTCATGCTGACGCTGCAGCAACCCGGCGCGCCTGGAACCGGCCCCCCGCCCGTCACGCCGGGCGACTGCGACGACACGCCGCACACGTTGACTTCGCAGAACCAGGTGGCGCTCAAGCTGTTCCACGACGACCACTGCTGTTCCCCGTCACAGTCGACGCGGCTGGGCACTCTCAACTCGTGCCACAATGGCAACCACCCCTTCCGGAGCTTTGTGCAGAACGTCGGCTCCAACATGTTCGGTCGCAACGTTCGCATCCTCGCGTACCCCGATCGGGACTGCGAGGGCGATCCGGTCATCACCAGTCTGACCAACGCCCCGCGGTGCTTCAATAACGCCGTCGACAATGCTTGGTGGCAGAGCTACCAGATTTCAGCGACAGCGACGTCAGGCGGCGATGGCGCGTTGGATTGCACCGTGAACCAGACTACCTTGACGTCAGAAAACACCGTTGGCCTGAATTTGTTTGCAGATGCTGCCCAGGGATGGTAGGCGCCCTCTCTCCTTCGCTCCTTCTCCGTCTCCCGCCGCCCCCCTTTGTTGCCCCACTTCGCCTCTCCTCTGCTCTTTCCCAAATTCACATTCACTTCCCCCAGCTTCGAATGGAATTCTTGGAGGTTCCGCGCTGACCGAAACCCCACAGCTGCAACACCCCCGCCCAGACCTTTCGCGTGGGAACACTCAATTCGTGCCACCGGCCCACCAACGCTTTCACCGCCATCAGCCAGGCCGTCGGCGCCAACATGTTTGGCCGCAACATCCACATCTCACTCTATGATGACGACGCATGCGCGAGCGAGCAGCAAACCACGCTCTCGCTTTCCAACCAGCCGCGGTGCTACCGCGACGGCGGACCGTGGCGCTCCTTCCAAATCCACGAGGGCGAAAGCGAGGGTGGGGGCAGCAGTGGCGACGGCGGTGGGCCGGGCTCCCCCGGCTGTGATGCTTCGCTGACGCTGCCGAACAACGACTCTGACAACACGGTGGGTCTCGCCTTCTACGCTGACGGGCCGTGCTGTCGCCGGTTTCAGGCCATGAAGATCGGCAATTTCAACGTCTGCCGCGACATCACAACCGACATCACTGGCTACACCCTCCGCGTTGGCCAGAACCTCTTTGGTCGCGGCATCCGCATCCAGACCTTCACGGGCGCAGGGTGCACTGGCACGATGCACTCGTCCAGCCTCTCCAATCAGGGCTCCTGCAACGCCGGAGGAACTTGGAAGTCGTTCCGCGTTTACGAGCCCGAGAACGACGCCGAGCAACCGGCTCCCGGGGGAGGAAGCGGGTCAGGCGCCTGCTCGCTGGTCGCTCCCGACAACAACTCGGCAAACACGGTGGCCATTGGGCTGTACAGAGTTGGCGGCGGAACCAATTGCTGCAACATGTTCCAGAGCTTCCGTTTGGGGCAGCTCCGCAGCTGCCACGACGCAAGCGCGCCCTTCAACGGGTACACGCAGCGCGGCGGCCAAAACATGTTTGGCCGCAACATCAGGATCCAAGCCTTCACGGGCGCGGGCTGCACCGGCAACCGCTACGACCACAACTTGTCAAACGACCTCGCGTGCCGCCAGCCCGGCGTCCCCATGCGCAGCTTCCGCATTTTTGACGTAGAGCCTACCGCTCCGACTCCGCCTGCCGTGTGCCATGGCCGCCCGCCCGCCCACGCTCAGCACGGGGACCAGATAGTTCTCCACCTTTACAGCGGCACCGACTGCTGCACGCACCCCAGGATCTTCCACACCACGCGGGGGGGCTACCCGGGCTGCTTCCGCGTGCACGACATCCGCTCCCTGCGAATGCACGTAGGCTCCAATCTACTCGACAAGAACGTTAGAATCCAATTCTATCGCGACACAAACTGCGGCGGCAGCGGCGGGGGCCTGTGGCAGTTCTCGGTTTCGAACTCGGGAGTCTGTAGAAAGGGTCCCGGCGGGCCGGAGAGTTCGAGCGGCTTGAACTCGTTCCGCATCACTTGGCCGGCTCCACCACCGCCAACGGGGCCGCTACCGGGTCTGCCAGTCTCGGGGGGCATCACGTTTGGCAAAAGAGGCGGGTCGTTCTGGGGCTTTTTCGATTGGTACCCAATCGCTTGGGAACATGGTCCGCACTTGAGCTACTGCCGTGGGGCAGCGCTCCGGGATACCGGGCGAAACGATAACCCGTGTGGCGTGCGATTTTGCGCAATGGGTCTTTGCGGATGGTCCCTAGAAGGTATGTCCCCCCAGATGGCCAGTTCTTGAATTTGGATTAACTGTCTCTGTTTGTCGGCAGGTTGTGGAGGTCCCCTGTGGTTGACCTACAATAGAGACTATGTTACCGATTGCGTCTTCGCCCCGTGGCCGCATCTCGCCGCGTGTGGTAATGCATTTACGTTACCCGATCCTGTGTATGGGGAGTATAACTGTTTTTGGGGAGGACATAGTTGAGATGGTCTGGGAAAGGACTGCCGCGGGGGTGGAAATGGGGGATACTCGAGGGTTGTGTTGTTTTGCGGTTGGGTACCAATTTATTATTTTGTCAAGCGTTGCACAAAGATTTGGGTGTACTTCGCCTGTCCTTACTATGACGCTTAGCCCGGTAAGCTGCCAGTGTCGATTTTGCGCACCGCACCTCACCTACGCAGTCGGCCAGTTCCGAGGCTCTATCGCCTGATATGTTGTTTTTCCGCTTAATATCCCTTTTTGTTTTGCAACGTCGGGGCTTGTGGCGTGTGTTTTTTTTTACATTGTGTTGATTTTGGTCACATGACGGCCAAGATTAATCAATAAAGCAAGTCTCTGATTTTTGTTATTTCCTTGAAAGAAAGCATGCTTCGCTGGTACCAGAGGCTGTGATCGTCATGGACCCGAGATTCTTGAAGGACTGGATCCCAGGTTGTCGACTATGGGCTGTTGTGGCCAGGGAGCGGAATTTCCGCCCTGACTGGGAAAGAATGCATGTCCTGCCTCGTCACCTGCCTGCAAGGCAGAACCGCCCGCCCGACGATATCCGTCGAACACGTGACCTGTTGGGCGCACCCGACGTCAAACCCCTCATCGGTCGGGCGCAATTGTGTGACAGCACTGCCCCATGCCGACCGCCTCATTTTCTTCACCGCTCTAGACGTCGAGCGTCATTTTGCATCCACCACGCAAAGATCATCCACGCATACTACCTCTGCACCTTCGGTTGGTCCGGACAAGACTTCCGTTTCTGCACATTGCGCAACCCCCTGGAAGTCCGTCAAGTCGGCAACTCGCAGCCTCAGGGCTTCGCACGGTTCAAAAGCGGTATCCCACCCGTTCATCAGTTTTGGTCCCAGGCTCAGGCATCTGCTGGGCAGGTCCAGAGATCATGGTAAGCCATCTCCCAACTCAGAATTTGCCACCCTGTGAGCAGCTGAACTGACTTTTGGACAATCAGCCTAAAGATTCATACGCGTATATTGTTATGTGGTACTGCGTAAGTTTCTTTCGAGTTTTGAATGCATTTACTACTGCTTGAATCATTTGATGTCGGCCTAACAGCTTCCAGTGCAAATGCGGGACCGAGAATAGCGTTGCGTCAAACCCGAGCTGCCATGGCTGTCTTCATCCTCAGTGTGCATATTGTCATGTCCAGTCAGTCAGGGTTCGAAAGAGTTAGTATTGGTGGTGCTCTGCCTGCTATTGAAACTGCCGCGGGTGCCTGAGACAACAAAGCCAGGCGAAGGATCAGATGGTTTCATTTCTTATTCATGGCCGCCCCATGGCCGAAAGAAACAAGTCACACAAGCGCCACAAGGCCCGGCGTTGCATACGAATGAAGCATCATGGCGGTTCTCCGGATCAATGGGGGGCACTCTTCGGGGAAGAGAAAGTTCAGTCATACCCACAGCAAGATGTTCCGTTTTGGTACGTCAACACATCACTTGATACCACTATTTCTCCCGCTCCAGAACCAATAGCCGGACCTCCCACCTCAATGGAGATGTTTGAACTTCTGATGAGTCAATGGCACCCTCAGCACGAACCCCACTTCTATCAGGAAATGGTGCGGCGATTTTGTCTTGAGGCAGACATGACGATCCTTTCAAATGGTGGGGATGACCGTGTAACAAGACCGGTTGCTCTTCTGGATGACCGCAACCGCGGCACCGGGGCGGATGAGCGGCGAGGCAACTATCGCAAATGGAAAGGCGCCCTCTCGGCACATCAACTCTATCACGAACTTCGCAAGAGGGTGAGTCGTCTGTCACAGAACGTTGAGACATGAACTTATATCGTATCGCAACAGCGTTTCATGGAGTCTCCATTGAGCCAAAACAGGGGATATCGGCTTCCGGAGCAAGAAATGTCCGAGGCGAACGCAGAAAGGCGCATCTTGTGAGTTGTCCTATTGCTTCAATGGTGCTGCGGAATCGTGCACGCCCAAAATATCCGCAGACTTTCACTGACGCAGAAATCTAAAGATACGTCGCCGACCCGGATAGCTGGGCCACACTTGCGGTCGTTGCTACTGCCCCCAGAAACCAAGCCGCATACCTCGGGGAGTTTCTCTTTCGCTACTTCACATCGAAGGCTTTCTTTCACATTAACATGCCTGTACGCGCGGTTTCTCATGATTTGGCTCTTTTGTGCGCTGCTGATCAGTTTCTTGGATAGTCTGGCGTGGGTTTCAACACTTATGCTTTGGAGTTCCATTTACCGTTCTACGCCCTAAAGAGTTACACCGCACCTATCACGGACAAGCGTCTGCGAGCCGACGGACGACCACTTCGCGACTCATGGTATCAACCATTTCTCACTTCGGACTCAACCGATGCCAAGAGTGGCTGGCGCCCAGAAGGCCCCCACGACGCCATGATTTCCATCCATGAGGGCTCCGTTTCCGTTATCATCACTGGATTCGACCCGCGTTCCTGGTGCGGCGTTGGGTTTGTCGATGCCTACTACAATGGCGACAGTCCGAGTAACCCCGAGGCAGTGACAAACATTGCACAGTGCTTCACTACCTCGGCGGATGGCGAACGCCGGCCTATATGGGATCCTCTAGGCCTTTGCGAAGTTTACGCAGATACTCCGCTTTGGCGTCCACAGCAGTACTTTCCGCGCATTCTCGAACTACACGTCAGACAAGTACGGCTGAAATGGCAGGACGTTGCCGAGTATATCCTGCAGAGAACCGAACCTTATGTAGGGAATCCTTGGCCTGATCTGAAAGCAGGTCGCTGATATTAGACAGTTTCATCCTACCTCCAGCATATATCCATCTGATGCAATGGCACCTAATGACCCCGAGAGACATGCTTCCTTCAGAAGCATCCAAGGGTCCATCACCCGAACCCTCAAATTGATGGACAACGTCGTTGCGAGGATCACAAAGACAACAGACGCTTGGAATAGTTTTCGGGAGCATCTCGCCGAGATTACAACTGCGTCTGGCCATCAAGAGTACCCAAACATGCTCTTTCGGAAGGTTGACACCCACATGACGAATCTCACTGCCATGTGTGGGGAGATTAGCGTGCAGCGACAGAGGCTTGAAAACCTCTGGAAACAGGTCAGTTCCCCACAGCATAGCATGTTAATACAGGGTCCTCAGCAGTCGATTCTGACTTGCTTCTAGGGCAATGCAGATCTACAGCAAGACAACATCACCATCGCGGCAAATTCGCAACAAACCGGAGAACGAACGAATGGATTGGCAATTGTTGCAATCGTGGGTCTTCCTGGCTCGTTCAAGTCGTTAACCTCTCTAACTCGCATGCTTGTACGCGCAGGTCCTTGCATCCTTTGGATTCGTGACCCAGGTCTTCGATATGGACAATTTTCTGCCATTCCAAAAAACTCCCCTAAGCTTTTTTCTGACAATTTGCTGCACCATGTTTGTTGTTACGCTTGCTGCGAGTGTCATGAGATACTTGTGGTACTGCCAACTTCTCGCAAAACGGGAAGAGGGTCGTGGGGGAGCTAGAGCCCGTCGTAAGTTACGCAAGAAAAGGCCGGATGATAGCGGCGTCGAATTGGAATCCTTTAGTTGAGGTGAGTATACAGACAGTGCCCGGAGTTAGAGAAATGAATTACTGAGTCCTCAGACCACTAGTATCCCAGGCTTTCTATACCAAACTGCCCCGCCCAGTTGCTTCTCAGCTTGTTAACATAACTGGTTGCACCTTTGTCAAATATAACTATAACGGAATGGCAGTGCAAACGTCTGTTATAACCATAAACCATATCCGTACCGATCACATAGTTCTGGCATGCTTTTCTTTTAGCACACTAAGAAGCAAACGATGAGATTTGGAGACTTAGCCTCCTGGATTATCACCACAGCTTCTGAACTGACAGAAACCGTGGCTTACATCACTGCAAAGGTGGCTCGGATTGATATTTAACCATGCTTCTTTTTTGTTTCACGGGCGCTGGCGTGGTACCGTGGCTAGGTATTACTGAGAGTCCGAATTGTTTTCCTTCTACTGTTGTTATATTTGGCAGGGCTTCCGCCCTGGTATGTTAATTATCCAAGTTATCCAAGTCCATAAAACTCAAACACAAGATTCGAAGGCAACTTTGAACGAATGTTAAACTATTACATGTGCACCCTGCACATCCGGGAGTTTAGGATGCAAACTTTTCAAGCCGTCTGAGTTCACTTGCTCGAGGCATCTTTCAACTTTAGTCGCATAGGTAGGTATGAAGCCGTGGCTGCGCGGCCGCCGTGCACGTCTCTTTCCAGCCAACTCAGATATTCTCATCATCCAAGATGTCAGAGAATTTGCTTTGATCTCGGACAATTGTACCTTATGTAGGCCACAGAGGTATTGTGACTGAATCGATTTGTTATCGCCTTGCATGTGTTTTTAGTCTACCGTAGGTTTTCACGGAAACCGGATTTGCCTCTGGCCAATAGCTCTCTTGTATTCCTTATCGCGCTTATCCTACCTTATCTATTGGTTATATCGCTATCGCTTACCCCTTGCCAGTGGCGTAATGCAAAGAGATCTGTTGGCAGAGAGATCCTGACCACCCACAAAAATTCCACTTCTAAGCCGATGCGAGCATTCTGGCTGGCAGAGAGGTGCCCCACGAAGCAAATCCGGTTTCTGCGAAAACCTGCGGTATCACCACGTCTGCGAGGTTACATAATCCCAGGGGCGAGGAATGCAGGGACAAGGTGCAATTGCAGTGGTGTCAGCGAGCGCTGCATCGAACCTCTTTGGGAATAGCTCAGCGAATAACATTCTGTCGATCGATCCGCCTGCACGCAGGCACGTCGTTGCCCATCCCGGAATGCGGACTTGGCATCGCGAGCACCGCCTCAGAGCCCGAGTTTATAATCGAGAACATTTGATAACGCTTACTCACTTCTCTCCACACTCAAAAGACAACACCTCAAATTTTCGAACACTCACAACCTCCTTTCAGGGCACCATACACCATCCAAGCTCCTTCACAAAATTCCCTTCCCATCAACCAGCCCAACCAACTACAACCATGGGCCACACCAGCTCCAAACCCAACCCCGTCCACCTCCCCCCCTCTCTAACAACCCACCCCCTCCCCCGCCGATTCTCCGCCACGCACAAAACCTCCCTCACCCGAATCACCGCCCTCCTATCCGACCCGGACAACCCCTCCGGCCCCTCCTACGCCGTCTCCTGGCCCGCAGGCTGGTACGGCAACATGATCCTCCACGGCGGCCCCACCAAAGACGACGAGCCGCTCGCGACGGCCAAATTCGGCGGGAAGCTCGGCTGCGACTTTTATATCACCCTTCCTTCGCTGCCTGAGTCAGCGCAGCAGCAGGAACGCACCGAGATTTTACGCTACGAGGGTCGCCTGCGGAGCGAGAAGTGGTGGTTTGCCATGCAGATTGGATCCAGCGTCGAGCGGTTCGAATGGCGGCGTTCGCACGGGGATGCTGTCAAGGAGGTGGAGGGGGGGTCGGGGTGGGGGTGGAAGTTGGTGCGGGTTGTGGGGGAGGGAGAGGAGGTTGTTGCCGTGTGGGCCGATGCCGGGTTGAGTCTGTCGCGGATGGGCGCGTTCGAGTACCGCGGCAGCGGCGCGACGGGGGAGTTGGGGCTGCTTTGGGGGGTCATGGCTGTTGTGACTTGCATGTGCGTTTGGCAGATGCGGCAGCAGAGGAATACGACGGCTGCGATTGTCTCGTAGGTGTGAAGAATGTCTGTCCAGCGTGGCACAAGACATTATTTCAAAGTTGGGTGCATGTGTGGCTTGTGAGAAACGATAAATCGCTTTTGGCGGTGTCGTCTTGACAGAATGAAGTGATTTTTGCCGGTGTGTCTTGTCGGTGTCTTGACAAAATGGTGCTATTTTTCTTAGCTCCGACGATCGTGGATCTGGTGCTGGGGCCAGGTGATTGAGATCATCAACGCCACGCCGTTTTGTGGTTGGGCGTTGAGACTAGCGCGGATGCAGCGTCTTACACCATTGTGGTCAAAATGTGTCAAAATGTGCGGCGTTCCCCGAAAGTGAAACGCATCTCTGGGAAGTTGGTCTTTCGTTTTACTTTATCATTCACGGCCGAGGAAGACGGAGTTTGGGTGTTCAGCCATCTTCTTCAGCGTAGCGTCGGTTTGCATCGCCATGTTTTCTCTCCTCTCTGTCCTTCTTGCTCTCACCAGCAGTGTGAGAGTGCATGCAACCAATCTCACCACTCCTTCTCAAGCCTGCAGCACCATCGCAAGGCGGGTTTCCTCTGCCACCGATATCACGTTCCCTGGAGCCCGTACGTTCTGCTACTGACGTCACCACCGCTGCGTGGTGATGACCGACATCGCCTCTCCTTTGACTAACTGAACTTTCCAGTAAGCCCTCTTATTGCGAGCGAAGCAACAGGGCACTGGTTCCTCTCATCCAACGAAGTCCCAGCATGCGTCGTGGAGGTTGCTTCTCGTGGAGATCTCTCCATTGCGCTTCAGATCATCGGCGCGTCCCGAACCCCGTTCGCAGTCATGTCAGGAGGTCATGCTTCTAATCCTGGTTTCTCGAGCACCAAAGGGGTCCATATCTCGCTGAGAAAGCTCCGCCAGGTTGTTCTTTCTCGTGATAAACGCACCGTTGAGATTGGATTTGGGCAGACTTGGATGGATGTTTTCGAGAAGCTGGACGGTACCGGGTACAACGTTGTTGGTGGGCGAGTGCCAGGACCGGGTGTTGGCGGATTCACCTTGGGAGGTGGTTATTCGTGGTAAGAACAACTCTCCAGGGACGGGAGGTTACCGTGGCGAGACTGACGCTGAGAGTTCACAGGAAGACAAACCAATACGGTCTGACTTGTGACACCGTTGTCAAGTTCAACTTGGTACTACCAGTGAGTGACTTGGGTGCTTTGGGTGGAGAGGTCAAGTTATCTGACAGTCACAGAATGGTACTATAACTTATGCCTCCGATTCACACAACCAGGACTTATTCTTCGCCCTGAAGGGCGGTCTAAACAGATTTGGTGTTGTGACTTCTGCCGTTTTGGTCACACACAAGCAGCCCAAAGTCTACGTGAGTCGCACGGCTTTCTCCAAAAGAGAACACATTGGCTCACCATCACCAGGGAGGCTACATCGTCTACCACCCCTCCTCTGTCCCTGCTCTCTTGAATGAGACTGCGAGGTTTCACTCCAGCAGCACGGACAAGAAGACGCAAATCATCACAACAATAGGGGGATCTCCGGCTGGCAACACGGCCCTCGCGTTATTCTTCCATGATGGCCCCGAGCAGCCGCCGTCGTTTAGGGCGTTTGAGAAGATCCCACATCTGGTCAGCAATATGAAATCCCGGTCGTTCTTGAATCTGGTACAAAGCATACCATCCGAACTCGCCATGGCTGCCAACATCCGCGGCGCCTTTGCCACTTTCTCGACCTCTGATCTTACATCCCGTTTTCTCTTTGCCATCAAAGAGGAGTGTGATGTGCGATATCCCCTTCCTCCTGCCTTCAACAGAACTGACTCTACGACAGAGGCTTGGCAAAGTGATGCTCCTGAAAGGTGGCATCACAGTGAGCTACGACATTGAGCCCTTCACCAAGTACGGCGAATTCGCCACGGAAAGCGCATATCCGCACGGCCACTCCCCTTTGCCGGTATGTTGATCTCTCGCGTGCATCGCCGTCATACTAACACTGGAACAGCTGAACCTCTACTTCTCGTGGCTCAAGGAGCGAGATGATGACATTTGGCACGATCAGATGCGCGCATCGATCGAGAAGTTGAAACAAGTCGCAATTGAGGATGAAATTTACAATGACGGCTTCACGCAGTATCCAAACTACGCACTTGCTCCAGCGACCGCAGAGGAAGTATACGGCAAGGATAATGCGGGCAGACTGAGTGATATCAGGCGGCGGATTGACCCAGAAGGGATAATGGATTCGGCTGGGGGTTTTGACATCTGAGCTAGTGACCGCTCTCTGAACGACGGAATTGTCGCGGGAACTTGAAGTCGGGGAGGTTTTTGTTGGAGTCCTGCCGACCTAGGCATCTAAATGTTTAATGCATAATTCCCTTTGTACATAATAACTCATATCCCCAGCACGGGAGACAATGCGACAATACTATGCCAGTGTCCCCTTTCGATTTAATAGCCATCAATCGGGACCTCGACCAAGGAAATACTAAAAAGTCGTGCCCCCAAACCATCGCATACTTTTGACGCTCTCGCTCTCGATCCAATCGTCTGCGCAGCTGACAAACGCCACCCCTTTTAGAGGGTGTGTTGGGCCCCTCCTGTCTGGACCGCGGTATGTCAGCACTTTACCACGCATGACCCGCGTCCAGCCCTCCAACTCAGGCAGCCAATGTCGTATCCCGCCCATGACCCCTCTGCGGCTCGGGCCAGTCAGATCAAAAAGCTTAGCTTCGCCAATGACAACCGAGGGCGCGCCGCAATGGTGCATGCGCTTGGTGGGTTACACAGGGGATTTTCTCGGTGGGATTTTGTGACGAGTTCGGGTCATGGCAATGAGCTGAACCTCCTTGATTCTGGGGGTTTGGGGTGCAAGCTGCAGGAAGATTCGGTGAGTTAGTCCTTGGGGCTTCAATCGTCCCGGGTACTTTCAGTTGTGCAACGACTTACACTTTCACGCACTTGATGATCCAAGGGCGACGGTATTCGGAGTTGAATGGCATTGTAAGGGACTTTGTGATATACGATGGAAGGATGCGCATCAACTCTTATGAAACCCTCCTCTCGTCGTCGTGTGTTAGATACGAGTTGCCAATCCCACCCTCAGGGTCCCGTCTGCCGGCACGGAACCCAATTACGCACCCATTCGGGGATGCCAGTGGAAAGGGTAGCTGGGGCTGGGGCTGGCTGAAACACATGCAGGTGGGTGCTCGTGCTGAGTTTACTGGCACGGGAATCAATGATGTCCCCTTTCAGCAGCGCCACCCGCCCGTGTCTCCCACAGCCCGCACCCCGAGGCCAGCTGTGTAACGCACACCGGGGACATTTCCATTAGGCTATGCCATACGCACAGTTCACTTGACTCACGCCTTTCGGCAATCTGCCCGACGGATAAAAGAGCCGTCGACCCCATCAGTCGTATCCCACATGCATCCTCGGACTAGACAACTCAGGCTTCGGTTTCGCGATTAGAGCCAAATATCCAAGAGATTCGACAACCCTCACGGCAAATTTCTTCACTTCCCCTTAGAGCCACCGACTTCAAATTCTGATCATGTCAAAGTCAGTCAAAGTTGGGATCGCTAAGGCCCATCCCAAAATCGCGACCAGAATCGCAGATTTGAAGCGAGTAATCAACAAAGCTCTCGCCCCCGAGTCACCCTATCCTCACGCGCCTGGCAACATTGATGAACCCAAGGTCTCAGACCTCTGTGCCGATATCCAGGCCCTTGGATTTGAGGACTACGACACCCTTCTCGACTTCCTCAACGCTGCTGTCCAGGGAACTGCGGACGACAACGACCTTCTCCTGGAACGACTCATCCAGCTCCTTGCCAAGCTGCCTGATTCGTCAAAGGAGGGTAAAGGACTGACAGATGGCCTTCTTCAACAGTTGTGGTCCTCGTTGGACCACCCTCCAAACACGTCACTCGGCGAGGAATAGAAATACCGTTCTGCCGATGGCTCGGGTAACAATGTCAACTACCCCACGCTGGGCAAGGCCGGCTCGGCGTACGCAAGGACAGTGCCTCCCATGACATTCCAGCCACCGAACCAGCCCGATCCAAACCTCATCTTTGACTCTCTCATGGCCAGGGGCGACACCTTCACGCCGCATCCCCAGGGCATCTCCAGCATGTTGTTCTATCTCGCCACCATTATCATTCACGACATCTTCCAGACTGACTCCAAAGATTACAATATCAACCTGACGTCGTCCTACCTGGACCTTTCCCCACTGTATGGTAGAAACGAAGAGGAGCAATTGGCCGTAAGGACCATGAAGGACGGCCTCCTGAAACCCGACTGCTTCAGCTCCAAGCGCATCCTCGGATTCCCGCCCGGATGCGGCGTGCTTCTCATCATGTTCAACAGATACCACAACTACGTCGTCAGCCAGCTCGCAAGGTACGGCCCCCTCCCCTTTGCAGCACACCCTTTTCCGCCCCACTTGTCTCCCTTCCCACCAGCTTAGCTGGGCAAGCTAACAAGCCCCCAGAATCAACCAAAACAACCGCTTCCCCCTCCCCTCGGACCCAGTCCTCCTCCCCAAACGCGACAACGACCTCTTCCAAACCGGCCGCCTCATCACCTGCGGCCTCTACGCCAACATCATCCTCAACGACTACGTCCGCACCATCCTCGCCCTCAACCGCGCCCCGACCCTCTGGAACCTCGACCCGCGCAGCAACCCCGACAAGAACGCCTTTAGCAAGCCCCTGCCGCAGGCCGTGGGCAACCAGGTGTCTGCCGAGTTTAACTTGATTTACCGGTGGCACAGCACCATCTCGCAGCGCGATGAGAGGTGGACACAGGAGGAGTTCAAGAGGTTGCTCAAGGGTCGGGATCCGGAGACGGCGAGTCTGGGGGAGGTGTTGCGGGCTTTGGCGGAGTTTGAGGCGGGGTTGTCGGCTGATCCGGGGGAGAGGGGGTTTGCGGGGTTGGTGAGGGGGGGAGATGGGACGTATGAGGATGGGGAGCTAGTGAGGATTTTTAAAGAGTCGGTGGAGGGTGTGGCGGGGGCGTTTGGGGCGAACAAGGTGCCGAATGTGCTGAGGTCGGTGGAGGTGTTGGGGATTTTGCAGGCGCGGTATTGGAACGTGGCCACGTTGAATGAGTTTCGGGCGTTTATGGGGTTGACGAGGCATCAGACGATGGAGGATATTAATCCGGATCCGGTGGTTGCGAGGAGGTTGAGGGATTTGTATGATTCGCCCGATGGGGTGGAGTTGTATCCGGGGTTGGTGGCGGAGAAGGCGAAGCCGCCGATGGATCCGGGGAGTGGGCTGTGTGTGAATTACACGACGAGCAGGGCGATTCTGTCGGATGCGGTGGCGCTGATCAGGGGGGATAGGTTTCATACGATTGACTACACGCCGAAGAACGTCACGAACTGGGGGTGAGTTTACCTTTTTCTGTGTCGCTAACACGCTGACGTTAGGAACAGTTACAACGAATCCGACTCCGACCTGTCCGTCAACCAAGGCCACGTCTTCCACAAGCTCGTCTTCCGCGCCTTTCCCCGCGGCGGAATCCCCCAAAACAGCATCTACGCCCACTTCCCGCTCGTCGTCTCCTCAGAAAACCACAAAATCCACACCCGTCTCGGAACCCTCTCCAAATACTCCTGGACACCCCCCCTTCCCAACCCCCCTCCACCTCCCATCCACATCCGCTCCCACGCCGCCATCACCTCCATCCTCTCCAACCCCACCAGCTTCAAAGTCCCCTGGGGCGAACCCATCACCCACGCGACCTCCTCCCCCTTCTCCGCCTCCTTCTGCCTCTCCGGCGACACCCTCACCAACACCACCAACCGCGCCCAACTCCACCGCGCCCTGTACTCCCCTCCCAACTGGGCGGATGACATCCGCTCCTTCCTGCGCAGCACAACCTCCTCTCTCCTCGCTCGCAACTCCACCCCCTTCATCACATCCAACCCTACCAAGTCCCCCACTGCACTAACCCACGAAGTCGACATCATCCGCGACGTCTTCGCCCCCGCAACTACCCGCTTTATGTCAGCCATGTTTAACCTCCCGCTCAAGACGGCGGGGAATCCGCATGGGGTATACACCGAGCACGAGCTGTACCAGGTGCTAGTCCTGCTGTTTGCGTCGGTGTTTTTTGACGGGGATATTACCAAGTCGTTTGCACTGCGCGAAAAAGCAAAGGAGCATGCTTCGCAGTTGGGAGGGTTGATACTGGCTTCGGCGAAGGCGCCGGGGTTGGTGGGGTTTATGAAGAAGGTGGGGGATGTGGTGCATCCGCATTATGGGGGTGATGGGGTGGAGAAGGGGGTTGGGAATGGGGTGGGGAATGGTGTTGGGGATGGGAAAGTGGGGGAGACGATAAAGGGGTTTGGCGAGGCCATGGTGGCGAGGGTGGTGAAGGAGGTGGGAGGGGATGAGGAGGAGGCGGTGCTGGGGAGTGTGGTGATGTTGGTTGCGAGTGGGGTTGCAAATCAAACGGGGGTTCTGGCGCAGGCGTTGGATTATTACTTGGGGGATGGGAAAGAGCATTTGGATGAGTTGAGGAGGTGGGCGGGCATGGAAGGGAAAGAGGCGGATGAGAAGGTGATGAGGTAGTAAGTGTTCTCGTTGGTGGTGATTTTGCGATGAAGCTAACGAGTGGTAGCATGCTGGAGGGATCGAGATTGCGAGGGACGGTTGCGCTGTACCGGGATGTTGCAGCGGATCAGACGGTTTCGGACTATGCGCCGTGTAAGTGGAATCCGGACGGAGGTGTGGATCCGATACCGGCCGACCCCGAGCCGGAGAAAGTGGGACTCAAGGCCGGGACCCGAATTCTGCTCGATTTGACCACAGCTTCGCACGATCCTGTGGCGTTCCCAGAACCCGAGAAGGTCAAATTGGACCGGCCTCTTGATTCGTGTATCCACTACGGTTTTGGTCCCCATCGGTGCTTGGGTATGGAGATAAGCAGGGTGGTCCTGACTGAGATCTTCAAGGGGATCGTGCGGCTGCCAGGTCTGAGAAGAGCAGATGGTCCACGAGGGGAAATGAGAAGCTTTTCTCCGGCGCCGTGGAGTGGCCAGGCTGGGAAGCTTGGCGACCAGTGTTGGACGGGGTTAAAGGTCTACATGACGCCAGATGAGAAGTCGTACTGGCCGATGCCCACAACCATGCGGGTGAGATATGAGGGGTAGGGAAGGTGGTTTGCTGGACGTTTCTCTTTTTGCGTTATAGCTGCGTTCTGGGAGTAACTTGTTGCAAGCTGCCGATGGAGACGGTGTAAAGAGGCCATGGAAGAATGAACACGAGTGTTTTGATGGAAGCAGTGACTCCACTGCCTTTCTTGTCACCGTTCAAGAGCGTCAATGAAATGACATGCTGACCCAGCCTCCTATTTGCACCTCATTACAAGACATACACCGTTGAAAGTCAAACATGTAGCCCTACGTATACTAACTATTCCAACTTCTCCCAATACACTGCTATCCGTTCAATGAAACCATACTCCAGCCGGAAATATGCCATAATTATCCCATTCCCAGGTAGCCATAATCCCACATCCAAGACCCGTATCCAAGACCCATATCCCAGACCCATATCCCATGGACACGACCATAAACACCGTCCCATGACTCCATAACCATTACCCAGCCTTGACCGCATTAATCTCCATCACCACCTCCGCCGATCCAGACGAATGCGACTTCTCCTCTTCCCTTTCCTCCGCGACCTCAATATCCGTACTCAACCCCGTCTCACCATATCTCCTCCTCCCTCCCCTCGGCCCATGCGCAGCACTAATCTCCTCCTCTCCGGGCATCGTCGATGGATTCGGTGAAAGCAAACCCGGAAAGAACTTGGAAACAATCGGCTTCATAGTCGTCAGACACGCACAAATAATAGCAATGTTGGTCTCCCATATATTCCAGTTTGCCATCTTGCCGCCGTCCCACGTGACATCCATCGCGCCGGCGTCGACGTCGCGGGCGAGGAGAAGGACGCGAACAACGGAGATGATGCACACGACGAAGGCGAGCAGGAAAATGATGAGCAGTGCGACTTTTTGCGGTCGGGGAGTCCTTATTTTATGCAGGACGGTAAGCGGAAGGATAAAAATGAGAAAGTCGGTGACGATGTTGAGGCCCGCGTGGCTCCAGTAGATGCTCATGGGGTGGCAGTAGGCTTCGGCGCGCTTGACGGGGTCGAGCTCCCAAAAGGCCGAGAGGGGAATGCACGCGGTGAAGAGGGTGGCGAGGATGTAGAGGTGGGTGATGACGACGACGGCGAGCATGGCTTTGGCGGCGCGGCGGACGTAGTCGTAGGTCAGGACGCGGATGTAGAGGCAGAGGATGGAGAGCTTGGTGAAGGTCAGGCAGAGGACGTAGATGATTGTGTTGGCGAGGCTGATTTCGAAGAAGATCATGAGATCCGGTAGGGAGACGTACATGACGTGTCTCCCGAGGCCGTGTCGGAACTCTGGGATGCAAGTGTTAGGTAGTTCTTCATGGCCAATGATGGTGGGATGAGGATGGGATGGAGGACGTACGGAGACCTATGCATGCGGTCGCTGCAACTGAGAGGGCTAGTGATATGAGGACAAACCAGTCCTCCATGGCGACAACGCGGAGGATGCCAGCGCGGGCCCAGAATCGCAGCGCGACAGATGCCGTGGCAAGTGTCAAGGCGACGGCGGCGCAGGCGATTGACGATGCGCCGTTCCACTCATTCGGATCCGGCATCGGCATCGGGAAACCCGGAGGGCCGGGCGACCCGGGCCCTCCCGTTTCCTTGGACATGTCGTCTCTTCAAGCTTCGAGTCCAAGTGGCGATTTCCACCTTCGGGCCGTCCAGTCGCGTGTCGCCGTCGCGCTGCTAAGTTTCGTAGGGCGGCGCCAAGTGGAACCACTCCTCCGCTCAGAGGAGTCTGCTGTGGATTTGCGCCGTGGTTCAACACCCACAACGGCGGGTGCGGAGCTTCATCGACCTGGAAGTCGAAGGCGACGCCAAAAAAAGTCGAAAGAACAAGGACAACCATGGGAGAAGGGAACGGTGAGCATTGGCAATGCCACCATCTTAACGAGAGCGCGAGCCAGCAACCTGGCACCAAGCTGGAATTTTTGCGCACTAGTCGGCTCGCGACCCGCTGTCATGGCCGGACTGACTCCGAATGGCTGCTGATGGAACGGCGGGGAGATGGTTCGGGGGCCGTGCGCCCATGCAGGGCATTTTTGGGGGGGCAGCGAGCCGGTGGGGCTCGACCCGATCGGTCGTTGCTGTCACCATTGCGACCCCAGCAGGGGATTATTTTCGGTGACGTTGCGCGGGAAGCGACACCGAAAATCCCAAGACTCCTTGGACTCCTTGAACGGGCCGGTTGCAAGCGAAATACGAGGACAAGCGACACGGTAGGCCCGAAGCAATGGGTTGAAACCCCCGTAGGAAATCCCCGGATTTTGGATTTGACATTATGCGCGTTGGCCCTGAGCTGCGCTTTCCAGGAAAACGCCAACGTCAAAAAGCAAATTGCGGGGTCAGCCGACGGCACCAACCGACATTCGAGCTTCATCACGGGCCCGTCAGATGCCGGCCTTGGGAGCCGAGACCGTGCGCGCAGCCACCAATCTTGAGCACCGCATCGTCGGGGTGCATTCCGCGCCAAGGCGCTGCTGTGAGGTAAATATCGGCTGACATAAAAGTCACCTCAGCTCGGTTACAGCTTTCGCTGCTTTGGGATAGCTCCTTTAGTGTCAACAAGAAACCCCGAGCTCCAGAGCAGCTGACATCATCACGTGACCTTTATTCGTCCTTCCCGTTGAGGAAGCTCAAGGTCTCTCGCTCGTGACATTTCAGCGCTGACAATGAGGAAGGTCAAGAAGCGTTAGAAAGACAAACCGGCGTCACGAAAATGTGATAACTGGGTCTCGTTCCCAAAAGGATAAAATGGGCGGCGTCCTCTACCGCAGAAGGAGCCGTGTGGTCGCAATATGGCTCCTTTTTGCAGCATAAGCAGCCCCTTTCGAGGAGGTGTTGCTGTTATCTTGATCCATTCTAGGAATCAACCAATGGAATGGCGAAAATAGGATTGGCGAGGAAGTTGTGCCAAAGGGTTGGTTTCCAGTCAGGAAAGCCGCACTAATTACCCACTGACAACCGCACAATAAGAAGGGTCCATGTCGTCGCCAAATTCCCACAAGCTGTTGAAAGAAGAGTGTCAGGAGAACCTGTTGGCACTCGGAAGAAACGGCGGCTCTTTTTCGGGACTTGTATTGAGACGAAACGCTCTTCTTTCTTCACAGGATCCCAGCAAAGCCTGAGCAGGCACTTATCTTTACCAACCATGTCCCTTCGACGTTTGGCCCTTGGCCTTGCGACCGCGCCATATGCAGTTTTTAGGGGCGTGAGATGCGGAAACGACGATAAAAGCCCCGAGTTTCGACCAAGTGAGGGCGACTCACCCCTTCGCCAACTGTTCCCGGCCCCTCCTCCGGTGAACCTCACAGTCCATATTGTTGCCGCATCACCCAGTCGAGATGATGGCTACCTTTCCGTAAGACGCACCTCCAAAGGGGACTATCGCTGAACTGAATTAACATCAATGACGGGCAGGAAGCAGAAGTCGATAACCAAGTCCAGATCATCAAGGACGCATACAAGTCGACAGGAATCACCTTCAACCACACCAAAGCCCACAACCGATGGGTTGTGAACCCGAACTGGGCAGGACGGCAAGTCGGGAGCTTTTTCAACGAGATGAAGGAAGCACTACACGTAGGCAACTACCGGAACCTGAACCTCTATTTCCGTAACATCACTGCTATCGACTATGGCGGCATCTGCACCAACCCGGAGCAACAAATCACGGCCGAAAAAGACCCAGAAAAGCGTCTTCTCCGTGATGGTTGTGTTATCGCCATCTTTTCGCTCCCCGGAAACGAGCACGAGTACATGAACCAGGGCAAAACGGTGGTGCACGAGATGGGACATTGGTTTGGGCTCTACCACCCTTTTCATGACAATGGCCTTCGTGAGAACAATGAAAACCCGAATCCTTGCAACCCGACGAATCCCGACGACCACGTCCTCGACACGCCGAAAATGCGATACACGGAGGATATGATTGGCACTTGCAACATGACGCTAAATTCATGCGCAAACGACAATGGCACTGATCCTGTGAGGAACTACATGTCTTACAGCTCGGACGCGTGCATGGATGAGTTTTCGCCGGGCCAAGTGGCGCGCATGTATGAGATTTACGCAAAGTATCGACAGGAGGCTTGAACTCGGATGAAGAGCCATGTTTATTTTCCTTCGATGAGTTTCATTCATCATGATTTCATTTCATCGCCGCTGCATTTGTTACAGACACCATCATCATAGAGATAATAGACAAATCCCCATCCCCTGCATCATCACATCTCGACCCTCCTCAATTTCCATGCCTTTGTATCCCTGGCGTTCCCACCAATATCCCTTCCTTTCACCTTATTCGGTGCCGGGCTTTACCCCCTAAACCTTCCCAAACCCAATCGACGACCCCCCCTCCCCGGACCCCCTCACAACCCTCCACTCCACATCCACCCCATTGCACTGCATCGCCCCCCGCGCCCCGACATTCCCACCCCGATTCGAATCCCTCAGCGTGTCCCTCAGCAAGTCGTACACATCCTCATTCCCAATCGTCGCTCTGTTGCCGCGGATCGAGCGCGCCTGGAAGGAACAAGTCTCGTACATGAGGACTTCGCTCCACGCGTTGCCGAGGTCCCATCCGAAGGAGGGGAAGCCGCCCTGCGAAAGGACCGTGACGATGAATTGGCAGTCGGAGGCGGCGGCGGGGGAGGAGGAGTCGACGGCGAAGGAGGAGATGCCGCATGCGTTGAGGCGCTTGGAGAGGGTGACGGGAGAGGCGGTTGCGGTGGCCAGGAGGGCGGCGAGGGTTGGGAGGAGGAGCATTTTGGTGTTTTTGACGGGTTATTCTTTGTGAATTTGTTTGGTTGGTAGCTGCTCTGTGACTTTCTGGTTGGTCTGAGGGGCAGGTAAGGTGATGGGCTTTATACCTTATCGCATACCCAGGGACGCCCGCAATTCATCTATTTTGGCGTGATGTGGTTCCCGGATAACGGGTGGTTGGCCACCGACTTTAGAGCCAAGTTTCTGGATCGGGAACCCTTCGCAGTCGGCTACATCATGCCACTATCCTGCAAGCAAAAGCCCTGGATTTCCTCGGCGGTGGCGGCCCGATTCCTCGGAGGGGCAATGCTTGGACGATGGAGAAGCAAAGCTGAGTCGCCATTATCCTGCCCATTGAAATCAGGTCGCCCGTTATGTATGTTGCAGTGGTAAAGATTAGGTAGGTGAGTTAATACGCCCCGTATATGCTATCGCATTAGTGAGCTCGTCACACGGGTATTCATTCGCTGACTGTTCGAAGTCCCGTCTAGCGACCCATTCATGCGGCGATGTGGTTGATAGTAGATGTCACATGATTGGCCGTGGTTGAAGGTTCAATCTTCCGGTATTAAGTGCGAGTAAACAGCCTGGTCTGGCCTGGGAGCTCGGTACCAGGGGTCGATATTGGGGAGGGGCCGGTCACGTCAGTCTTGACTAAAGTCAGGGAAAGAGGGACTCAAAGCTTGGCTCGGATCAGGAGATGATATGAAGTCTCTGACAAATGCGTGACAAGAGTGATTTCGAAGAATTGAAGCGCTGTCACTCTGGATGCGATGGTTGTCGATAATATGGTGACAATCGCAGGAGTCGAGTTTTAGGGGTCTGGCACTTGGATCTATTTTTAGAATTTGAGAAGCTTGGCAGATATTTGGCCTCAATATTAGCCGTGACTACTTTAAACACCATTGCACACATTGAGGGATGGTATGTAACCAGGTTTTACTTACATGTGGGCGGGAGAGGCCAGCAAGGTGTCAGAAACACTGCACTTTGGATTTTGAGGTTGCAATAGGTTGATTGTATTGTGTGTTTTCAAGCTTGCTTTCGTTCTTCTGGCTGGGCCAGAACCTCCTTCTTTATAGACTATTTCGTCGTAGGATTCGGCTTCCTCAGCTCTGTGGCTGAGGCTTACTGGCGTACAGGCAGTGCCAGGCTTCCGCTCAGCTTCGCTGACGTGAAGCCAGGGCCCCTGAACCCCTTTCTTTCTGACAGGTAACCGCCCATGAAGATCTCGGCGTAGTACTCGTCCAAAGCGCGCTTATTATCGCCTACGGCAGGCATATACTTAATAACAACGGTATGGTCGGGGTGCTTGCCCTTAGGGTACAGGACACTGTTAGCCTTAACCACGTTATTAACGATATTAGACTTAAAGATCTCCTTAGAGCGGAACTGCTTCTGTAAGCTTAGGTTCTTACCGTTATTATTACCAAGATGGTTATAACTTGTAATCGAGGTTAACTTAATACCGGTGTTAACCAGGAAGTTAATAAGGGCAGACTTTATTTTTATCTGGCCCGACTTAAAGTCGTTACCGCTGATAAAGGCGTTATGCTTTTCGGCGAGCTAGATAGCTCCTGGAACAAAGGTGTTTTAGGGTGAGCCATTAATAAATGGGGCACCCTTGAGGATTGTAACGGGCTGTGCCCGTAAGGGCCTCGGTGACCCTCGGCCGTGTGGATACCCCTGAGTCAAGCTATTCCCAGATTGATGCCTTGGCAGAGCACCTACTACCACAACACATCTAGAACCTTCTGTTCACAGCACCACCGTCATGTATATTAGGAAGCACCTCCTTCGACCTTCGTTTACTTCCTTCTTTCCTCCTCACTCAAGGATTCTCGTAGTAGAGGTAGCACCAATTGCAACACATTGCTGCATCCCGTTACAAGGATAATGGTAACGGTGAAAACGGTAGATGAGGCGACTTTAGTGTAGCCGTTCTTAATGGCCTTAAGGAGGTTATCGTTGGTGTTGTTGACGCCATTAATGATCTCGGCGAAACGCTCCGTGTTAGCGGTCTATAAGATAATGACCTTATCGAGGCCGTTAGTGGTCTTTGTGACGGGCTGAGCCCTGGTGCAGCCTCGGCGACTCTCGGCCGTGGCGCCGGGCCCGCGGGGCCGGAGGTGGGGCGGAGCCCCACCGGCAACCACCCCCTGACCCTCGAACGAAGCCATTCCCAGAAATGCCGATGTGCGCACACAGACCACAACACTAAACCTTAGCGAGGCATGCGACGTCTCTGGAATCTTCTATCTCCCTCGGGTCGAAACAATGAGGTCATGTATATATGAAAGAGGCCTCTCACGAGGCCTCTCCTCTCTTTCTTTCTTTTCCTCATGTTCTGCGTCTTCGTTGAATAGGTCTAGCTAGTTGCAACACACTACCTTGCCCGTTACAGTCTTAAAGTTACGGATGTCCTTACGGATTCGCTTGACGTGGCCCCAGTTAGCTTTTTCGCCCCCAAGGGTGTTATCGATGCGGTCTTTTTAGTTAGCGGTGATAAAGTCTGGGTAATATATGTTGGAGAGGGGCACCATGGTGGCCATTTCCTTGCGGACCTGGGCCTTAAGAGTGGGCTTTAAGACGGCAGCACGGTCTACGACCGGTACCTATACAGAGATAGGTTGGGACGCAGGGTTAGGGTTAGGTCAGGAGTCCTAGGTATGCTCAGGGTCGCAGACCAAGGGTTAAGGGCAAGAAGGGACAAACACGGAAGTAAGTCCTTACAAACGGGGAGTTCACTGAGTTAATAGTCGTATGTCTTCATAATACACTGTAACACATAAAGGTAATAATACAGTAAGATATAATTGAAGTTAGATTAATTAATAAAGTAAATACTTATGTGAGGAATTAAAAGGATTCCTCCTTTTTATAAATATAACGATAGTTACTTATATTACTAAAAATAAGTGTAACTTATACCGGCTTTTATGGCCCTTTATCGAGTGTTTTATAGAAGTTTTTCCCATAAAGGCTGAAGGCCTCTGTAAGCCTTATGACCTCTGTCCTCAGAGGGTGTTAAGCTTACAGAGGCTACTGTGCGAGCACAGTGCCCTACTGGTTTTACACGGTAACACATGTAGGTCACGTCGATCCGAGCCGACCGGCAAGGGCGACCTGCGGGTCGTCACAGACGTTAACTATGGGCGTTTGGAACCAAAGCAGAGGAAAACGGCAAAGACGATTGCCTACAGTCAACTGATAACCAAGCAAAAGTTGATGGGCATGAGGGAGCTTAAGGATAGCGTTGAAGAAGGTGTCAGAAACACTGCACTTTGGATTTTGAGGTTGCAAATGGGTTGATTGTATTGTGTGTGGGTTGCTTGTTCTCAGTCAGAACCTCCTTCTTTATAGACCACTCCGTAGGATTCAGCTTCGTCGACACAGTGGCTGAGGCTGACTGGCGTTCAGGCAGTGCCAGGCATCCAGTCAGCTTCGCTGACCGGACGCCCAGAGCCCCTGACCCCCTTTCTTTCTGACAGCTGTCGTCCGACTCCCCATCCCCGGCCTCTCGTGCTTGCATCGTGTTCTTAGCGATTCCAAAAGATCTAAGCACCACGTGCAGGATCTTCGAGGCATGTTTCGAGGCCAACGGATACATTCATAGCTCATTACAATCTCACCATACTGCGAAGGAGATCAACCTTATCCTCGGCGTCTCGCGGCTGGCGCTCCCGTTCCACACTGGACTTCAAGAGAGTTCGCACCAGAAAAGTGAGATCGACAAATATCCGCCCCTATTTCGAGGGCAAACAAGGACTGACAAGGAAGAATTCTACACTCCATTGCATTACAATGTCAACAACTGCGAACCCGTCATCGCCCTCTCCAGCTGCTGCATCTCCTCCAGCACCTTGTACCGCTCCCCTCTTTTCTCGTCACCAGCCATACCACGTAGTAAGCGGAATTCTTTGTTTCTGTCACAACGCTCATGTTCATCACGCCGTGCCATTGACCTCGCGGAGCAAAAAAAAAACGAGCCGCATAATCTTCATTGAAAGTTCCTAGTCTCGTCCCAGCTCTTCCACGACGCGGGGCGGGATGTGCTGCTCAACGTCGCTGCACGACGCTGCACGCCATGTCACCTATCGTTCCCTCATGTCGAAATAGAAAAGCGTCGCCTGGATACTGTAACCAAATTCGAACTGTAGAAGGTCGAGGAGGGATTGCATCCACACGAACGTCGCAAGACGTCGTAGGCTACGTATGTACTATATATTTTGACGTCACAAGAGACTGAATTTATTAACCCAAATGAAGTGGGTATAGTAGACCCACTGTCAAATGATGTCATTGTATTAGCATATTTCACGTCTAAAACGACATCCTGCATCGCGAACTCTGAGATACATAACTATTACAATATCCCGAGGCCGCTGCATTTTATCACACTACAACCTATTTACTCACGCCGCGTCAGCCACTTCACCCGTTATCCGAACTTTAAAATGCTGGGCCAGGTATTTCAGCTAGAGGCTGGAGAGCGCCAGGTTCTCGAGTGGAAGGCTGGAAAGAAAGAGTACTATTTGATGGGGACGGTAGCCTTTATCTCGATTATGGTAGCTCTCGACACAACAATCCTCGTCTCGGTCCTTCCTGTAAGACCACACTCTTTCCCGTTTTTAGCATCTTTGGAGCCTAATAGCTGTTAGACACTTGCGGTTGATCTTGGAGGGTCATCTACGGATGCCTTCTGGGCGGGCACCTCGTATCTCCTTGCTTGCGCGGTCTGCCAGCCCTTGATCGCCGCCTTGTCCGACATCTTCGGTCGCAAGGAGGTTCTCATGGCTTCA
The DNA here is from genome assembly GCA_033296975.1 of Podospora aff. communis PSN243. NCBI lineage: Eukaryota > Fungi > Ascomycota > Sordariomycetes > Sordariales > Podosporaceae > Podospora > Podospora aff. communis PSN243. The sequence goes on along the minus strand of MU865958.1, from coordinate 60,013 downwards.
GTGATCCTTTTCACAGTTGGCACCATAGTCTGCGCCCCAATCGCGAGAAACTTCACAGTCTTTTTCGTTGGGCGTTCCCTTCAGGGCATTGGCGGCGATGGCATAATTACTATGGGTCAAGTCATCTTCGCCGATATTGTGCCGCTAAGACAGAGACCAAAGTACTTCTCGATTGTCCTCGCAGGGTGGGCTCTTGGGACCGTCTTAGGTCCGCTCATTGGCGGACTTTTCGTGGAGCACGTATCTTGGACATGGTGTTTCTATATTAATGTGAGTTTATCCCTACGTTTCCTCTTAAATATCGGCTTTCTTACATATTTTAAGTTACCATTTTGCGTTTTAAGTCTTATCCTTATGCCTATATTCGTTAAGCTTAAGACTGAGAAAACCTCAATTATATCTAAGCTTGCCCGCGTCGACTGGTTTGGTAGTTTGTTCTTCACTGCGGGCATAACCGGCTTTCTCGTCGGCATATCGTGGGCTGGCATCCAGTTTGAGTGGCAGAGCCCCCAGGTAATTGCACCTATAGTTATCGGCGTTACCAGCGTTATAACTGCCTTGATCTGGGAGTTTTATGCAAAGGAGCCTATGATCCGGCCTTCCCTGTTCCACTCGACCTCAGCCATCTTTGCGTACACATGTGCCTTCTTCCAAGGCCTCATTGTATGCATCCCGATACCACTTCAGCTTGGAAATGGGGACTGACAGCTCTTAGCTCTTCTGCGCTCTGTACTATATCCTCTTTTATTTCACCGCCGTTCAGTTCGCCTCTCCGACCCAAGCCGGCCTGAACATTTTCCCGGCAACCTGCCTGCTCCTTCCAGGTAGCATTGCCATATCTGTTACAATGTCCCGATTTGACAGTTTTCGATAGGCAATTTAGCTGGGATGGATCATTTCGTGCGTCGGGTGCGGTCTCTTCGGGCTCTTCAACCAGGATACCTCAACCTTGGTGTGGGGGATGGTTCTAGCCACCTTCGGCATCGGACAGGGTGTGCTCCTGACAAGTGTCAACGTTGGCATCCAAGCGATAAGCCGGGACGGCGATGAGGGACGGGGAGCAGCTATGTACGCCTTTATTCGCACCCTCGGCATGTCCATCGGCTTAGCCATCGGCGGCACTGCTTTCCAAAACGTCATGGCCGGCGAGCTCCAAAAACTTGATCTTCCCGAAGATATTGCGCACAACTCTGAAGCCTTTGTCAAGACCATGGAGGCCATGGACCCACTCGACCCCGTCCGCGTTGGCGTCATGCAAGCTTGTAAGCCCACCCCGTCTTATCACGACATTTGCTAATATTATGCAGATGTCAAAGGCTTCCATGGTGTCTACTGGATTATTACTTTCTCCGCCTGTGCCGCATTTTTCGCCAGCCTCTTCATTAAGTGCCACAGCATGGACAAACTTCTCGCCACCAAGTTTGTTCTCTGTGGCAGCCACTGCTCACAATCCATCACCCTCGACAGCCGTAATACCCTCGTTTCGAGCCCTCCAAAAACCGAGAAGCAAGACTTTACCATGACGACTCCGTCAATCTTCTCTCGTGGGGGAAGTTCTGTGATTGAAGCCGCCCCTGCAAATTAGAAGGAGCGTCACGGCCATAGCTACCGCCAGATTGAAGCTGGAAAGTTAAATTTCGCTCTTTTAGGGAGATGCGGCCCAGCGGCAGAAATGTTGGAAAGGGGTTGTGATGCACGTCAAGGATCCGAGCGTCGATGCTCTGCGTTGCCAAGCAGAGAACATTAGTCAGATGGGCTATATGCTGCGCTTTGGATTCTAAATGTGATCTGTGTTCACAACCTACTATTCGCTTTATTTCTTTTAGCACGGATGTGAATCGCAGTTAGTCATTAGTTCTATGCGAGTATGCGGCACCTGCACAGTGAGAAGTTCATGACCAGCCTCAACCCGCCATCTACAATCGTGCTTCTTCTGCAAGGGACCGATGGTGCGTCGTTGACAGCCGCAATCGAGGGACTTGGCGCTGCCCCCGGTGTGGATAGTGGCCGACATTATGAGTTCGAGGCCATGAGTAGCAAGGTGTCGGGATGGCGTGGCATCCAAGTGTTCCATTTGCCCACCCAAAAAAAATTTCGGACATGGGCAAGCCAACTCGCAGCCATCGTTCCTTCCATCATGCGGTAGCCGCAATTGTTGAATTACGGCCAAGATCCTAGACTCGTAGTATCCATACCTTTGTTGTTTTCGCTCTCTACAACGCCCTATTACTTCAACAGTAACAAAGGAGCATTGTCTCCCAAGGCCCAGGCTCCGAAATTCCCGTCCACCCTCAAGCCTTTACACCCGGCTCCAAGATGGGGATCTGCTGTCGATGGCTCAGCGAAGCACCGCTGTGCTCTCGCCGTCCAATGGTTCACCTCCGCGTTGCACCCAACAGACAGGGGGAAGTTCGCTGTGATCACAGCCAAATTGCCTCATAGTTATGGGCACTTCACCTCGTCACACCTTTCACAGTAACGAGGTGTTCTCGGCATCGATGTTAGTGATGTCATCGCCCTCTAGCTAGTCGTTCTACCGCGGACTCTTGACGCCCAAAAACTGTCTGAAAAGTAAAAGCTCGCAAAGCCAAACATAAGGACGCTAAGACCTGTTGCCCCCACTGCCCGATTCGGAAGAGTGTGTGTGCACCCGAAGTCTAGTGTGTCTTCGTGCTTCCCGGGCTAAACTATCCGGTTCCGCGGGGCCTATGCAACCATCAAGTTTTGCGCCATCGCTTTCCCCCTTTTGGATCTGGCCAACGAAACCCATAGTTCTGAACAGCTCGGACGAACTTCTGCTCACAGCCAGTGACATCGCATTTGAAGATCTTATCAGGGGAATCTAAAAAGTTCTTTCGCTGGAAGACCTCAACACTGAGACGCTTCTACAGGCGCGCGGTATGCCATGACTCGGCCGACGACCACTCCGTCAAGAGGCGGCTCCTGTCGGGGCGGGACACCAGGCTCACCGGACCGCCGGCGTCTGGTACCGACGCAGAGGGCCGCAACGTTTCCCCCAACGAGAAACGGGGTATCGCCCTTTTGCGTTTTGGTTGAGGGGCGCGGGCACTTCCGACTCGCGTTTATGAGAATGCCAGAGCGTCGATAGCCCCCGCACCCCTTTAGCCATCATGCTTGACCCCCTTGAATGTCTTCAGCAGCGTCGCGAAAATGAGTCGAAGAAACAGTATTTCTGCAGCCGCGCGTCAAGATCCGTCTCGTCGCCACACGGCCCATTCTGGAACTCGTCAAAGTTCAGGTAAATGAGATAGGCCCTGGCCATCTCCCTCTCTGGGCATGGCAAGAGATGCTCGGGGTGCTGTTTAACTAGCCCCACGATATACCCGAGACTCCTGTCACCCCTTTCCCACCTCGAGTGGGAGAAGTCCTCAGTTTCCCCCACCCTCAGCTCTTCGACAACACAGGGTGGAATGTATTAAGCCATGTGCTCTCTCGGATCATTCAGCTCCTCGGGTAGGTTAAGCTCGATGTAGACGGACGCTGGCCGTGGCGTTCCAGGAAAGAGGATGTCCCATATGTCGTTCCACTTCTCTGGTTCCGAATGTTTTGTGTTGGCCCGAGTCCGTATCTTTTCCGCCTGTTCGGCCGTCAGTCGAAGGATGGTCGTTAATGTCGCACGGCGACACCTACCGCGTCTCTAGCATAAAGCAGGGAGCACCCAAGTAGGCTCAAATACCTCCTGTGTTCTTGCTGCCTCCGCCGTGGCTGCATTCTCCGCAGCCGCGCCGTTCTGCTGGACTGTGATGGGTTCCCCAGGTGGTGTTGAGTCCGCCGTTGCCGCCGCCGCACCACCCGACTTCGCTCCCGCCGCACCCACAAGAGTCCCCTCAACTGCCAAAGGCCCTGCTGATGTTCCAAGAGGATCGGGTGCAGTGTCGGGGGGCTGTCGAGGTATTTACGTCATTGCGAATCTCTCCTGGCCGATCGGTTAGAGGGAGCGACGCCAGGTCGCGAAGCGGCACAGCACGCGGTGAGAAAAGGTCACTACCGGACGAACCACGCCGACTTCTCGGCGCACCAAACGCTTGCAGGTGTGCCCGACGAGGACCCGGTGCGGCTCCGTCCCGACCCCAAACCCTAGGGGTGACCACCCACATCCCACTTCTCGATGTCTAAAGGATGCCATAACTGTCGCCGGCGGCGCTTAGGCTACGATCGCTCTGTCCCGACGTGTCTCAAGTGTTCGACCAATGGCGAGGAGTGTTTTGGCTACGGCGGAGCTCCGGACTAAAACCCCTAAACACTCGCAGTCCAGCTCTCAGCCGATCTCCGTGGCCGATAAGCAAGAAGAACAAACAGGAGACCCCAGTGATCAGTTGATTCTGCTGGACTTTTCGACCATCTCAACGCAAGCTCGAGCCGCTCATGTCAATTGCCTTCAACGACTGTCCGGTAATCATTTCGAGGTGTATTGGCGAGCATGCGCCTCAATCCGCAACGATGCTTGGGACACCAGAAACTCTTCCCAACAGAGTTTGCATGCCCCGAGCAAAATTACCCCTATTTACCCTTGTCAAAACGCCAAGACCCTTCAAAACAAACATCCAGCATGCCGATGATGTGCTTCCCATGGGCTTCGTAGTAGCATTATCGCATCTTAACAGCCTCAAGCCCGGCCTTGGCTCTCTTCTGAGCAACACTCGCCCACCGCCTCTTCATCGAGCGCCCTCGACTCGGGCTGGCCTTGGTCGGCCACTCGCTGTCGCCCTGGCTTTTGTCCGAGACGTCACTGAATGGTGTGTCGTACTGGGCAAAGCTCACGCCGCTGTCGGCCTCGCCGGGCATCTTCCTCTTCCTCGGACTGGCGCTGCGGGACCGGGATGTCTCGAGCGAGTCACGGGGTTGGCCAATGCTGCGTTCCTCGAGGGTCAAAGCTCCGGTGTCGGGGATCGCGGACGAGGAGCTTGCGGCGCGTGATGCACTTGTTGAGAAAGTGGGACATGACATTAGGTGAGAAGACGGTCCAAGCGAAGCGAGCAAAGAGGCACTGGATGCTGCATCGGAGGGGGAGGAACTTGCGGTAGTGGAAGTTTTGTTGAAAGTACGGGTCGGGAATCGGATTGATAATGTGTACGACGCAAAATATCGCCAGTAAGCCGTACTCGTGCTGTGTAACGTCTGGGGCTCGTTGTTCGGCGCGCAGCCACTGGGTGCGCCCTGCAATGGCATAGCGAAAAAGGGTAGTTTCCAGATTTCCTGGATGCCGTGAAGAAGGTCTAGCTGAAACTGTTGCTCTTTATTGGGGTTATTCTCGACACTGACGAAGAATATATATCAGCGTCTCGGTTGGTTTTTGTTTTCTTCAGGGGCACAAAGGCTGCAATTCAACGAGTAGTTATAACATCAAACGTCAGTAGCAACTTACCGCACGACGCCGTGAATACCATGTGATATTCGTCTGCGCAAGGCGCCGGCGTCTAAGCCATTCTATATTAACCATTCCAGGTCTCAGTACAGTACAAAGACTCTTCCATTTTGAAACCTCCGAGCCAGCCAGCATCAACCGAACTTCGGTCGAACTTGAGAGGCACAAAGGTCCGAATAGGGCCGCCAGGACAGGAAGACGGTAGATCTAGCATATAGATCCGACGAGCAGTCGTAAGCAATATTCGCGAACTTGTCTTTAGTAGAGCTAGAACCATGTTTTCGCCGATTCTTGATCTTAGCAATCGTCCAGCATAGCTGTTCCTCAATCTCTGGAGGCGGAACCTTTCCCACAACGTAAACTGTACTTTCTGAAACTTTGCTTTCTGGAAAGTCTTTGCTCCAGACCAAGAACCAAATGTCACCAGGCATCAGAGTCCCTTGGACGACTCCACCCCACCCATGATATCAGCCTTCCAGCTTCCAATTTCTCGTTGAATTGGATAACGGCGCAGCCGGTCAGTATTTCAATTCTGCAGGGATTGAATAGCAATCGGTTTAGGTAATCAGAAAGCTGAAAGCGAGAGAGAAAATATATATAATGGGACAATTGGTTTGTGCTGCGGGCTTAAGGAGTAACTATGACTTATGCGTAAGTGAGCCGACGAATCGGGGGGGACCGCCCTTATTGCGATGGTGTGAGATTGTCAGACTTGCGCTAGTATCTTCTTGTGATTGCTTGCTGCTTACGGCCCCGGGCGCGTACCGTAGTGGTAGAACACGGAGCTTACGGTAAGGTGGTAGGGAGGGGCCGTATTTTTAACAGCCTTTTAAATACACGATTTCTGATTTAAGTTTTATTACGCTTTTTAACTTCTTAACTCCAGCAGAAAAGTAGTTTAACAAAACCCCGAAAGCCGTTGCTCCCTTCCGAACCCTTGTGCGTATCGTCCCTGTTTAAAGTTATTTGCAGCTTATTATTAAGTAGTGTATCTTTTAGTGCCGATGGCGGTGCCTCTCTACAGCGCCCCCTTAGTGTGGTCTGACTTGCAGGTGGCGGTAAGGTACTCTCTGCTTATTGGGAAAAGGCGTCTGGTGATAGAGAGGAACGCCGAACTATTGTAAGAAGTTGGCTAGAGCCTACTGTAAGGGTGTGGCTTGTAGATATTAATAGTGCGACTTAAGTGTTATAAACGGCCGGCTAATTATATGATGTGTTATTGCGGTTCTCACTCCTTATCTGCTACTTGTTCGGGGTCTTATACTAGTGTTGCGGTTTTACAACGCGACGTAAAGTAACGCGTGCTTATATCGCGTGCTATATAAGGCCAGTTAACGGTGTTATTTGCAGGTAACCCCCGCCTGAGGTAGAACAGGTGGTTAGGCTGCGGTTAACTTAGTACTGCCACTTAGCGGGGATATTGGCTACTTTAGCCCTTACTGAGACCGAAATAACGAAGTGGGAACCTTTGTGCCGTCTGTGGCCTATACACTTTTGAGCCTCGACCTACTGGTGAGTATATTACCCTCCGGGCTTTTCACCGGCGCCTCCTGTGCGCATTAATATCGCGACTTACGACGCGTTACCTGCGTGGGAAAATCTGGGACGCGCCTTATGGATAAGTGGTGTGGAAAAAAGGTTACCTAAATGGGAGCGTTGCCCGATTGCGTTCCCCGATTGCGTTCCCCGATTGCGTTCCTTGATTGCGTTCCTCGATTGCGTTCCCCGATTGCGTTCCCCGATTGCGTTCCCCGATTGCGTTCCTTGATTGCGTTCCTCGATTGCGTTCCCCGATTGCGTTCCTTGATTGCGTTCCTCGATTGCGTTCCCCGATTGCGTTCCCCGATTGCGTTCCTTGATTGCGTTCCTCGATTGCGTTCCCCGATTGCGTTCCCCGATTGCGTAAGTCGTTCCCTTGACTGTATCCCTCGTCAACCTGCACCTCCTCTATCTGTTGTCACCCAGCGAATTAGGGGAACATGGAAACATCAAAACTGGGACGGCCGCACCCTTAGTCTAAAGGCTGATGCGAACTGCACGCCCATTTAGTGCGCTACAATGGTCACAACAATACAATGAAAACCTGAAAAAAAAAAAAGCAACCACTTAGACATCTATCCATCCCCTCATCACCCACCACACGGCGATCCTAATCGGATCCATAGCCATTGGGAACGGAACCCACCCATCAGTTGTTCGGGATAGCTGCTCGTGCATAGCTCCGGTAGTTCGGAGGCAGACGTCGGGTGCGTCCGTCCCCCGGGGAGCTGGAGCCGCAAGCAAGCTGTCTGGCTTTGACCTGGTGGGCCAGCAAGATGGTCGCCCATGACCGGGGAGTCGGCGAAGGTAAGGAGGTCTGGATAATTATTACTTCTCGTCTGTCTCCTATTGTCTGAACGACGTGCCTCGTTCTTGCCCGCCTCCTGTCGGAGCTTCGCCACCTGAGCCGGCTTGACCACTTCTGGAGCCTTCTGAGTAGCTTTGGCCTTGCCCGCCTTTACCATTCTCTTTGCCGCCCTCCTCTCTCTCTTTTCTTTCTTGATCTGACCAAGATGGAACTAGGTCGGTGGGGAGATTGTGCATTTTGGCACCACAGGTGTGCAAGCACTTGATTTATATTATATCTCTTCTCCACATTACGGTTAAGCATGCAGCGGATAAGGTCAATATGTGACGACCTGCAGGCCGCCCTTGTGGCCGGCCCGGACCAACGTGTTCCCGCAGATGTCACAGTGCAGCAGACAATGCGTACGCAGCGTACACACGTAATGATCACTCTGCTTAACGCTAAAAGGGGAGAGCACGGTAAGCACTCCGAAAAGTGATCACCTTGCTTAACGCTAACCTCAGAGATCACGGTGATCAAGGTACGAAGTTACCTCCTGCACTCAGTAATATAAATAGTTAGCCAGTTTCCCTTAAGTGAGGAATCGTTCTTAGTTCCTCACGCAAGTATTCGCTTTATTAATTAAACTAACCTTAATTATACACTACTACATTGTTACTCAGTGTGCTACGGTGTATTATAGTTACATACGACTGTTAACTCAGTGAACTCCCCCCTGTTTATGAGGACTTACTTCCGTGTTTATCCCTCATTACCCTAACCTATTGGTCTACGACCCTGAATATATCTGGGACTCCTAACCTAACCCCAACCCCGCGTCCCTGCCTATCTCTGTATAGGTACCGGTCGTAACAGTTATCCCTCCCAGCAATACGGGGTTTGTTAATGTCGACGGGGAGTAAGGAAAGCAGGGGGAAGATAAGTGGCGGCCCTGGTTATCCGATCCGCCTCTAACTGCGTACGCCCGGGGAAATCGAGCCTGGCGCAAGAAATCGAGTCAGAGAAGACTGCCTAAACAGGGTAAAAACACCGAAAACAATTCTCCAGCCGGGGATGACATGGTAAGGTACCTCTGCAATGCGAGACTTGAGAAAACCACCCAGCCAGGGGCAAATACGGGGGGCACGGGTCGGGGTGGACATCCATTTCCCCGGGTCTGATTCCCAGCGGGGGCCCAGACAAGGGTCAGGGCTGGAAGGGATTTTCCCCCGATTTAGATTCGTCTTTTGGACGAGAACGGAATGGTGGCGTGGGAGTGGGAGTGGGAGCAGAATATGGAAGTGTGTGGCTCACGGGTCAGTCAAAACGGACAAAGGATGTGTCCCGGACAGAGATTAGAGACGAGCAGAGAGTAGAGACGGACAGAGACCCCCGCAAGTCCACCATGAAATACATCCCTGGGAGAGACTGGAGCGTGGCGGCGAGGACGCGCCTCACCAAGCAGGGAGACGAAAAAAGGAAAACCCTGCCGGAAAATGGGGGAGATCGCTTGAACATACTATCAAGCCCATGTCATCATGAAGCCCTTTCTTCCTGGTCCAGCCCAACCAGGAGATGGGCCGCAAGAGAAGATAGGACATTGAAGCCTGCCGGCGCAGACAATGCGACAGGACTTCAGACCGAGAGACAACCATCGTAGAGCAATTCTCACTTACCGGAGTGACGTTTTCAGGCTGCACTCAGCGTTGCCCGACCCGAGCTCTCCTCAAAAAGCACAAGAACGACGCCCATAAGCGTAAGCGTGGTGAAGCTAGTGCCGAAAGCCAATCCGGGATCGCTATGGATCAACCCGGTCACCGGCAAGCTATGCACCGGAACCTTCACTCGCCCCTACGACCTCACACGGCACGAGGGCTCAGTTCACAACAAACGGAAACGTTATACCTGCAATGAGTGTGCCGAACGGAAAAATTCTAACCGGGAGGACGCACTCGCTCGGCACAACCGTGTTTGCCACCCTGAGTAGGGGCTGCCTGCCGATGGAATATTCAAGGTTTGGTCAGTGGCGGGGTACACAAGAGCTGGACTTCACGAACTGGTGTATAGGACATTGTGCAGAAATACATCCTCTTCGTTTTAGACGTACAAAGACAAGCAGCCAAATCCGTCCGCCAACGTGCTCCCCCATACTCACTAAGAACCATACTTGCTTGCCATGCCACCCCGGTAGCTTCCCATCCATCAACCCCATTAAACCATGGAGGACCAAAGATCGCCGCCCGGTGGGAACGATCTCGCAGCAGATGTGATTGCTGGGTCAGGTTTCGAAACTTCGGTCTTTGCGTTTCCTGGCAGTTTTCTCCGCTGCTCCCTTTTTTTCGCTGTGCAGGTGCCACGGCCGGCGACAAACATAGCATGTTCTAGGCTTCGGGGAAAGATGGGGCTGTATGAGAGGAAAAATCTGGCAAAACGCATCACGGGCCTGAGAGAGCTCCGTTGCCGATTCCTTAAACCGAACTTCAGCAAGGTCGTATGCGTTTCTGATAGGCTCACAATGATGCTTGTCGAGGTGATGGTCTTGGGCAAGCCGCCGAACGAGATCGGAGCAGGCCGGGATATGATATGGCGTCGTAAAGTCCAGCACGACCGAGATGCCACCTTGTATGGCTAGAGTGGCATGAAAAGTTGTAGGTGGAAAAAGGACAGCCTGGCTTTCGTCTTGTAAGAGGAACTCGGCAAACTCCAGTTCACGGAAACTTCTTCGCAATGTGTCGTCGCCATCGTAGTGTTGAAAGAGAATCTTTTTGTTTTTCTCAGTTGGAGGGCAGAACAACCATAGCTTTAGGCAACCGGTTTCGCCTATCCCTGAAATGGTATTGATGTGGTGCTTTGGATCTAAACTTCTGGTTAACAAAATGGATAGAGAAAGAATGTTTATCATAAACATACCGTAGTGCAAATCGACCACTGTCCCCGTAGGTGTGATGAGCACTGCGCAAAACCGATTCGTTTCATGCACCTCCTCCTTCAAAGCGACCGTACTAGGAATTTTGAGACTGTACTTAGTTCGGAGATTTTTGCAATACATGGCGTTAAGCGGATCCGGGTTGGCGAGTTGCTGCAAAACATCGACGATGGTCCCTTCTTCATCCTCAGTGGTTTTGCCGTTCCTGAACACGCTTCCATCCACATCTTTTCTGAAGTCGTCCAAGATGTCGTTTAATAAATCTTTGCTTCGAGGCTTATCCCATATCGAGCTGCTTGACTCCGTGTGAGGGAGGCGGTCCCCGAAACCGAGGGACCTCCATTGCTGTGCAGCCGGGGTTTCTCTGTCCTTTGGTAACTCCCTTGGTAGCTCGCCGAATAGAGCGTTGTGCTTGAGCACATCGCAGAAAAGGGAACGGTCGCACATACCCCCATGCCCACATTGTATGCGTTGCGGTATTTCCACTTGGGAAGCTCCGTGGCGCCTATCGTCGTTGTCGCGACGGGATGATTGATTGACGAGCAGAGCCTCTGTCGTAAGTGTGGTCGATGAAGGAATTGCTACTGGGTTCCCTGGACAGTTCTTATGGGCCCTGATAGCTTGAAATACGCCTACCCATCCACACTGGCCACATTTCTTGTGAGGTTTGACCAAATGGCTTTCTAAGCTCTCCTTTAACACCGTTTTACACCCAACTGGACACTGGTGCGCATCCAGACGATGTTGGCGGAACTGTTGATGAGTAAAAAACAGGGGACATCTTTCGCATTTTGTGTGTGGTGTTGCCTTATGCCGCTTGAAGTTTGCCACATCCTTATCACAAAGACCACAATGACCAAACTGCGGCATCGTAGAGCACTAAATGGGAATTTACCAGCCCTTAGGGTGTGGTCGTTCTGGTTCTTGCTCCCCTTGCAAAGTTTTCGGCGGCAACGAGGTCGAGAACAAGGTTGGGAGCGGGGTCGAGAACGAGATTGGGAACGAGGTCGAGAACGGGGTCGAAAATGAGATTGGGAACGAGGTTGAGAACGGGGTCGAGAACGAGATTAGGAACGAGGTCGAGAACGAGGTTGGGAACGGGGTTGAGAACGAGATTGGGAACGAGGTTGAGAACGGGGTCGGGAATGAGATCGGGAATGAGGTCGAGAACGGGGTCGAAAATGAGATTAGGAACGAGGTTGAGAACAGGGTTGAGAACGAGATTGGGAACGAGGTCGAGAACGGGGTTGAGAACGGGGTCGAGAACGAGATTGGGAACGAGGTCGAGAACGGGGTTGAGAACGGGGTCGAGAACGAGATTGGGAACGAGGTCGAGAACGGGGTCGGGAACGAGGTTAAGAACGCAGTGTGGAGATCCCAGCTATCGCACTACCATGTTCAGCCGAGACCGGCATCTTTGGATGTGGGGGATGCTGGAACATGGGATAAGATCGCAGAGCATCCAAGAAACCTTTCACCCTTCTTCGCTTTCCCGAGCCCAAGCCCCCTTTCCTCCGCTATTGCAGGCAGCGCAAGGAGATTGGCGAAGCCACTGGGAGGCTGAATGCCCTGTTTTGAAGTTTGTGTGAATGCCATCAACTCCTCAATGCCCAGTTTGCTTGTAACATTTCACCTCTCCCTTCCTGCTAGAGCAAGAGCCCTCTTTGTCAATACCTCTCAAGACTCCTGGTCTCGAGGCCACATGTTTAAGTGGCTGCTTCGCCAGCGGCAAGACCTTTGTGGTCGTTGGTTGTCAATGCCAGGGTAGGTCCAGGGTAGGTTCGGTCCAGGCTCGCCTTTCGCCGATAGGGCGCATGACGCAAGCCCCAGTGTTTCGTTAGGGTCAAGAGTGGAGCCTGAGGCGGGACCGAGGGAAGGTGTGCAGATTTAATTTCACCCCCTACCTATGCCCTGGTCTCCGCACGCATCCAGTTTAGGACTAGCCCCCCGCAAATACCCGACGTCACTCCTTTTCAGCCGCGGGCAGCGACGGAGCATGCCTTCGTGAAAGCACACGGCATCATGGTTCAGCAAGAAGAATGTGTCGACGCTTTCAGTGGCGGATCAAATAAGGCTTTTGCCCTAGTTTAGAAAGTCGTCTTAAAATGTTTCTGTTCTCTCTGCCTTCATGTCGAAACGCAGGCTTCCGCCAACTTCCTCCGCAAGACATACACTAGCCGCTCTGCAATTATCTCGATGTACGTCATCGCTCGGAATCTGATACGGAGGTTGAATGTGTGGGCTTGGAGCCATGTTCTCTTCGTGCTCTTGTCCGTGAATGGAGAGGAAACAGGGGAGAGTAAACAACGCTGTAAACCCTAACCCTATTCAATGTTACACCTTGGCCATTATTCCTTGGCGGCCCATCAGTCTTTAATAATACTGAAGGCGTACCAAATCGCAATGAGAATCATGCGGGGATATGCAAAATAGCGTGGTTCCCTGCAGACGCGAATTGCATTGCGAGCGGTTTCTGGACTGATCGTTTGGATGTTTCCAATATCGTTCTACGCACTTCACGCCGGCGGCGGCGCAATGCCCACAAGTGGGTTTTGCCCTATCACACCGCCGTTTCTTTTGCGTACACCTCTCGCAAGCAGTGGGAGGCGGCGGCGGCGGCATCTTGAGCTGAAGACTGCTGAGAATCGGGTCGTGAAATCCACACATTCAGGCGTTTTAACAAGGAAACAAGCTCCCTACCAGGACGACCAGCAACCCGTCTCTGCATCCTGGGTGGAGAAGTTGAGTATGGCAAGCCTCAAACCGCTCCCTCGCCGCCTGGGTGACCCGGGGCTGCGATGTGAGGTCTTGCACGCACCAATCACCCACCGGCCGGCGTATCTTGTTGGTGGTGATCGGCGGAACCGATTCGCCCGCGCGAGTCGCGGTCTGTCGGAATACTTGACACTTCTGTTCGCATGTTTGAACACAACCGACCAAGTTGGTGGATGCTTGCATGAGGCTTTTATGCCCTGCATGGGTCACTAGCGAGTGGCGACTGGTCCCCCAGAGCTTTTGCCTGACAGCCTTAGCGCTGTCGGAGCTACAATTCCTGCGATGGAAGGCCTGCATCATTTCCGTCACACCGTCATGCGGCTTATGGTGATGCAGGGCTACAACTTCTCTTCTGAGGCGCCGGTCGTCACAAGAAGTGGATACATATGATGCGACTGAGAAATACCGGATGATGAGCCGTGTGAACCGGAATTGTGGCTGCAGGTAAGGCTTTGTCCGAGCCCACCACTGGGTAGTCTACACAGACCGATGAGATGTACACATCGTTAGCAAAAATTAAGCACACACCTGGGGTAGTTGTTGCGGGGAGGAGAGAAATGGCTCCGAGTGGAGGTGAGCTGCCTACCTAGGTATGAACTTGGAATGGGACAGGTATCAGACAGCATAAACGGGGTTGAGTTATGACCGGTTATGCCAAATACAAGTGAGCACAATGGCATAGTAGATGGATATAAAGGGTAGCTTTCCGCTTGCAAAATGTCAATGAACCACGTCAGCCTTCGTTGCTTAGCATCTTCGACTCCGAGAATTACAAAGCTATTTGATCCGTCATGGAGTCCGCAGCTCGCACGAGCACTCCCATTAGGAGCTCTACCCCCATACCTTTCCCTGGTCAAAGTGTGTCATGCCCAACGTCGACGTACAAGCGTTGAATGGAGATAGACGTCGAGATGTTACACCGCACATAGCATGCTAACCATAAGACACCGATCTTTTAAACTTAGACAGCAAAGTATATATTGCAAAGCTGGTTGCAATGGTGGGAGCATGGACCGATGAGAAACCAGGGGAGTCAAGAGGTGTTCACAAGCAAAGCGATGTGGTAGGACTTTGGCATGAGCTGGATGCAATGGCGAGTCCAAACGAGACTGTGCCTGACAAGACGAACTGAGGTAGAAGCTGGTATGAATGAGCCCGTGTTGATGAGATGGCCTGTAGTTAGGTAGGCATGCATGTGGTGGGCTGATATGGGCAGGGTGAGGACGGGATGGAGAAGAACGAGCAGAATGACAATGGTTCATGGTCCATGGTGTGGAGTTGTGACTCATAGTGAAAGTCAACCGAAGATGTGGGTGAGCAGAGGTTGTGGATTGGGAAAGGAGGCGATGAGGTTTGGTAGTGAGAGACGATCACGACGTGTGAGAGTAAAGGAATCATGTCGTCATGAACTTGCATCAGGGGCTCATCAGAGACTTGGAGAGGCATCACCATGTATATTCCTGACAGCTCGCCCATCAACTGTTGGACCCCTTTGGATATTTACACTCCATCCCAAGCCCGTGTTTCACACATCTTGAACAAGGCTCTTGTTTATCGCAGCCTACTTTCCGGCGGCGGCATCGGACGCAAGGTTGCGGTCGGGATGCAGCCGGGGCGGCCGTGTGCGGTGCGGGTTTCGGCACGCTGCGTCCTCTTCGTTGTCGATGTTTGATTGGGGCGGGAGGGGGGCGAGGCCTCTTTGGCCTGGGTCGGTGTCGGACTGGGGAGTCAGGCTGGTTGAGTGCGTCCGGAGAGGAGTAGTACTCCGACTCGGAAGGAGACTCGGCTGAAGAGGAGGACGTCGGGGTCTCTTCCCGTTGTCGTTTATGAGGCGGTAATGGCTGTAATGGTTTGTTTGGCAGCGACGGCGGTGGTGGCGGTGTGAAGGAGTGCTCCGACTTTGGTCGGGGCGA
The DNA here is from genome assembly GCA_033296975.1 of Podospora aff. communis PSN243. Classification (NCBI taxonomy): domain Eukaryota; kingdom Fungi; phylum Ascomycota; class Sordariomycetes; order Sordariales; family Podosporaceae; genus Podospora; species Podospora aff. communis PSN243. Next base: position 44,687 of record MU865958.1, on the reverse strand, counting down.
CGGCGGCGGCGGGATTGGCGAGGGAGGAAGAGAGAGAGTCGATGAGAAAGGGCTAGGGGCGGCAGCCGCAGCGTGAGGAGGCGGGACGTGAGTTGCTAGAGGGGAGAGGGAAAGAGAAGGAGGCCGTGTTTTCCGACCGACACCGGCTGGGTCACTGGCGGGGTGAAATTTGATGATCATGTCCTTCTTGACGAACATTTCGTAGTCGGGAACACCAATGCAGGTTGCCCACTCCGGAGTGTCGGCTCCGGGGATAAGTGCAGTAAGCTCGGCAAGGCACGCCATGTGCTCGTCGACAAACGTTTGGTCAACGCGTTTGTATTCGAGAACATGCTGGTACAAGCGGTCCGTCATGGCGCACGACGCTTCGTTTCGTCTTGCTTGTATGTCCTCGATCCTCGCCCGGATGCCCTCCACGATCGGGAGCAGCGACGGTGAGCCTAGAGTTGACATGGTGCTGGGCGGTACCATGAGCTGAACGACAGAAAAAATAATGGAACGTGGAGAGGGGAGGCGAGGGGAGGCGAGAAGGCTCGAGCTGCGAGGAATGCGGGGACCTGCGTGTTCGTCTTCAAAGAAAAAAAGAAATTCACACCCAGGCGCATTTTTCAGTGCTGATATGTGGCTTGGCTTGGCACGTTTTGCGTCCGGGGTGGGCAGGACCACCACAAGGGGGGGGGTTCGGAGCCAACATTCACTTCGGCAACCAATTGGAAGACCTGCCGGACCCAAAACTGACTGATCATCAGGCGGTGTCTGCGTTTGCTGGTTCGGGAAAGACAGCGGTTGTCGTTGACCGACGAACCCTTGTCAAAACACTTCTTGGCATGGCCGGGGCCATCCAGAGCCAGCGGTGAAAGCCAGGCCGCATCCATCCCCGAGAATCCCACCTCAATCCGCTCCGCTTCCTCGAGACGACTTTTGGACACTGACAGCGAGCGATTGTCCGCATGCTATTTTGCCAGTCTCAATTTTGTTTCGATTCAGCAAGAGATCACAACATCTGTTTGCCTTCTTGCAAGTTCCACAATGCCGAGGAAAGTCGGAAAGCCCCAGTACCGCGCCGCTCTGCGACCGGATGTCCCGCCATCATCAGCAAGCACTCGCCCAAGCACGTAGGTTTCCGTCTTTCCGCGTCTTGACACCGCACCCCCTTCTTGGGCCGCTCAGCCCCGCCCCCTCAAACATTATTCCTGGATATTGTGACATTTTTTTGGCTCACACACGCAAAGATGTTCGATTGGAATCGATATTGGCAGCCACAGAACTCGCATATGCCTATGGGTTGACGGTGCCGGGATCGTCGTCGAGAACAAGCACCACTTCAAATTCGACAACTCGTTCTACCCGGGCGACTTCCCGTCAACGCTCTACGTCTTCGACAACTTCCAAGACCCATCAGCGGGCGAGCTCTACGCAGTTGAGCGCGACTATCCCGAACGATCATCCATCTCGGCCAAATACGTGTTTTACGCCCTCGCCGATGCCAGCGACACCCTTCTCGAGCAATACCCTCTCGTGCGCCACCTCATCGACCGGAAGAAGGACCTCAAATTCAAGGCCCACCTCCGCAACGCCATGGTTGCTCTCCTCTCGGCTCTGAGGGATCGGGCCCTGTCGATATGCCGCAGCAAGAAGTGGACCATTGCCAACATCGGCCTCACCATTCCCGTGCAGTGGACTCTCGAGTTCGAGGACGTCTACCGCGGGCTCGTGTCGGAAGTGTTTGACGTGAATCCGGACATCATCTACTTCTTCACCGAGACGGAGGCGCTGGCGCGTTATCTGTTCAAGCACAAGGCAGACGAGATGGACCCGGACGAGAAGCACAACGCCATCATGTTTATAGACTTTGGGGGGCATAACATGAATGGCTGCGTTTTTGGAGTGGCGCGTGACGCCGAGAATCCAGAGCGCAACAGCTTCTATCGAGTGGGGCGAACATTTGGTGAGAGCCCCTTTTCCGTCCCGGCTTCTTTTCTCAGGCTCCCCAACTAACACCGTGTCCCGTGTGATAGGCGCTGGCGGCGGTTCGGAACAATGGGAGCACTACGCTGGTGTATGGTTTTCAGCGGCGTGGTTCGGCATGTACAACACCCTGGCACCCCATGAATTCCGGGAGAAGGCGTTCTCGGAGTTCCGCGTGCAAAAGGGCAGGGAGGCCGAATTTCGCAAGCCCATCACGATTTTGGCAAATAAACCCAATGGCTTCCCCGGCCGAATCACCATGGGGTTGGACGCCATCGAGGAGACATGGCATAAGGGGCTGGACCGCCCGCTGCAGACGGTGCGGCGCGAGCTTGCTCGTCTGGTCCGAATGGTGGAGCGCGGCATCGTGACCAAGCCGCTCGTTGTTGTCTCGGGCGGCACCGCCCGGAATCCGGCTGTCAAATCCCGGATGTCGACTCTTTGTGAAAAGAGCGACGTGCCTGTCATCTTCACTGACGATTTCAACATGAGCATTGCCTACGAGTGAGCCCCCCCTTCTCTGTTGTCTTCCTCTCCCGGCCGACTTTCAGGTCGTGGTTGCACGGCCGCCTGGCCGCGCACATCTCTTTCCAGCACTCTCGTTGGGGTTTGGCCCCTTTTCTGTCTACCCCGCCAACCCCCCCCCCCCCCTTTTTTTTTTTTGACCCCCCCTCCTTCCCCCATCTGCCAGACATTCCATCTGACAGAGTGCGCTTGCACCACCCCAGCTCCGCCAAGGTCGCCCAAGCCGCCGCCTACGTTGTCAGTGAGACGCTCACCGTCGAGGACTTCTTCAAACGGGGTGCTGCAATTGGCATCCAAATGAAGCAGACACCACAGCAAGGGAAGCCTGCAGAGCCCATCGTGTGGGATAATTCAGGCGCGGTTCTACTCGATCTCGTGAGTCTAATCCTTCCCCATGACGGGCCTGCATGGATAGGCACTAATGCATCGTCCAGCATGAACGGCCCGAAGTGGAACTCCCTGTCCGATATCGCGACGAATTTCAGCTTATCTGTGACCCGTTTTACGAACGGCTCCCGCAGCAGAAGAAGACACCCTTCCCACCAAGGAAGATGAAGAAAGGCGCAACCGAGACCAAGGCCGACAAGTACGTGACGGCATGCCACAGTTACGACCTCATCTATCTTGGAAAGAGGGCGCAAGGGACTTGGTCCTTTAGGCTCTCCCTGGAGGGCTCCCACGACGACATGCGGCTTGTTCTGCATCAGCAATACAAGAGGAGGCGGGAACTCTCTTGGGAGCACAAGAGGACGCTGCGTCTGCCGCTCTACTTTGACGGAAACAGCGGCTGCGTCCAAGTCGGCGAGAGGAATAAGACGATCGAAGAGTTAGACTTGGGTCTGCCTCCCCAGCCCAATGAGGTGGGAGAGGTCGCCGCAGACGCGCCGGCGGGCGAGTCGGACCAGGAGCCAGATTCAGATCAGGAGCCAGACTCGGACTCGAATCAGGGGTCAATCATTGTCATCAATGGCGCCTCCGACTCTGACGTTGAACAATCGGATGTCGAGAGCTCAAGCTCGGAGGATGATGAGAGCCTCGACATCTTTTCCGTCGGAGATTCTTGGTCGCGTAACAGCGGGATCGCACATGGCGGGCAACTCAGCGCCCAGCAACACGACGATGACATTTGGGACTTTCATGGCCTGCCCTCGCCCTCCCCGCCAAGGGTTGTGAGTGACATCGTCAAACCTGAGCGCAAGAGGCACCACTCGTCGCCGTATCAACAGGCGTGGAAACGGAGGAAGGAGAGTAAGGAGATTTGACGCCGGTTAATTTATCGTGGTGATACCTTTAATTAAAAAGTCATCGCTTTTTCTCATCGCCCATAACCGCCGTGCAACCTTTGACAAAAATGACTCTATCTCACAGATGCCCAGCCCATGCGACGGAGACAAGTTTCTTCACCTTGCAGTGCATTTCGAGAGTTTTCCCTTTGCCGGGCCGGGGTTGGGCCGGGGCTCAGGGGTCAACTCATCCCAAATGCACGCCCGCAGCGCAGCTCCATCGCATCTCTGGCACACCACCCACCCAGGGCCCCCAGAAAACAAGATACTCCATGACAAACTATCCGCCGGTTTGCCCGTCCACGAACTCTGCGGGCTTGCCACAAACTCTGCGGGCTTGCCACGATTGTCCTGCTGTTTGAAGCAGCCAACCCTTCGGAGCAACAGCCCGGGCGCTTACAAGGCTGCCTGCCTGCGGCATGCAAGCCGCGTTTCGCTTGGAACTGTCCCGAGCCAATGGTTAAGCTCTGGTCCACAAAAAACGCCACGCAGAACGGTAGGCCTCCTTGATTTTGGGTAAGCGTAGCATGGACCCATGCAGTCGTGGAAAATTAAAAATCTCGGTGTGCACTGTTCCCGGCCACGCACGGAGCTCACGGAGCTTTCCGGTCGGGCGTTGGGGAACCATCCCGGGTGGATTGCTCGGAACTGGGCTAGCCAACAATGATCAACTCAGCAGAGCGATTGGTAACTTAAATCCAACTCAGGCAAGGTACGGAATCGGAGGTCCTTCTTCCGGTGCGAGGCTCGAGGCTTGTGCTGGAGTGTCAGGATCTATCACGGGGATGCAGCATCCTTGCCCAGGAGGCAGCATCGACCCCCTTCTGTTAGCAGGAAAGCCAAGGTGGAAGCCTGGTGGAAGATTGAGCAGTCCCCAACGGATCACATTTTAACCAAAGTTAATCCTGCTTTCCATCGGCTACTAATCCGACATGTTGATACGAGCGGCTTATTATAAAATAAAATAAAAACTTATAAAAACGTTACTCGATAGTGTTCCAACCGCTCGTTCTTGCCCAAGTATGAAGCACAGGGTGAGATTCTGTTAGCTCCCTTCCAGCATCCATCAGAAGTTGGCGAATAGCAGCCTGACAGCTGGGAGTAAGTGATCTGCCCGAGACGTGCACAACAGTCCGTGTGTCACACAGTACATGCATCACAACCCGGCCGGGACTGCCAACACACAACCCTCCCTGGGATGTCGGGGTGCAGAAAGGGATGGCGGTGTAAGAGAAGGGAGACAAAGATTCTGAGGAAATTTGCAGGCGAGAGGGATAGGATGTGTCCCGCATGGCAGTCGGTAGGAGCAGCAGGGAAGAACCCCTGGCTTTAGGTTACCTTTGCCACTGTGCCGGGAGATATCTTTCCGGTGCTTATCCCTGTCAAAACCGCTCCAAGCCCCGGTAACTGAGCGCTAACCGGAACCTCCCACAAGCACTCCACGCACGATGGCAGCACTAAAAAAACACTGAAAAGATGTGAGTGACGACCGCACAGCCACGGCTTCATTATTCCACCTTCACAAAATGTCTAAAACACAAAGTGTTGCATAATCACAAAGTTCAATTCGTGCCGTGACTTGGCCCACACCACCGTCGTTCAATACGCCCCAAACTCATGCGGCGTCCCATACCTCTGCGCCTTCGCCTCCCCAAGCAACTCGCGATAGTCATAAAACAGCACCCAATCCTTACCCACAAACAAGCCAATGTCAAACCCCTCCTGCCCGGCCTCGATCGAATGCCCATTCACGCTCAGATAACACCCATTCGCGCGCCCCTCCTTCCATCCCTCCCTCTTGGGACGCCACACTTTCGTCGTCTTCCCCTTTTCCTCACCTTTGATGCCCAGCTCGCCAAGGTCGACTTCCACGGTTTCACCTTCACCCATGAACGTGAAGCAGCGCGTTCCGCAGTTCTTGCAAAAGAGGAAGTTGAACCCGTCTGGGCGGCGCTTGTAGGTGCCTAGCTCGGAGAGGGGGTCGAGCGGGGAAAGCAAAAGGAAGTCATCCGGTGCGAAGGGGACACGGACGTGCAGGGTGCCGATTTTGTGACAGATGGTGCAGTTGCAGCGGGCGAAGGCTTGGAAGGGTTCCGGGCCGGGGACTGGGGTGGATTCAGGGGCAGGGGTGTGGGGGAGGGTGAGAAAGACGGTGTAGGATGTGAAGCCGCAGTGGCAAGAGCCGCAGAAGGGGCGGCGGGTGGGGGTTGTTTCGTTTGTCATGTTCGATTGTGTCAATGTTGGCCTCAGGGGTGAGATGAAGGATGATGGAGGGCCGGGTTGTGCTAAGAGAGATGGATATTTGGAGTTTGGAAGAAATGATCACGGAGCTTAATTGTGGCTTAAGAATGTGAACTTGGGCTGATGCTGGATGCTGACACAGCACATTGAGTCTTTTGTTGACTGACTAAGCTCCTGCATCGGAAACGGTTGACGGCCAATACAAAGGCTGCGAATCTGCAGAGCGTCGGACATGCAAGCCAATGCCCCCGAAATATATGCACTGTCTTGTAATGGTGGGAAAGGACGTTGGAAGAAGAACTCTAAGAGATATCACCATGCAATAAGCAATGAAGGGGAAAAAACAGATAAACAACAGCATTTTATATTTTACGCGGAGGCACTCACCTTTGTTGCCCTGGCCCTGACCTCAAGGCCCGCTTGAGACAGAACTTGACAGCCCAGAGGCGGTGTATTTGAACTATCCAAGGTTCCTAATACATGTAGCACTCTGAACGACGGCCACGGATCGAAATCCACCACTCGTAGTCGTCCCAAAAGTATCGTTCCCGCGGACGCGCCCCAAGAGTTCTGAGAAACTCGGAATATACAGTCTTGCTGGCCGTCGCTGGGCACTTGATGATCCCGTCGGCAATAGCCTGGAAGAAGACATCCCTGCCAAATGCCATGACCGAGCCGCCAACGTTGGCCAAGGGGTAGAGCAAACATCGCACTCGCCCCAGGGAGCCTCCCTGGGACAAGGGCCAGACAACCATACCCCAGGAGTGTTGCGTGGCGTGAGCAGCAGCATCTCGAGAAGCAATCCAAAGCATGCGGCAACGTACTTTTTCCGTTCGTCCTTCGGGAACTCAGGCTTGGAGTTGTACGTCTCGAAGAGCTCTCTGATGAGGACGTAGATGGGAGGTTCAACCGCTGCTGGCGTAGGGTAGCGGAAGCTGTTCCACCACCAAGGAACTCCGCCCCGGATGACGAGCGTTCTGGCCTTGTGCCACTTGCCCCCGTAGATTGCCTTGTTGAGGGCGAGGATGCCTGCAAGGGGAAGGTCCGTCTCGGGCATTGTAGGGCAGGGCAACTTGGTACAGCAGGGGCAGTATGGGCTGGACCTTACCGGGAGTGCCACTGGGGCTTGCAGTCGGTTCCGGGTCTGCAGCCATGCGTTGACATGGCGGAGCAAACCCAGCATCAAGTTGCGCGGAAACGTAGCCATTGCGGAGAACACCGTTGCTGGAGCCAGCAGCAAAGTCCAAGTGTAACCGTGATTTTCTCCGGCCTTTGATCAAGCACACCAGCTGTCTAGAATATGGGATTCTGCTCAGGAAGCGACTTGAAAAAGGTGTGTGGAAATCACTGATTGTCGGGTGGGCTGTGGTGGTGAGAGGAATTGTTGGATTGGTGAACTCTCCACGGCTGTTTTATAGCTTTAGAGCGTGGACACAAATCCTAACAGCTTTCTGATTTCTTTATACCAAAGGCCAAAGCAGTTGTCCTCATCTTTGCAAGTTGATATTACATAAAGACGTAATTCCTTTCATAACACAAGTACAAATAGACAAAGGTATTGTGATTGACCTAAAGACGACCGCCGTTTGTTGTTTAAACAAACAACGCGTTGGGACGAAGGGAAGTTGTTCGGTGGTTATTGTCATAAGACTAAAACAAGGGTGTACAAGTGTACTGTTGTGTCTCTGTGGAAGGAAGAGGTTGCAGGAAAAGGGTTAGACTGAAAATACTGGCCATGGAAATGGAAATAGTGGTACCAACAGGCCCTTCAATCATCACTGTTACCTACCGCAGCGGGAATCTGGGGAGCGAAACAAGCAATGTAAAAAAAAATATGTCATAATACCCTGACATGGCATGTTGGATTCAACAACAAGCCGCCGAATCATCAGCATCTAGACGCTACCCCCGACTACAATCGTCATGGCTATCGGCCCCGCCCTCCGAGGATAGGGACCGCGAGGCCGAGCATGACAGCGGCGCTCCGCGGCTGCCGATGTCCTCGGTCTTCGATCCCGCGTAGGAACGACTTCTCGAACTTCACTCTACCATTAGTCACGTACTTTACCTTTCAGTCGCTGGCCAGTATATCTCTGGAAAACGAAGACTTCACTTCGTTTAGTGGGGCGGGCAGGCTCGGGCAGGTTCAATCGATGTCAAGGGGACGACACTTCCCAATGAGCCAGTGTAGCGAGATGTCTGTCATGATGGTATGAGGTTGGTGCACCTCCAACGCACCAACATGAGAACCCGCTGCCAAACCTGCCCGTCCCAGCTTGCTGCCGCCGAACGAAGCCACCGCGATGCTGACGCCGACGCCAACGGCCTTCGTCGTCTGCGACTTCAACCTCCGGTCACGTCGACAGCGACCCGATCAGTATGCTCATCCCGCCATAGCCGACGACAACGTCGTGCCGGTGTTGCCGGCAGTGGTGGACCAAAACTTAGTTGAACAGTGACGAGAACCGGGCCAGGATTAAACCGGGGCAAAACCGCCTACGCCCAACTACAAGAGTGACGTCGTCTTCATGATCGTTGGCGCGAGAATGCAGGGTTGCGCGGGGTCGTTGTCGGGGGGGCAGACATTTCCTGTGCCGACTGAGGGCGTCCAAGTTTCCTAGCCTCGATTGCCTTACTATGTGGCCCGATTCTTAACCCTCCATCTACGTTCCTCCTGCGATGTCCGACGCCACCGGTGACGCGAAGAGGCTTTGATTCGTGTAAACATTAATCCGTGGCGAGCGGTATAGTGTCGGCGCGGAAGGCAGGCATGGACGGCCTCATAGTCCCCAACGAAACCCCTCCCCCCTCTAGGCCATAACCACCACACGTCGACGGCACACTCCTCTTGGGTACCAAATGTTGGCACGAAGGGCGAGAACTTGGGGAGAAAATCCCGACTGGCGTGTGTGGTCTAGTTATCGCTGCTGGACGACCGGATGACGTTAACGCTTTGTCTCCCCATACCGTTGTTTTCGTCCCTTGTGCTCCCCTGCCCCTTCTGCCCTTCGCTAACTACCAAGACCGTCGGAATTTCCAAAGGGGTAAGGTCCAGTAGCGGAGCTCGTTCTTAGTGTTAAACTTTGGTTACGAGAGTGGGAAAAAGAGGATAAGCGACTTGAGATAACAGACAGCGTGGAGGTTTAGCTTCGAGACCCTAACATCCCGTCACGGTATACTTGAGCTACGGATTAGGTGGAGGTTACCACATAGGTCGGTAAATTCACTGTATGTATAATCGAGGTATCGACAGCAGGCGAGCAATCCCTCACGGGTAAGTGACTAGTTGTGGTTTAGCTATGTCTAACGCGTCGCTAACAATGCCGTTGACAGCAGTCCAGCCTCGCCTACGTTTGTCGCTAGGGAGCCGGAAGCTTGATGTGGACCGTCCTGGTCTTCGTACCTACGTACGTATGGTCCCGTAGCGAGCTTGTTTATACTGTCCGGTCGCCGTCCTCTTCCCCGCATCTGCGCCGCAGTGCTGCCTCGTCGTGTGTAGTACTGCCACTCCCCTCTGGGACGAATGTGATCCGGCCGCGCTTTTTATCAGACACCCAGCGTGCTACTGCGCTGTGCCATCTGCTCCAGCTTGTGAGTATACCTGCCCCACACCTCCGTCTCGATGGCGGCGCGGTTCAGCTGCCGCTGGCGAACCACCATCTCGGCCTTGTTGTCCGGGTCGAGAAACAGGGTCAGGTGCGGGGTGGAAAACCCGCCCTCGCGGTTGATACGACAGCCGACTCTGCGATTGCTTGGCGACAGTGCCGAGGGGGCCGAGAAGGACGAGATAATTCGCCCGTGCTGAGTTGAGACCCTCGGCAATGATGCCGGTGGTGGTGACTAGCACCCGGGGGGAGGGTGGCTCCATAGGGCGGTCGAGTTCGCGCCGCAGCCGGTCGAGGGGGACGGTGACAAAGGGCTCTATAGCGGCCAGGCGGCTGGCCGCGCTCATGCCGCGATCGATTATCTGTGCAGGGATGTCAAAGGTGTTGGCGATCCACAAAAACGCTAGGTGGGCGATAAAGGGGGAGTCGGAGTAGACGAGCATCTTCTTATCGGGCATGACGTCGTCCGCACCGTGTGCCGGCGGCTTGCGGTCGGCCAGCATTTTGCGGATCTGTTTACCGAGCTGCTTTATCTTGGTGTTACTGTTATAGATGCCGCGCTAGAGCGGCTATACCTTGGATTTGGCCTGGGCCTTCTCGACGGTTCCCTTGATGAAGACGCCCTGGAAGTCCTCGCCGGTGAGGCTCTAACCGCAGTAGGGCTTTTGGCGGTATAGGTGAGTTAGCGTTAGGAAGGTGGCGTATAGTTTAAATAGGTGGAAGCTGCCTACGGTGTTAGGGACGCCGGAGCTGATCTGGCGGACTAGGAGCTCGAGCGTGGGCTCGGCACGCCGACGATGTTCCGGCAGCTCCTGCCACCTGGCGCGGCGTTCGTCCAGTAACACCTGCACCTCGTCCTTTGCGTACGAGAATATGTTCTCGATATCGGTGGCGAACTGGTCCGGGGGCGGGCATTCCACGACGTTAAAAGGAACCATAGGCACGGCGGACAGCGGCTGACCGGCGAACATATCATCCCGGCGGCGACAGAGGGTAAAGGCGAGCACAAGGGCACTGAGGTTAGAGAGGAAGACCTGCTGCTGCTGCTGATCCAATTCCGAGCCGGCGGTGGCGTTAAGGCTGCGGGCGATCGTCTTGTTGTAATCCGAGGCCAGTCGCTTGAGTGCCTGAAGCGTGGACGTTGCGGGGGGCTGGAGGGGGCTGCTCCAACTAGCACCTGGGTGGTTTAGGTGCTCTAACAGCCTCTGGAAGTCTGTCGGGTCCCGGGTCATAGGCGTTCCAATCAGGGCGAGGAGGTAAGTGGGACTCCGAGCGCGCCACTGCCAACGCCGGATCCGATCCCAGAGCATGGTGGCCTCGCCCTTGATGCGGTGGGCCTCGTCCACGATAATCCTGGCCGGCTGGACGGCGAACTGGACCACAGTGGGGGGCTTGCAGCGGTTGGCGGTGATAGAAAAGGTAGAATCGATACTCTTTAAGGCGGACGTGGTAGGCAGTGTGAGGAGTATCATGCCGTCGTCGGGGCTGGCGTTTACAAATCTGGCAAACTCGTCGGCCCACGATCTTAGGATCAGCCTAGATCCAAACACTACCGTCGGTCCGTGCGAGAGGTCAGCGGCGATCCTGGCGGACCAGCTGCCGGTCTTACAGGGGGCATTGAAACCCGTGGGTGTAGGTTCCCGACGGGCATTTGGTACGCTTGTCGTTAGGCGCGAGATGCTGGTTAGGGTGCTGGGAGACGTGGTCGGCTAGTGTGCGCAGGCGGTGGCTAACGACGGCGACGGCTAGGGACGTGGCCGTCTTACCGAGCCCCATCTCGTCGGCGAGGAGGGCGGTGGCAATATTACGGGCTGTCTTGCTTTCGAATACCCAGAAAAAGGACCAGAGCTGGTGGAGGCGGAGGCCCATCTTCATACGTGGAGGGGTATGTGTGAAGCCGGGCCTAACGGCGTCGCTATGATCAATACCGAAGAAATTGCACATGTCGTAAAGGACCGCCTCTACGATGCTGGGATCGATGGGTCCTGGCTCGAACGCCTCGTCTTCGGGCTCGACAGGGTCGGAATTAACGGCGTTAGACTCCACAGAGTCGAACCTGCTACCCGAAAGGATGTCCTCGGTAGGTTGATCAGGTGTAGAGGAATTAAGCTCGTCGTCCGTTAAGAGATCTATAACCTCTGCTCCAGGCGGCACCAACAAGTTCGGCGTAAGAACGTCCTGAGGGGTACGGCCCAAGGGCAGCGCCCAGATGCGGATGCTCACGAGCGAGGTAGGGCTGTAGGGGCGGCAAGGGTCGAGAGGGACGCCCGAGATCTTGAGCTGGGTGAGGAACAGCCGCCAGTCGCACTCGTTGGGGATGAGGGCGAAAGAGGTGCGCTGGTGGGCGTCTACCGGCGAGACGTATTGGATCTGCAGGCCGGAGAGGCTGAACTGGTTGGAAAGACCTTCGAAACGGTAGCGCGCGGTATCGTTGAGCGGGCGGGTGATGTTATCGCTTCGCGTGATGGCGGATAGGGTGTCTACTGGATAGTCTCGGGGAGGGTTAAACGTGGATACCTTAACTAAAATAGTTAGCGTGGGAAGATCGAAGAGAAACCCACCTGTTATCTATATTGGCTGCGGCACACTAAATGAAGGTTTCCCCCAGAGTTCTCGTCCCTTGTACCAGCGTTTTAGTCCCGAGGAGGAGAGCCCGCCGTTGATGTATGCTGATTGTTGCTAAAGGTGGGAGGGGGTTGGAAATTTGTCGCCAGCACCAGCGGGAGTGAGGCGAGACAGTTAGGTTTGCGAGCGGCGTCAGCCATCCGCCCATTGCAATCTGGCAAGCACCTTTGAGCTGCTGACTAAGTATTGACCCCCCCCCCCCCCCCGGCATTTTTAGAGTGCACAGCGCTTTTCAACGCAAGCAATAACAACAGCTGGTCACATATCACTTTCTTTCTGCGCTATAACAGCGGCTATCATGTCGTGTGAAATTCCAGAGGGTAAAGTCAAACTCGACGATGAAGTCTTGATTATAACCCAGAAAGAAGAAGAGGAGGAGGATGAGCGAGTCGGCGAGGAAGACGAGGAAGACGAGGATGATGAAATGCTCCCGGGTTCGTCTAAGACCATCGAAACAAATATCTCAAGAGGCTGGCGCCCGGAGTGGCAGCCCGAACATGGCTTCCGTGTGCTGGTTCGCAATTAGTAAGCATCTGTTGGTATCTGTCCAAACCTTTAAACTAACAAGCGCGCCACAGGTACAGTGGAATTATACGGATTTGAGGGATTTCCCCAGAGGAATTTCCCGATACCGTATCCTATAAGGAGGAAAGGGTCGATAGTACGATATTCACCATTTACGAATGCAAGAGGAGCGACGGAAAGAGCTTGGGCTATATCCTTTTCTACGGGACGGAAGATGTTGGAACCGTTCATATCACGAACCGTGGTGCCACTCTTCTCCCTACAGATATGGTTTTAGGCGTTGGAACGAATTCTAAAAGCGGACAAGGGGATGGCAAAGGGCTTCCACTGGCCCCGTTCTGTCTAGTACGTGGTCAGCACCGTGTTCTGTGCCGCACTTGGGATTGCGACTGGTTCTTCAAGCTCTCATCCGCATTAAAGATCATTTTACGAAATCCCGCAGAGACAGTCGAAGAACTTCCATTCCTTCCATTCACTCCAAGACCTAATGGGGATGTTCATTTTATCATTGGGCAGGGAAGAGAAGGGGTTACGGGCACGGTTGACTTTGCGACCTTTAAGAGGTGTACCCTGTCGGTTTTATTTCTCAGGCAAGATCCCGTCCAAACCATATCGACTTCCCATGGTGATCTTTTGCTTGGCGAATTCCACGGAAGCATCTACGTTGACGGTTTTTTACGTCAACCGACAGAGATGGTGGGCATGGATGGGGCGCACGGCTACAACATTCACTATGGAAAACGCCGGATCACTAATTGGGAAGCATATCAGAGCATTCTCAAGATTTGGGAAGGGATAACGCGATTGAAGGCTTACCCCATCTCCGAGTATAAGGTAGTCAGGGAGCGGCTAGGGATGAAGCCCGTCGGGGAACGGGGGGATGAGTGTTGACCACCGTGGCGGTGTCGCCGTATGGAATCCGTCTACAGGGAGTGGATTGGGGTCACTTAGTGGGCTCTTCTGGCTGAAGTTGAAGGTTTAGTTTGTTGCCAAGCGCTCAACCGGGAATGAGGGTGACATTGTATAGCGACGCTTTTTTTTTCCCCCACTAATGAGGAAGACTTGTATCACACAGCATGTGAGACTCCCACGTCGCGCGTTGCGGGCAGCGATACTCCATGACTTTGTTCTCGATCCGCAATACCAGGCGGTGGGCAGACGAGAGACAAGACGTTGACGTTGCCATCACAAACCCAAATACTCCCAGACTTACCAAGCTGGTTTCCAGACTGGTCACATCTTCCCAACGTCTTCCTTAGGGCTCTCCTACAACTTCGACGCCACTCCCGGAGGGTTACGGCATGCTTGGTGGTTACAGCCTGGAGGTGACTAGAGTGGGTCTAAGGGCTTCGTTGGTCTCGGAGAGGAATGGCCAAGGTCTGCGCACAGAATCCGGAGAAGAAGGCTTCAACATCGACATGCAGGTGTGACTGAGGGTTAGCGTCCTAGATCTAAGCGGCGCTCAACGTCCAGGTCCCCGGCGTGACGGCCCAAATCAACCAGCAAAAAGACGCCGACCGGCAAGGCGCAATGGGCCAGACGACCGGAAGTCCTGTGAGGGCAGAAACAAGTTTCTGGCCCATGCCAAGGCGGCGGCACTCATCAAATGGCTGAAGTAGGAACGAACACTGTATATCGCCCCGGGTGATAGGCTTGTCCTCTTGCAGACACTTAAGGGCGCGGAGTGGCCTATCTATCCAGAGGCAAAAAGTAGTCGGTTGACGAGCCGCCTCCTCGGCTGCCGGCTTGGAGAGCAACGGCGTATCCATCAAGGCTAACGACAGGACTGCCGGAGCTACCACCAACGGCGGCAGCGCTAGCCTGGAGGTAACACTTGTTAAAGTCGCGATATCCTCGTCGTATTCAGGGGCGTTGCGGTCCAGCCTGCTGATGACGGCGGTCAAGATGCTGAGCTTCTCCCCGGCGTCGTTACCCACCAACCATATCTTCATTCCAACCTCGGCCCGGTTGGGCCGGAGCGGATCCACGGCCTGTAGCACCAGCACTTCCACTCCTCGAGGAGGTCGCACGCGAGGCCGGTTACCTAGGCGAGCCGTTCGGTAAGGCCCCGCGGGACTAGGGGGCTGCGGCTGGGCTCCCACGGCTCCGCCCACTCGGTGTCGGGCACAAGCGCGCGCTCCTCTCTGGGGAGGAAGAGGCCCGTCCACTCCGGGGGGGACGGGGTCGCCGCCGCGAGGGCCCTGACACCCTGCCATCCAGGGGCACTCCAGGTCGTGGTCCGGCTCCAGGTCGGCCCCACAGGCGCAGGTGGCTTCGCCGGCCAGGTCGGCGTGGCCGAACCGTCGGAAGACGCGAAACGGTCGTGACCGGTCCTGTCCGCGACGAGCTCGTGGCGCCTCTCTTAGTGGCCGCGCGCAACTCGTGACAATGGGCTGACCTGGTGCCAGCGTAGATCGAATGCCTTCTCTCCCCACCGCTTTCCTCCCGAACTCCTGTCGCCGTTCCGCAAGAGCCTCATCCCAACCAAACACCACGAGCCCCGTAGGCTGGTACATCTCAAGTGAATCGAGAGCAAAGAGGAATGAGAGGAGTGGTTTCGAACAGCGGAGAG
The DNA here is from genome assembly GCA_033296975.1 of Podospora aff. communis PSN243. Taxonomy (NCBI): domain Eukaryota; kingdom Fungi; phylum Ascomycota; class Sordariomycetes; order Sordariales; family Podosporaceae; genus Podospora; species Podospora aff. communis PSN243. The sequence continues at coordinate 29,343 of MU865958.1, read as the reverse complement.
GGGGGTGCGCGCAAAAGGCGGCAAGCTTCTCCCGGAGGGCGGCCCATCCCGCAAGATGGCATCACCGGATCGAGATGCATCGTCAGCCTGGCGGGGTTTTTTAAACCTGACGATGCTTGTCTTACTACCGATGTCTGCAACCTAGCATCCCGTTCTTGGCTTCCCCGACACGAAGCCGCCCGCTTTGCGATCCACGTCTCGCCGCCTGGAGCTTCAGAATATTAGAGGCCACATCCTCAGCCCTGTCCAGACGATGCAAACCCCATTCCCTGCGCCCGGACCGCCATGCCCCGGCGCAACGAAAGAATACACAAGATCTTCGAGACGGATACGCCGTTTGCCTCCCACGGCATACGTGCGACTTGGAGTTTCCTCCCCCTTTTTGTGCGGCACAGCTCTTGTCCCTTGTACCAAGTTCTGGTCCCGAAGAGAGGAGCGGACAGTGTTGTTTCAACCAATTGTGTCCCTTCTTATCGACTTCGCTTCGTTCGGCGGCGACAATCGGGCGGGTAGGTTTGGCAGCTGTTACGTTTTGCAGGTCGGACGGTGAGGGGTCTGCCCGGCAGCATAGGGCCGAGGAAAGCAGATTAGAGGGCGGCGCGGGATATTTTGTTGAGCAGTAGTTGGTTCCTGAATTGGGTTGTCAGTCATTGTAGCGAAGATAAGAGGGGGGAAGGGGATTTGTACTCCGAACATCATGACAGACATCTCGTCAAGCATCGCTTCTTCCGGATCGTGGAGTGCAGGTAGCTGTCGGTTAAATTGCCGAGCAGGCCGTGGCGTAAGAACGATTACGCAAGCGGGGACGTCAAGGTCCACTGCCAGCAAACGCAAATGTTTTATTTGCCTGTCCTTTCTACAAGCAGATCCCTTAAACCCCCCTGACACCGCACCCGATTCTTCTGTCTCTCTTTGGTGCCAGATCTTCATGTGATTTGTTGTTGCTTACACTAGCGCCGGCTTATTGAGCTCGGCTTCTTCGCAGCCGGCCTCCCGCATACGGCCTGTCGCTTTTCCTTACAAGTCTGGCAATCGCACTCTTCACCGAAAAACCTGGCGCGTACTTGATAGTTATCTCCATACCATCGTATATGTCCTTCTTTGCCCGAATTCCAATGATCCACCGGCCAGACACCTTGAGCGGGTCAGTTTGGGCTGACGGCCGACAGTCATGGTTCAGAAGTCTGAAGCAGTTGCCAGGCAGAACCATTCGGAGGAAGGGCTTGAGAGCACGTTTCGCTTTGTGCGTGAGGACATGGTCCATGTCAAGTTGGTGGGACGTATTTTTCGACTTTGCGCACCTTGACTTTTTTTAGGGTGGGGTTTCAACCGTGACGCGTCTGGGGCGCGGGCCTGGATGACTCAGCACTAGACAAGCATCGAGAGATGACTCAGCATCACGGGGTCCAGGGGGGCTAATAGGGCCACGGGTACCCGTGGCTGTAAAATTACACGGGTACCCGTGCGTGTTATGTAAGCCGGCCCCTTCTGCGACTGCAGTCGCCAAAACCACTCGCAGGCCGAGGCCTTCCACGATTGCAGTTGTCAAAACGACTCGAAATCCAAAGCCTTCCACCACTGCAGTTGCTAAACCCACTCGAAGTCCAAGACTTTCACGACTGCAGTGGCCAATTCTGCCACAGCACTTACGAGTACAGTCGCCCAATCCCTTCTAATTTTGCCACCAGTCGGCCATCGCGGACGCGTCGCGACTTGACGCGTCTCACTCAAAGTAACCCTCCTCAGCCATCCAACAATGCTCTAAGGATGGATCCAAACTTAGTTGGAGGAATTGCCACGTTCCCCGATGATTGTCTACCTCCTGAGAGCGATTACGAGTCTCGGGATGCCTTGATTAAGTCGATCAACGCATGGGCTGCAGCACGTGGCTACGCCTTTGTCACGGGAAGGTCAACTAAGGAGAAGACAGGCAGGCAGACAGTCACATATACGTGCGATCGAGCCTGTCGTCCTCCTAATGCCTTAAAACACCGGCAACGGAAGACTACCACCCGAGGAACCAATTGTCAGTTCTCGGTACTAGCGAAGGAATCTCTGGATAAGTCTACTTGGGCCTTAAGGCACCGCCCTGATAAACGGTATTCTTTGCACAACCACGAGCCAAGTCAGCACCCATCCGCTCACCCGGTACATCGGATACTTTCTAAGGAGGATAGAACCAAGCTCGCCGACCTTTCAAACTCTGGTATCGCTCCTAAGGACATCAGATCGTATATCCGCCAGAACTGCAACACTATGGCAACTCAACAGGATATCTACAACCGCATTGCAGATACCAAACGAGCAGTCAGCGAAGGCCAGAGTTCTATCCACGCACTTGCCAACCAGCTGGATAAAGAAGGATTCTGGAGTCGAATGCAATTTGATCCAGATGGCCGGGTTACAGCTGTTCTATTTGCCCACCCCGATTCTTTGGCATACCTTCAGGCCTACCCAGATACCCTCTTACTGGACTGCACCTACAAGACAAACAAGTATGGCATGCCGCTTCTTGATATAATCGGGGTCGACGCTTGTCAGCGATCTTTCTGCATCGCATTTGCATTCCTGAGCGGCGAGACTGAACAGGACTATCTTTGGGCCTTGGATCGGCTTAAATCGCTCTACGAGGTCTGCAATACTCGGTTTCCTTCTGTCATCTTAACGGACCGTTGTATCGCATGTATGAACGCTGCAACTACCTGCTTTCCATCCGCAGCTTCACTGTTATGCCTATGGCATGCAAACAAAGCAGTCCTTCGCCATTGTCAGCCAACATTCACACGACAACAACAACAACAAGGACTTGGAGCTTGGGACGAATTCTATAAATCCTGGCATTTAATCATCAGATCGCCAGATGAAGAGACGTTCTACAAGCGTGTACAAGAGTTCGAAAAGCAGTACCTTCCAGAGTATATCGAGGAGGTCGGATACATCAAGACAACTTGGCTTGACCCATACAAGGAGAAACTCGTGAAGGCTTGGGTCAACCGACACCCTCACTTTGGCAACGTAGTAACCTCACGTTGTGAAGGTATCCATGGACTCCTTAAGGGGTATCTCAAAAGGTCTACGTTGGATCTTTTTGAGGCTTGGAGGGCAATAAAACATGCACTACTCAACCAACTTATGGAGTTGAAGTCCAACCAAGCTAAGCAGCAACTTCGTTTACCGATCGAGCTCTCTGGATCACTATACGGTGCAGTACGTGGTTGGGTATCACACGAGGCACTGAGGAAGGTCGAAGAGCAGCGGAAACTCCTTACGAAAAGAGACCCACCTTTCTCGCCAACCTGTTCAGGTTCTTTCTCTCGATCTATGGGGTTGCCTTGTGCTCACATACTGAAAGATTTGTTAGACCAGAACCTGGTCCTTCGGCTTGATCATTTCTCGTCTCATTGGCACTTAAAACGCGATGGTGCTCCCCAGTTCTTACTAGAGCCTCGACAACGGATCGATCCAGTTGCTACTAATTCGACAATACCGCAATCGAGTACTAGGCGGGAGCCTAGCCGGTTTGAGGTAGTCGAGGCGGCAATGCAACCAAGGGCATTACCAAGATGCAGCAGATGCCATACATTAGGCCATATAAGGACCTCAAAGGTGTGTCCCCAGAGGCACACGGAGCTATTACAGCCAGCCTCAGCTCCAGAGCCGATCTCTCCCGTCACACGAGCTGTAATACCACCATCCCAACTCATCGCCGAAGATGCACCCTCACCGCCTGCACCCTCATCACCTGCACCCCCACCGCCTACATCCCCGCCGCCTGTACCCCTGGCGCCTATACCACCGACTTCGTTACATTCACCTTCGGCTTCACTAGACTACTGTGATCCACGGGCAATCTACCAGAGATATGTCAAGGCAAGAGACGTCTGGTACAAAACCCAACCGCGTTGGAGTATCAAAACCAACCAACAATACCGGAAGGCAATGGGCTTGCCTCTACGATACGACAAAGCAAGCTACGAGTGGTGTCTTGACTATAAGCAGATGACAAAGCAGTGTACCACTTCAACAGGCTCAAGGGACTGGACAAAGGAGGAGATGATGGCCTATCTGGATTGGAGCAATGCAGAAGACGATCGGGTTGAGGTTCTAGTAGCTCAGGAGAGGGAAAATGAACCATTTGACACTGGGAGAAGAGGTGTTGGCGATATTTGGAGGAGGATAGAGAGGGACATTGAAGAGCAGCGGGCCTTATATTCGGCCGAGAACCCAGAAGAGGAATGTATTATAGTTAGAGCTTAGTACTCAGAATTCAACAATTTTGTTCTCTGCAGTTGTGAGAGCCTTAGACTGCGAGCGCAGTCGCAGAAGTGGCCGGCTTACATAATACGCACGGGTACCCGTGTAATTTTACAGCCACGGGTACCCGTGGCCCTATTAGGCCCCGGGGTCCAGGCAAGTCGAAATGTCTTCGATCAGGGCTCTGAAGTCAGAACGAAGACTCTCATTATAGTCCATTCCCTTCGTTCGTACTCAATCCACTCGACTGCACAACGGGCTTCCGGTTCCATCGCGAATGTTCTAGCCGTAAATTAGATCCATGTCGTGCGCACCATCAATGCTTATCCGTATGTCGGTGGGTGGACGTAGAGCGACATAAGGTCTCCCAACCCGCATCCATTTTTGGCCGCTGCCTTCATTGCCACTGCCCAATCACAAGCTGGATCTCGCCGAAACTGGGGGTATTGTGGGAGACATAGATATAGATACTCTGTAAGTTATTTTACAGGCGGCTCCCCATACTAGCGTTCCTGCAGCTAACATATTCTGCTGCATTCCAGGTTTGTGCTCTTTTAGACGGCTACCCGGATGACGAGAACATTACTATTCACAAAGCCTGCACTTCTCGCACTTTCCTCTCTAAGTTTGGCTGTCCTCTTCTCGGGATACGCCCAAAACCCATCGGCCACACCGGAATCCTTGATCGTTCAACACCCATGCCAGGCCGCACGAAAAGCCTGTAGCCTGGGCCGTTCTCTTCGCTTGGAAGCGGTGGACCGAGGGCAAGGAGCCCGGCCGGGTTATACTCAAGAGTTGGTCAAGATCACATGTGCGCTTGGGGCGGAGAACTACGCACTGAAGACGCCGAATGCTGTCCGCCGCGAAGGAAGCAGCGCACAGGATGCTCTCTTGACTACCGACTCGAGGCTGAGCTGGGTAGTTGGTGGGCAGTAAGGGGATCGAAGTTCTCTCAGAGGACCGACGGTGAAAAGGTCGTCCGCGACGGGTTGGCGGTTCGATGCCGCGGGCCCGTTGGCGAAGATCACGGGTCAGGAGGGATATCTAGGGTCGAGCCCAGGAGGACAGCAGGCGCCTACAGCGGCTCTAGCACGCCGGTCTGCCTTGTGCTGTCGATACAGCCAAACTTCGTCTACAAATGAATTCAGATTCGACAACCCCTCGGCACTAACGGTCCTGGAGTCTCTCATATGACCTGCGCCCTAGCTAGAAATACGCCGACCCTCATCCCAGCGGCGCCCACCACGTCGGCGGCAGCCTCGCCCGCGGACTCGCGTCGCCAACCCCGCCAATACTCGCCTTCTCCATGGCCGGTCGTATGGACTACTGGTAAGAGGCGGTGCTCATCAGATCATGCAGGCGCAAGACTATTGTAAAAGCCGCGACCGCCCCCACTTCAGATTGCCGAGCCCGACCTCTGCCGTATCCGTCGTCCGATCCGCTTGCCCCGCGTGGTGACGCGCAGTGCGGTGTTACCAGAAGACTGGCGTCGGCCGCTCAAAGTCATGAGGCGGGCGCTTCCTGCACCGCCGAGGGACCCGGCTGGGCGACTGATGATTTCGGAGCCGATCGAGTTTTGCGGGCTGGAGTGTTCGGGTGTCAGCAGCCTGGCCGTCGTGCGGCGAGAAGAAGCGTCGGGTGGCTCGTCTTGGCTTTGGAGCTTGCGGTTTTTTTGCTACATCACATCGTGCGGGTCGCCATCGCTCTGGTATCGCTCCGCTTGAAGTATCGGGGTTGGATTCCGTTGGTCGGCTCCCGCTTTTCGCTTGCTCGCGGTCTTGGACTGCAATCGGTTGGTTGGGGTGATCCGAGCGAAGATGCCACACCGCCTTAGCAATTCTGCCAAGTACAAACGATTCTGAATTCAACTACTCGATCCCACCATCCAAGGACAATCTTATTGGGGAAGGACTCGAAACGTTCCACGCTTTATTCAATTCCATCTGCGACAAAGCCGGCGTCTCCCGTATTCAAGATGCGAAGCCACCTCCTCCAGCTTGAGCTCTCCGAGCTCCCCTCGACTATCAGAACTCTCCTCCGGTTAGCTTTTGTTGATCCTACCGACGACGCGCTCATCAGGGAACAAGCCTACTACTCCGTCGCCGAGTCTACCCCGGCCCCCCGACCGATCGTATCCTCTCTCCAACAACTCTATGGCTACGTAACACAAGTAGCTTCGTGAATTCTTCAGAATATTGCGAGTACGTGGACGCTGTGCTGAAAGAGGAGCTCGGCCCTTGCGTCCGAGGTAGTCTTCAAGAAGTGCATGGAAGGCAATAACCCGCTTTTTCGTGTATAAGGAGGGTGGAGAGGGTGGCCGGAGGATGCGGATTAGGATCGTGTCCTAGCTTAGTTTGCGGGCCTGAGCGAGAACCTGGCGGCATTTGCGGAGGACCTCAAGTCTACCCCCGGGGCGGCCGCGTCATCCCACGAACCCATTCCAACTAGTCGGCTCCATGGAACGGGCCACCCTTGGCATGCTCACCGATCTTAACTACGGTCTTGAAGTGGCTTCGAAGTGTACCATTTATTGTGATAGAAGGTACAACTCCCCTTCCCTACCCTTCTCTACCCACCGGATTTAACAGGAGTGCGCTATACAGAACTCGATCCCTCTCCACGCTAACCTCCCTCCCTTACCCCGCGCTGCCCCTTGTCCAATTTCTTGCTAGGAGTCTTGAAGCGTGTTGTACAGTAGATAATCCACTGGGTCGTGTACCACATCACTCGAGCTCGTGAACCAGGTATTGGTTTCGAACCCTGAGAAGCCCAGAAGTCCTCCAGGGAATAAACCAGTGCTCAGGTAAGTAGAAGTGCGGTCATAGCCCAGAACATCGCCAAACTCTGGTGTAAGATGTGGATTCGCTGCTGAGACCACACTATCGTTATCTTCCCACACCGCGTCGGTGAACGACAAGCCTTGTGGGATGTCAGGGCGGTTGCTGATGCTTGATTCGGCCTCAAACTGAGTGAGAAAATTGACCACCAACAGATCAAGGAGTTTAGCAACGCAGCTGGAATCGCCAGCGTGAAACAGACCACTTTGTTCAACTGTTTTGTTGATGATATTTTTCCTGCGTTTGGCCCAGATTGCTCGCAATTGGTAGATTGTCTCCTCGACGTCGCTATGCAGATAGACTGATCGTGGTGGTTCCTTTCCCGGAAAGAGGATGCGCCATATATCCTTCCATTGCTCCTCTGCTGACTTGCTTCGGCTATGTCTTTGATCATGAGAGGGTTGTAAAGAGTGCTTCCGCAGAAGATGCAGCCTCACATCCTTGACGCGGGTAATCACAAATCGACGGCAACCTTGGTAAGCATTAGGGTCTAGCTTGTAAAACGGACAGGCAAACTGGGACTTCGAGTCGTTCTGCTCTGGAGGGGCGATTGTGTGCGAACGACGGTTCAGGGCCACACTCAGATGGCGCATCAACCAGACATGTGGGTCCGGCCGGAAGGAGGGTCCTAAGAGTTCGGTTGGCCATTGGGATCTAGTAGGACGAAGTTAACACGGATTTTAGCCTCTTGATAAGAAGTTTTGACACACTACGCGGTCAGAGACTAGCAACCACATGTCAGCTCGCTCTCTCCGGAGCTTGTTGAACTTGCACACCTTTACTACGACCTGCTTTTTTCTTTTCAGACGCTAGTGGTTCCGCCACGTTCTGTCAACCGTTCATAACATGTAGCTGAACCAGGTAGCCGCGTGCAAGTTTGACGAGCTCGGTGAGGGTGGTGGTTGAAGGTGTCCCTCCCGACTTCTGTCTTCTTCTCCTTGTACTTCTGATGGGCACGGCTATTGGCTGGTAACGCCCAGACGTTTCGGTGGGCCTCGGCGGGAATCGACGGGTCTGGGCAGATCGTGACTCGTTCGTCAGTTCGGCGATATGGTGGTAGCGGCTAGGGTTGAGAGGGACGCCTGAGATCTTAAGCTGGGTGAGGAACAGTTGCTATTCGCGTTTGTTAAGGATAAGGGCAAAAGAAGTACGCTGGTGGGCGTCCACCAGCGAGACGTATTTGTCGGTGGTCTTGTCGAGCAGTTCGTGGGGAAGATGATCGCGCGCAAGTGAGCTCGTGTGAGGGGTCGTCTCGGCCGTCTCAAAGGGGGAATCGGCGGGTTCCGCGCCTGATGGTGGTTGAAGGTGTGGGGTCGAGGCATTGTCGCGTCATTTCCGCCGGCTCGCGCCGTGAGGCTCCACCCCCTCCCAGGGCACTGACGCGCCCGGACCGGGCTGACTTCGACGTCTGCTTACGAACCATACACGAACGGCCACCCCCAGGGACCGGTGCCGCGGCCGGGGCGACGGTGGTGCGACCCCCCGGCAGCAAGGGCGCGCATTTGGGCCCTGTGTTCGGAGTACAAATCCCTTCGTCCTCTTATCTTCACTAAAACTGATAACCCAATTCAACAGCCAACTACTGCTCGACAAATATCCCGCGCCGCCCTCTAATCTGCTTTCCTCGACCCCATGCTGCCGGGCAGACCCCTCGCCTTCCGACCTGCAAAACGTAACAGCTGCCGAACCTGCCCGCAAGCCCGATCGCCGCCGCCAAGTTGATGAGAAGGGACACAATTGGTTGAAGCAACACTGTCCGCTCCTTTCTTCGGGACCAGAACTTGGTACCAAGGGACAAGAGCTGGGCCGCACAAAGAGGGGAGGCCATGGCCGCCACACCTCTGCGCTCCCGATGAGGATCCAATGGAAGCTGGAAAAGCGCTTATGAGTCAGTGCAAGTACTACAGTGTGATGGAGTGTGCAATCAATAGTCTGGAGAAGGGGGATATTGTCTGTCGGGTAGCCGCTGCGTCCATAGCCATGACACTCGGACATTGGCTAAAGCAGAGCTACCTCTCCACGGAGAGAGACTGGCGAGCATACGCTAAAACTCTCTACGATAGTCTTAAAGGATAACGTCTTAAGATGGCGGAATGTCAGTATCTTCCGTGGCTGATCACGGTGAGTAAGTGTGAGGGTGACGGCGTGTTCGCTTGGCTTATGTCGGTACTAGTTCAAGTAGTGTTTACATCCTTCAAGATGAGAGCGTCAAGCGCCAAGAACAAGATAGCATAATATTTACAAGTCCTTTTTCTCTACACATCTCCCAGGTCCCCCGGGATGCTTCCCGGTCGTTACTAACCCCCCATCGCGGTGCGTACTTATCACGACCGTCCCCACTAAGACCCTATCCTCCTCAACGGGCGTAAGAGCAGCAGGCTATCGTTTGACGAATAACGACTCTGACTAACTCGACAAATTACGTGTGCTCGGTTCTCGTTACTCTGGTGCACGAACAAACGGACCGGGGGCATGTCGGTCTCCAAGGCGGCATGGTCGGTGTCCTTATCGGACAGACGTCACGGTTGTCTTAAGTTGCCCAATTTCCTTTTCCCACTCTCGCAGTTTACTTTCATCGCTTGGGAAAAGCCTCAAAAAGACCGTGTTAAAAATGGCTGGGCTTTATAGAACTCTTCGGGACCAAAACTTAGCACACTAGACCTCAAAAAAGCGGGAGTATCCGTCTTGAAAGTCTTTGTGTATTCTACCGTCGACCCGCATCATTCCGGGGAAGGAGGTGCTGACGTCTGGCGGGGAGCGGAAGCTCATCGCCGAGGCGATGGTGAGCTGGTACTCCAGCCGAATCTGACCCCCTCGAGTAACGCGGGCCCTTTTGCGGCAGATGTTAATCACCCGACCTGCCGTCACTACATTCTCGTTTCCCAGGCGCCCCTTTTGCGGGTTCACTTTCGGCGGCCAACGCGGGCGCTTTCACGCCAACTATTAAGTTACCGCAATTGTGGCTGCCGGAATCAGCAGCAGGCTCCGACCATAGATCCACTTAAAACTCCGTGGGGGCCTCTTTCACCGCAAATGCCGGCCATCGTACGGCTATAATCTAGCCGAAAGAAGCCCGTGCCGTAGACGGCAATGATCTGGAAAGTCCAACAACCACGGTCAAGAAACGACGTAAGGTGAGTCTTTTCCGTTGATATCCATGTAACTTATACTTGGCGTAGCAAGTGGTTCAACCTGGGAGGTGTCATACTTGCGATACGACTAATACTCTAATGTGGAGACGCGGTCCGGATAGTCCAGGTTCGCTGTGCAATGCTTGTGGACTTGTGTACGCAAATTCTCAACGCAAAGCGGCTCGGGATCGAGCGGGCGGTTGGTAGTCCTTGGCCCAGAGTCGCGTCGTTTGCCAAATGTCAGCCCGGGGTTTGTGCAAGGCGAACAGGCGGAACTGCGGCATGGCGTCGATCTCCGATGCGGCGTGGTCAGACAGGTGCCGCGGATTGCGTCGCGTGGATGGGGCGAAGAGAAGAGTGTGAGGAAGGGGGTTTGTACTCGGCATTGAGGGCTAGTCGATGGACGAGCTGGCTGTTTTCGCCTTTGGAGTAGCGTTGGGAAAGCGATGGAAGGTTTTGTTGTTTTTTCGGTCTGCCAATTGCTTACGCCGTGGTCTTGTTGGCCAGAAACGCACGGCCCTGATGTCATGGCAGAATGAAGGCGGTGTGGACGGATGCCCCGCCTTCAACAACTCAACCCCCACATTGAAGCCAGTCTGGTGCAGGCGGCGCGTAGATCTTGAAACGCAGTTAACAAAGCCCATCTCCGTGCTGGGGCAGATTTTGGTGATGTCGGGAGGGCGTAAAGTTCGTCAGCGCAAGCCATAATATGATGCGAAAAGCAAAGATGGCTGCCAAGGTGGCACAGATCAAACGCCTGGCCGAAATGGAACCGGACGAAAACCTCACCCCGCCATCTTTTACCCCACTACAACCCCACTTTAATAAATCCATCGCCATTGCTTTCTTCCCACCATAACAACTCGTCGTTACCTTCTCCCCGCTACAACTCGATCGCCATTACCTACACAATGGCCTCAATCAACAGAAACACCACCTTCGCTCAGCTCTGGGCTATGTATCCTGACCTGATCAGGACTGAGGAGTTTGAGAACAGAACCCGCGGCTATCTTCATGTAAACACCATCGCGCTTTCCACATGGATCAACAGCGGCCACCTCTCGGTAAGCGCACCGTTTCCCCTGTCTCATTTCGCATATCCTATTTACCTCACCTCTGCCTTACAGGACGACCAACGCCATGCTCTCCGCGAGAGCTACAATAGAGAGATCCGGCTCGGATACCCGTTTTTCGACGACCGCGCAAACCCCAACTCGTGGTGGAACACCCCGCGCAAACCCCAACTCGTGGTGGAACACCCCGCGCAGTCACATTCCGGGACCCCTCATTAATGCCCTGATCTGCTGCCGTTCTGGCACACATACAGGCAGCGCTTGCCACGCCTGTCGTAGCGGCCAGCCCGTGGATAAGTTTATCGGTAACTACATTATGTTTAGGGACTATACGGGCAGCCTTTAGGGCTGTGTGATATGTATTTATAACAGTACACTAGATGGCTGTGACCGGCCGCCGCAAGCTGTCTGCCTTAAAGCCGATTGTGAGCGTACCTGCCGCGGCCACAAGCACATTATTCGCCCTTAGCTGGAATACCAGCTTAACCTCGTTCCCACCACTACCAGCGTTTTAAGTCAGCACCAGTTAATTACTTACATTTAGCTAATACCAGTAGCTTTTAAAAATTTGATGATTAAGATTCGCTCTGAGGAGGATATTAGGGGCTCTTTACGTATTGCTCTCCTTAAAGTATCGTAAGAGATCAAAGGCGGCCCGCTTTCCAACTGCATAACGTGCGCGACGCACGACAAGAAGTTTGCGTTCTGTACAAATACACGTACCTATGGCGGTACTTGCCCAGAGTGCATCCTTAAAGGCGTCACTTACGACGGGTCTCGCGTGGCCTTCAGACAAGGTGAACCTACCCGTATCTTCCTTTATAAATCTCGCTGACCTGCTTTCCGCTTAGAACTCGACAGCTTCCTGTCGAGTAGATTCTTACATTCTGAAAGGTAATGTGACGGCCCGCAGGTCACCCATATCGGTCGGTCCGGATCGACGCGACCTACGTGTGTCACCGTACAAGGACAGTGGGACGCTGTACCCGCACAGTGGCCTCTATAGTCTTGGCACCCCCTGAGCATAAAGGCCGCAATGCTTACAGAGGCCCTTAGCCTCTGTAGGGAAAACCTCTGTGGAGCACTCGGCAAAAGGTCACAGAGACAGGTATAAGTTACATTTATCCTCAGTAGTATAAATAGCTATTATTGTATTTACGTAAAGGAGGAATCTTTTTAGTTCCTCACGTAAATATTTACTTTATTAATTAATTTAATTTTAATTATATCTTACTGTATTATTACCCCTGTATATTATAATATATTATAATAATATATAACTATTAACTTAATAAACTTTTTATCTATAAGGACTTACTTTTATATCTATCCCTTTTTACCCTTAACCCTTAGTTTATAACCTTAAGTATACTTAAAACTCCTAACTTAACCTTAACCTTATATCCCTACTTATCTTTATATAAGTACTAGTTGTAATATAATACTTACGTTTTTTTGATTAACAGACCAATATTTACGGAACTTTTAAACACTATATTAACCGGTAAAAGAAAAAAGGTTATAAAACCTAAGGTATTACTACCTAAAGTTATTACACCTTTTACGTTTAATCTCTTAACTAATAATAACAGACTTAAAAACAATAACAACTTACTCCCCAGTAAATCACACCCTAAATCACCTGTTAATATATATGATATTTAGAATAAGACTTTAAAAGTAGTAAATACGGTAAAAAGGGTTAGCTAAGTTATCGAAAAGCTTTTAGCTAAAAACGGAGAAAAAACTAAAGAAAAACTAAAAAAAATACAGAAACTCCTTACCTATACCGCAGAGGCTACCGCTATAACTGCCTTACCAGTAAAGATTTAAGTTAAAAAGCCTTTTACATTTACTAGTAAAGTTTATAAGCTGTTACCTTAACTTATACACCTTTAACTTAATTTTTGCCTTTAGGGAATTTAAGATGTTAAGTTAAAAATCTTATACGCAGCTAATTAGCTGGCAGGGGATCTAAACCTGTAATTTACTGGTATTATTAATAATTACTTTAATAGTGTTTTTAACAAACGATATGCTATTATACAATAAGTGTTCAATAAAGATAAGGGATAAGTTAACTTTAAAACCGAAATTATTAAAATGTACAGTAAATTTAATAAGTAAAAGTAAGCCGAAAACCGTCTCGAAAAGCTCTTCTAAACCATATTAGTTATTACTTATTTATTAGTGTTTAATAAGGACCATTACTGCGTTAGTTAAAATAAGGCTACCCTCAAGCACTGATTTTATAAAAGACTAAGTTTGCAGTTAAAAACAAACTTTATAAGCTTAACCGATACGCTTACGACTTTGATAAGTACGCTAATAAGGTTTATAAGATCAATTCACACTTTTATAAATAAAGGATAGAGAAGCAAGGTAATTACGTTAAACCTTAACCCTTATAGCAGTAACAACCCTCCTAAGCCAACTAAAGTAAAAAGGTTTAACACTGCAGTATAACTTATAACTTTTACACCAGACCTATAAACACTAGTGTTAGTGTAGTTAATAAGACTTAACACAGCGCTATATAACAGGGGTAATAATAAGAAAAACCCTTTAAGTTTAAAGTATAATATTATAACTGTAACAAATTTAAATACTTCGCTTAAAAATGCTGATAAGGAAAAAAGTAAGTTAATTTCGCCTTACTTTTAAAAGAAAAAACAGTTTAAACTACCTATAAGGATAATTTAGTTATATAAATAGTTAACTTTAAAGATAATAACTAGATAAACGATTTTCCTGATAATAATTAAGGACTTTATTACGGTAACTTTAATAAATATAAGATTACTTATAAAAAGTCACCCTAAGAAGTATAAAAACTAATAAATTACTTTGAAAAAACTTACTATTAGTAGTAAAAAAGAGAATAAAACTTCTTAAAAGGTATAGGTTACTAAAGACCGACTTTTAGAGGAAGGGCTAGGTAAGCTAAGTGGGACTTTATAAAAAGTACAGGTTGCTAAAAACCAACTCTTAAAAGAGGTGCCTACGTGGGATAAAACCTTTAAGGTATAAATCGACGTTAATTAACTTAAAATAAGACTTTTTATTCTTTTAGGCTTAAAAGGAATTACTAGGTCGTATAACTTAACGTAAGTATAAAAGTACAGGACGTTCCCCTTATATATTCTAATCACATAAGTACAATATATGAAAAATATAATTTACTATAAACTCCCTAACCACATCTAAGAGCTAATTACCTATATTATTTAGAATGTTTAAAGAGGAGGTTTAAAATAACTCCCTTATTCTTGGAAAAACCCGATAATAACCCTTTAAGTAATACGATTTAAAACCTTACTATACTGGTACTTAAAAAAACCAGTTTTAACTAACAGGCTAAAAAGATTATACTGGTAAGCCTTAAATAAAATCTTAACGATTTACAGTTTACTAAAACTATATAATATATAGGGGATTACTTAAAAAAATCTGCTTTTAAACACTTTTTAGCGTTTCGTTAATAAAGGAAAATATAAGTAGTAAAGACAAGATATATATAATAAACCCACATTAGTATTTAAGCTTGTAAATTAAAAAAAGATTTAAGTAAGATATTACCCCCCCTTTATTAAGTGGGATAAGATATTTAAACTTGATAAAAAACGATCTATTTATAAAGTAATGTTAAATACGATAAATTATAACTTATTACTATAAACTAACTGTATTTATAATATATATAGTTTTTTTTATTACCTTAGGTTAAAGATTTACTTTAAGTACTTTCCGACGAAAGAAAATAATAACGTAATAACTTACGTATATTATAATACTAAATTAAAAAATTATAAAGTTACTATTTAAAACAGGTAAGTTAAAATTATTAATAATATCCTTTAACTATATATTAAACATCCCGATAAACCTTAGGTAAAGTTATATACTTACCCTTATAGTAAATACTTTTTACATATATAATAAAAAGCTAAAGATTAGTATTAAAGACGATATAAAAATTCAGACGTATATTAAGTTTACCTTTTTACCTTTTAATAAAAGTAAGTAACCTAATAGGAATTCTAAACCCTTTATAACATCGAACTGTTTAAAATTAATTAGGTTTTAAAACATAACGCTAAAAAATTAACATTAAACGTTAGAACTTTTTACGATAACTACTTACAGATTTACCTAAAAAACAGATTTAAGCCTTTTACTAAGGTTAAAAACTAATAATTCACTAGCTAGTAAAAACTATAAAACGAAGAAAAAGCACTTATTGGTTAGGTTAAAAAAGACCTTTTAATAATAAGACTATTATAATAACTTACTTAAAGGAAAAAAGAAATTATTAATTTATATACGTAAATATAACAGATAGTAACAAAAGGCTATTTTATATATAAGTAATTATTAATAGTAGTAATATAGCTGATATTATTAACTTTAAACTGGTTAATTAGAAAAAACTTCCCTATTAAAAACAAGCGAAACTAACACTTATTCACTTAGGAAAAGGTAAACTTTATACCTATAATAACAAAATACTTACTTATAAGGTACTACTTTTAATTACAGTAAATAACTACGTTTAAAAGGTAACGTTTAACGTTTTACCAGTTTACAGCTACGATATAATCTTAAGTAAGTTATAGCTGAAAAAGTATAACCTTATAATCGATTAAAACATTAGTTAGCTTGAATTTAATCGATAAGAAAGACCTCATCGTATTTTGGGAATATAAGGATAATTAAAGGATATATCCTATAAAAACACCCTAAAAAGCGCTAAGATCAGCAATACCACCTTAATATAAATATAATTTTATAAAACAGATAACCCGTATAATTTAAGTTATAAAACTAATAATAACTAAAAAGTAGCAGTTTGTTATAACCTATTAATAAAAACGACATAACAGTAAAAAGCTAAGTTATATAAAGATAAGGTTGAAAAAGGCTTATTTAAAGTACTAAACGAGTTTAAAAAATACTTACTATTTAAAGAGAAACTGTAACTTTTACCCGAATATAAACCTTACGACTATAAAATTAAGCTTAAAAAAGAAGTTAAATTAAAGAAATTTCCAACATATTACCTTAACTTAAAGCAAGAAAAAACTCTGTAAAAATACGTCGAAGAAAATTTAAAGTTAAGCTTTATTTAAAAATCGTAATTACTAGTAAAATACTTAATTTTATTTGTCCTAAGAAAAGACGGCAAATTATAAATAATAATCGATTACTAACAGTTAAACGATATTACTATTAAAAACTAATACCCTTTCCCGCTAATAGGAAAACTAAGTGAGAAAGTCTTAAAAGCAAAGATCTTCTTAAGCCTCGACTTCTTTAACGCATTTAAACACATCTAAATTAAGGCTAAAGATAAGTATAAAACTATATTTAAAACGCACCTAAGTCACTATAAATATAAGGTAATGTCTTTTAACTTTACTAATGCTTTAACGACGTTTTAAAGTATAATTAACTATGTTTTTTACCCTTTTATCGATAAGTTTATATTTATATATTTTAATAACGTTTTAATTTACTCTAAAAACAAGGTAAAACATAAAAAGTACTTACACCAGGTCTTTACCGCGCTGGAAAAAGCCTGATTTACAGTTAACCTAGGAAAAAGTCAGTTTTTCGTAAAGGAACTTAATTATTTAAAATTTAAAATTTTATTAAATAAGGTAAAAATATAAAAAATAAAGGTTAAAGTAATCCAGGACTGGCCTACACTTATTATACAGATAGAAGTTTAAGCCTTTATCGGCTTTACAAACTTTTACCGACGATTTATTTAACACTTTACTAAAATCGTTAAACTATTATATAAGCTTATAGGCGAAAAAAAGCCATTTATATAGATAAAACGACAGTAAAACACTTTTAACAAATTAAAACACACCTTTATAACCACACTAGTATTAGTATTATTAGATTTCTTAAAGCCTTTTAGGGTTAAAACCGATATATTAAAATTCGTATACAGTAAAGTACTAAGCTAATAAAAAAGCGATAAATAATAGCACTTAATTACCTTCTTTTTAAAAGGAATTTACAGACTTATACTTAAATACCTTATTTACGATAAAGAATTAATAGCAATTATTTAATATTTCTTTAAATAAACTCCTTACCTTAATGGTACGGAAAAACCTGTTAAAGTTCTATTTAACTATAATAATTTACACTACTTTTTAACGAAGAAATTAAGCCCTTAATAAGTTTAATAAGCTGAGTTAATAATATTATTCCATTTTAAGATCCACTATATTAAAGGAACTAAAAACGGTAAGGCTGATATCTTAAGTTAATAATATAACCACTAGGAAAACGTAAAAGACCTTAAATTAATCTTAATATTTACTAAAGCTAGTAATAGTATTTTAAAACATATATTATAGATATTTAATAACTAAATACCTGATAAGATTAAGGTATTTATAATTAATTTACTAAATTAAATTATCAATAATAACTTTAAAGTTTTTACTAACTCTTACAGAAAATACTAAGTTAGATAGCAATAGGATGATTTCTAAGCTTAAAAGAAAGATATTAAGGAAAAACTTAATATACGGGTCGAAAGAGGAATAGAACTAAACAACTTTTTTTTTTTTAACAATAAACCTTATATTTACTTGCCTTAAAAACAATAAAAATACATCTAATAAATCTATAAGTTAAAAGTCAGAAAACATATAAGATAAATTAAAACATTATCTTAGGTATAGTAAAGATATATATTTCCCAGTATAAAGAAACTTATAGAAAAAGTAATTAATAACTACAACATTTATAACTGTGTAAAAGTTTACTAATATAAACCTTATAAATTACTTAAACCACTCTTTACTTTATAAGTATTATAAAGTTTTATTTTGATAAACTTTATCACTGGGATCCCTAACTTTAAGGATTTAATAACAAACGTTAATTATAACTCCATCTGGGTAATTATCGATAAACTGACAAAATAAATATACTTTTTACCTTATTTAACAGGAACAACAGTTAAATAACTTATTTACCTCTTTAAACAGTATATTATCTCCTAGTACTTTTAACCTAATAATATCGTTTTTAACTAAGATAAGTTATTTATCTCTAAGTTTTAATAAAGATTAATAAAACATATAAGTGTAAAAAGTAAGCTTTTAACAGCCTTTTACCCCTAAACCAACAGATAGACAAAACAACCTAATTAAATTCTTAAAACTTATTTTCGATCATTTATTAACTTTAAGTAAAATAATTAACTTGAGTTACTACTAATAATACAAATAACTTATAATATAATAATTATTAAGTTAATAAATGTTTCGCCATTTTTCGCACTTTATAAACAGGAACTAAAACTCTGTTAAAAACTGCTAATAAATACGTCCTAAGCTGCTATCTAAACTAATAAATTCCAGGGGTTATATAAACACTTAAAGACCAAACTTAAATTTACTTATAAACAAATACGTAATAATTATGATAATAAAAGAGTTAAAAAACCAACTCTTTAAAAGGAAGACCCTGTTTACCTTTTTTCGCAAAACCTATATACTAACCGGCTAAGCTGTAAACTTAATTTTAAAAAACTCAGGTTATTTACTATTAGAAGAAAGGTTACTACCTTTAACTACAAATTAAACCTACTTACCTTTATAAAAGTACTGACTAAGGTTCTTTATATCTCGCTTTTTAAGTTAATACTAAAAACGGTATTACTTAAGGAAGAAATTTGACAAAGAAAGTCAGGGGAATGTGGTGTATCACGATACACAAGCAATTGTGGTTATGTGGTTGTATTTTTGTGTGGTGTGTGATGATGAAGAATCTTCTTCCACCACTGCGTGGCCACACAGATTGTGTGGCTGCGGCGCACAGACCATTTGCAGGTGGTCTGTGCTTAATCTAGTCTACATACGGCCTAGTGCCTTCATGTCCATGAAGTTCCCGTATCAAAATTATAGTTAAAGCTAATAAAGAAGAAATTAAGGTTAAAAAAGTACTAAACTTTTAAGTATATAATAAAACACTTTACTACTTAATTAGATAAATAAAATACAGATTAAAAAGCGATTTTTAAAAGCTTATAAAAAACCTATTTTATAATAACCTTTTAAGGGAGTTTTACCGAAAACATCCTAACCGACCTGGCAATAATACTAATTAGTAATAATTCAGGACAGAAAGAAAAAAAAAACGCCCTTAATAACATTAGGCCGGTTAAGACTTAAAGCTATTAAAAACAAATAATCTATATAAGAGTTAAACCTATGCCTTTTTACTAAAAGTTAACTTAGTATAACCGCCTTAAGCGTATTATATTAAGAATAAAAAGCAAATACGTTAACTACTGTACTAACAGACCAGTTTAACTCACCATAAAAAAAACTAACTTATATACCCATTATAAAACCCCTAAGATAAAACGTAAATTAGACCCTTAGCTTAAGGCTACTTACTTAAGACGATAACAGACATTTTTATTTATTAATTAAAAAAAAGATCTACTTTACTATTAGTTATATAAAAACTACAACTAGAAACGATACTTACCTTAAGAAAAAGTAGTTATAAGTTACGGTAAACTTTTAGTAAAAGCAGTACTTAAAAAGGAATTTTAATTAAAATATTTTAAAGATTACTCCAGAGGTATTTATAACCTTACCTCTTTAACCTCTGAAAAGCGGAATACCTTTACATTATAGGTGATTACCTGTTTAGTATAACTTTTAAACTACTGTTGTTACTTTTTTAATCGGTAAAGCTTTTCCCTTTTTTAAGCTAGTTTTAACTTAAGTTTATTAATTTTATCTTATATAGCATCCTTATCTTTATTAAGTTAGATTTTTTACCGGATTATTGCGTTTTATTAGACGTTATCAGTACTAAAAGCGTTATAACAAACGTTAGATTTATTACACTTAAAACAGTGGTTGGAAAAATCGTTTATTAGGTAAATAAGTGATTTTAAAACGCAGCGTGAATAAAAACTTATAATACGGTTAAAAATAAATTAACGTAAAAATAAGTTTTTACGTTAAATAGTAATCAGTCTCTTTCGTTTTAAAGGTATAGTGTTAATTAAAGAAGGAAGGAAAACTTACCTAAAAAGTTCTTCGTAGAAAAAAAACAGTAAAAAGGGGGAATTATATAACAGCTTATAAATTACCTATATCGGTCGGTCCAGATCGATGTAACTTATATGTATTACCGTATAAGAATAGTAAAAGTTATATTTAGACAGTAACCTTTATAAGCTTAACACCCCTTAAGTATAAAGGCTACAATACTTATAAAAGCCTTTAACCTTTATAGGGAAAACCTCTATAAAGCACTTAATAAAAGGTTATAAAGGCAGGTATAAGTTACGTTTATCCTCGGTAGTATAAATAACTATTATCGTACTTACGTAAGGGAGGAATCCTTTTAGTTCCTTATATAAGTATTCGCTTTATCAATTAATCCAACTTTAATCATATCCTACTGCATTATTACCCTTATGTGCTACAGTGTACTATAGTAACATACGACCATTAACTCAGTGAACTCCCCGTCTGTGAGGACTTACTTCCGTGTCTGTCCCTCCTTACCCTTAACCCTTAGTCTGTGACCCCGAGCATACCTGGGACTCCTGACTTAACCCCAACCCTACGTCCCCGCCTATCTCTGTATAGGTACCGGTCGTAACAGGTAAGTAGCATCGCTGATATGAAAAGTGCAGATGACGGTATAAGGAATCGAAGTTCTGCCAGCCGGTAATGTCTGGCGTCGCGACTTGCGCTTGCTGCAGGTATCTCCAGATACCGGTGCCGTCGGCCTGCTCGTCGCCGTCGGCCTGCTCGTCGCTATCAGCCTGCTCATCGGCATGCTCGTCGCTGTCGATCTGCTCGTCGCTGTCAGCCTGCTCGTCGCTCTCGGCCTGCTCGTCATGCTTGTCGCTATCAGCCTGCTCGTCGGCCTGTTCGTCGCTCTCAGCCTGGTCGTCATGCTCGTCACAATCAGCCTGCTCGTCGGCCTGTCCGTTGCTGTCGATCTGCTCGTCGCTGTCGGCATGCTCGTCGCTGTCAGCCTGCTCGTCGGCTTGCTCGTCGCTGTCGGCCTTATCAAACGAGTTCGACTCGACGTCGCTACCCGATCTTGCGCTAGACTGTGCACCGCTCGTTGCCGTATCTTCCGGCTTTCTACTCGTCGAGCTCGGGGACTGTGAAACTGGAGAAGAGATATTGCGGGATGGGATGAAAGCCTTCAGACTGTCAATTTCCTGACGAATTTCTGCCATTAACCGACTTATCGCCGCCAAAGGGTCCTCTGCTGGCGCATTGCGAGTATTGGTCGGATTGCGACTCTTTCTTCTTCCTTTGGTTCCGCCTAGGCAGAATAATAGATGTAATGATACATTCAACGAGATCGAATTTCTTTTCAACGGTATCTAGGCGGCGTTGGAAGTCGGTTCCATTGATGGTCGCATCGTCGGATGCCATCATGCACCACACAAGAATAATTGAGGAAAGAGATGCGCCAAGAAAAGCTGTGTCTAGACACAGGTTTCCTTGGCATTCGGTACCCTTGATAACTTTTATGGGTCTTCTCGGTATAAAGTTGGTCCGAGCCGGCAGTCACTTCGAGTGTGGTCCGTCCCTCCGCTCACGTTGCGAAGGTGATGTTGGAAGCGGGGGACCGATGGCTGACCCGCGGCCACACTATCCCTTTCAACATCGGCCGCTGATGGGCAGATTCGGCCCTTCCTGAATGAGATGGGTGGTTGGTAGGCCAGTGCATTGTTTCCGCGTTCCGGTGACCTCAGTAGAGTGTCGTCCATGCGCGGTACGTCTGGATCTGCCTGCATCGTAATCGCGTGTCTGGATGCGCGTGCTGCAGAGATACCGCTGTCTCTCAATGTCCTGCAACAGCTCACTGCGTCTTTTGTCGCCCTCGGAGTCTTCACGGCACGATGGCGAATGTACTCCTCCTCCGGGGTTGCAAATGTTAGCGCGGTGAATTTGCAAGGGTTGTTGGCCACACACGTAGTTGTAGAATCCAAGTAATTCTTCTAGTAATTTCCAAGCAAAGCGACTTTTTGGAAACAAAGCCCTCCAACCTTCCAATCCTCAATCCACGCAATTCTGGCCAGTTATTCTATTTCCACTACTTTCACTACTTCCACTACCAGAATACTCCAACACTGCTTCAAAATACAGATCTAATAGCTCACGAAACTGCCTGCGTGATAGCCGTGATGTCTCTACTGGCTGGCTTGACCTCGGCCTATGAAGTGTGGCTAAGGGACGATATACGGGGTAGCGAGAGTGCCAGCATTTCGAAGTGGTATCGTCTGGATAATTTGACGCGGCTGTTGTATGTAAATATCGGCCCATAGAGCGGATCGGCGCAGCATCTTGGACCAAGCTATTGCACTGACTATTGGTATTGATTGAAGGTAGCGTCGGCGAGTAGTTCGGGCTGGCCACATTAAGGGGCCGGGAGAAGACCATAATAGACGTCCCGCGTCTTGTCGTTTAGGAGGTAGATCTTGATGGTTGGGCACGGAAGGCGAAGTCGAGCAGAATGTCGACTCGCTGTTACGACCGGTACCTATACAGAGATAGGTTGGGACGCAGGGTTGGGGTTAGGTCAGGAGTCCCGGGCAAGCTCGGGGTCGCAGACCTATGGAGTAAGAACAAGGAGGGGCAAACACGGAAGTAAGTCCTCACAGACGGGGAGTTTACTGAGTCGATGGTCGTATGCAATTATAATACACTGTAACACATAAGGTGATAATGTAGTAGTGTATAACTAAAGTTGGTTTAATTAATAAAGCGAATACTTACGTGAGGAACCAGAAGGATTTCTCCCTTACGCAAGTACGACGATGGCTATTTATACTACTGAGGATAAATGTAACTTATACCTGCCTTTGTGACCCTTTGCCGAGTGCTTTACAGAGGTTTTTCCCGCAGAGGCCTTCGGTCTCTGTAAATATTGTGGCCTCTGTGCTCAGAGGGTGCCAAGCCTACAGAGGCCACTGTGCAAGCACAGTGCCCCACTGTGTTTTGCACGGTGACACACGCGGGTCACGTCGATCCGAGCCGACCGACAAGGGTGACCTGCGGGTCGTCACACTCGCACACAAAGCCCGCACAGATGACAGTGGGGTGGGGGCGAGTCACGTGAAGCGAGCTGGCTTGAAGGGGCGGGAGTTGGGCCGCAACAAAAAACTACCACCTAAAATAACCACCATAGCAAAGGACGTGATGCAGACGATTAAGATCTAAACCTGGCTAGATGCCTTACTGTGGGAAGTGCGATCGGCACTTTGACAGTGCAAGAGCGTTAAAGCAGCACCGCGAGGCATCGAGCCGGCACGAACAGTACATCAACTTCTCGTCCTGGCTCGCAACTCCTGTCGTACGCCCTTCCACGCAGGCGACAACACTGGTGGCCCAGGCAACAATCTTGACTCCCAGGGATGACGAGCCCTCTGAAATGCTGATAAGCTCTCTAACCGAGTATGATCATTTCGCTCTCGTCATTCTTCCGTCTTTAGGAGCTTGCAGAAGCTGACAATATTCTCCGACTAGGTTCTACTCCAGTGGGGAGTACTCGGACCTTGTGATATCTTGCGGAGGAAAGGAATACCGAGTCCATAGGGTCTTGGTATGCGCCCAGTCTAAATTCTTCGCTGCAGCTTGCCGCGACGGCTTCAAGGTTAGTAGCAGTCCATACACTGCAACGGCTAATCCAACTTTCTTCGTTTAGGAGGCGCAAGAAGGAAATATTATCCTCCCAGACGACAACCCTCGGCTTATCCATATAATGGTTTACTACTTCTACCACTTAGACTACGATGTCCAGGGACAAAACCAGAGTGGCCATTTCGATAGGCCAGAAACGAAGGGAGATGGAGCTGACGCCAGTGAGCCAACCCTCGTCACTCATGCAAAGGTTTACGCCTTAGCGGAGAAGTACATTATCGACGGGCTAAAGGGCCTCGCGCTTCGAAAATTTAAGGCGGCTACCGAGTCCTTAGATGTCGATCATTTCCTTCAGGCAACGCAGGAAGTGTACACATCTACTATTGAAGGGGATAGAGGCTTAAGGGATGTTATCGTGGCAATACTTTTTAACAATCCCAGATGGCTAGACGAGAGCAAAGTACAACATGTGATTAAGGACCTGGGAGCTTTGGCATTTGATCTCGTTATGTATACGCACCGAAATGGCAGGGTCTGAGCCAGATACTAGATAGTTATGAGAACGACAACACCCGTCGGCCCTTCAGCGCCATTACTATTGGCTCCGTACGCGATTTTACAATCTCACTAGGACCGTGGCGGTACGTAGCGACTCGACGTGGACTCCACCGTGGGGCTCCACACGGACCAAGAAATTGCCAACAGGTTCTGCCACATCTTACCGCCCTGCTAAACCTCTGATCAATCTTCTCGCGTTCGATTGCACCCCTCTCGTGCGCTGTTATCACTTGTGCGCGTGAGCCCGGATTGCCGAGCCCGACCTCTGCCGCATCCGTCGTCCGATCCGCTTGCCCGCCAATCGTGACGTACAGTGCGGGGTTACCAGAAACTGGCCCCTCCCTTATCTCTTATCATACCCGCCGACTGCCCCTTCAAGATGGACCAAGACTTGGCCCCTCACAGCTCATGAATTTGCGCGCGACCACCTCCGCCACAACAGATTAGCGAAAATCGCCTGCACCTGATGCCTATTCGCACTGCTCCCCGATCCGCAAGCCGCCTCTAATCTGCTTTCCCCGGCCCCAAAGCAGATCTCTCGCCGTCCCCGAAAGAGACTGCGGCGCGCTGACGCTAACGTTAACGGCCTCGTCATCCACGACTTCAACCTCCGGTCATGTCGACATCAGTATACTGGCTCGTCATAGCCAACGGCCACATGCAGTGTCATAACGTTGTACTCGTGTTGCCCGCTTTGGACCAACAACTTGGCACGGTAGTGACGAGAACCCGGCCACCATTGAGCCGAGGAAAAACCGCTAACTACAAGCGTGCCGGCACGTCGTCATCGAGCGGCATGATCGACTGTCGTAGTCGGGGGTAGCCCACTTAGACTTGCGATCGCCGGCTCACTCAGGTTTCCCCGGCGCGCTGTGTCGAGGCGGGTACAAATTGATCGAATGAAGGATGCGGCGGAATTGGCAACTCGACGCAGAACTTGGGTACGGTATTGCGGGCGGAAGTGCGCATCAGCAGGGCTACGGGGCTCTGTTGTGGCGAAGACGGAGTGTTATTGTTAACGTCAGGGCAGAGTTCCGGCGCTGAAACGAACGGCATGAAAGACAGAAAAGAGCTTGCTGCGCGGGGCAAATCGCCACGTGCAGAATGGCTGCGCCATGCCTATGTGGCTGTCGAGCTGTCGCGACTGGTTAGCCTGGCCCCCTGCAGGACACCAAGCCTGTGAATGCAAAAGAAAGCACAATCAATCTCCATCCTCACGCCCGCCATACGGCGGCCTCCTCATCCACTACTGCTGCCTCCTACCGAGCTGCCGCGACTATGACGCCGCCCCGGTGCCACCCCCATGGTCTGCGCTGCTTGCTCCCACCCGGTCCCGGCTGGGGCGCCGTCGCCGACACCACTCTGTAGGTGGCCCACACCGGCCTCTGCGTAGGGCCCGCCCGCCGACGCTTTTGACCTCGACGATGTCGCCCGTCTACCGCCGATGTACGCGCCCCAGCAGCCCGTCCCGTCAGGTTTGCGCAGTGTCGACGAAGCCGTACCCATGCGGCCGGCAGCCGTGGGCCAAAACTTGGCCAAAGTGACGAGAACCGGGCCAGAAAACGGGCAGGATGTAAAATTCCATGGCTATCTGGATGGGCTCGACGCTGTCGGCTGGATGGCGGCGAGATGCTTAAGGTTGAGGTTTGCCTGCCCGCCTTTGGCTTCGTTCGGTGGCGGTGAGCGGGCGGGCAGATTCGGTCACTGATTCTCGAGCTGGTTCGCTTGTCGTAAGTGCGGTCCCTTGGTCCGGTAATGGGACAATTCCAAGCTCCGCAGCTGTCAATAGATCAACCACTCCATTGCGGCGCGCGTGGGCAAATGACAACTTGCCGTCGAAATCGCTCGCCGCTTTGCCGCGGGGCAGCCTGACACATGTACAGCTGGCTGTCCAACGAACGGAACGGGGTGTGGGTTATGATCCTCGACAGCGCCGACGACGGCGCTGTCGACCGATTGTTGACGGGAAAGCAAATTTGGTGGGGGAGGCTGACGCGGGGTTCAAGAAACAGTGGTAGGGCAATGCGAGATAAAGTTCCGATGCGGTCGCGGCTCGGGGCTGGCCGGGGCGCGGTTGCACCCTCGGCGGGTGGGGAGACCTTGCGAGTCTATCGCGCATCACTTGCGCGACGTGACAAAGGCTCGGACCCCGTCATGCAACGCACAAGGGACAAAAGTCGGCATAGGGGCGAGAACCGGGCCTCCAAGCCAGCTTGGCGCAAACGACGGCCTCCCCGCCCCCGTCGTCACGGCCGAGGTGATTTGCCAACGCCACACGTACCACCGCCACGTACGTAGGGCTACGCCAGGCTTGTGCTCTCCGTTCCCGCGCTGACGCTTGCCTTCCTGCAGTTTACCCACGAGGAGCGCATGCCGTTCTACGTTCGCTTTTGGAATGCTATTCGACGTTATCTCCGCTCCCTCCTCGGCTTCCCAGGCTTCGGCTCTCACTACACCGCTCACCCCGCCAGCCACCTGCGTCTGCCCGCGGCCTACACCCTGCTCGAATACATCGGTACTGACACTGGACGCATGCTCTCGGAGACATGGGAGAGGCATCGAAGTGACCAACGCCGCCGGCAGAGGCTATTTCGAGGGCTGTCCAGCATCATCTGTTCCCTGGCCCGTGTGCCCCAGCCTCGAATAGGGTCCTTCCGCTTCGAGGCCGACAGAACGGTGACGCTGAGCAACCGGCCTCTGCTTTGCAACGTAGCTATCCTGGAGAACGAAGGGGCGCCCCGGACGATCGACGAAACATACATATGCGTTGAGCCATTGCGACGGCGCCCGTGCGGCGGTGTTTCGACCGCGGGGCGGTAGCGGCAACGACAACGACGATGCCTCTCGCCCCGGGGATCGGCCGGCTTGAGTTTTCGGCGGTGCGGGGCGCATTCCAGTTGCCATGATATCTCGTCAAGCGTCGCATTGTCTTCGGGTCAGGTAGCGCGAACCTCGGTTACCGAACATAAAAAAAGAAGCTGAAAGCGGGCACTACCAGTGCACTGTGCGCACTCACAGTCCATACTGTCAGCGCACTGTTCTCCATGGAAACACGGCAGAACTGTAAAAGCGGTGTGGACTGTTGGGACCCCGCCAGCAATCACGTCACTGAGAGGTGGGCCACACGCTCCCAAGCCCACGCCCCTGATACATAAACACCGAGACTCCTAACCAGATTTCCATGTCCCCGTCGCCAGCCGGGCTTGCCGCATCAATATCGATGTACCTAGAGGCCAGCTGTCGGTTGGCGCGCTTCCCGGGGCGCTTTATACAGTGGCTACCTTGGCGTGGTCTTAAATGCACCTCCGATCCGGCTCAGGAGCGGAGGATCGGGTGCGGTGTCGGGGGGTTGTCGAGGGATTTGGTGGTCGATCAAGCTGCTGGCCAAGTTGCGTCAGATGGAAGGCGACAGCGTGGATGTTGGTCCTTCCGGTGGGGTGGGCAGGTTCTGGGGGGTTCTCGGGGCTCTCGCTCAACACCAGGTAGGGAGAGGGCGGTTGAAGCTGGCGTGGAGAGGGCTTTTTAGGGCCCGCAAATGGGGGTGGTTGAAGGTCTGTTCCGAGCCCTGAGCCAGATGCCACGGCGGCGCGGCACGCCCGGAAGCCCCGTCGGCGCGCACTCCAGCGCCCAGCCCAGCCGCGGTTTACTCACACCTCCGTCGCGCTTCTTCGTCTTGTCACTGAGTCTCGAAGGCGGCAGGGACGCAGGCTCGGGAGGGCGTATTGTCGAGTATCGAGGATTGGCCGAGCTTCGTAAAACTCTTCGAGACCACAAACTTGGCAACATTGTGCGATGGTCGCCTCAGGCCTCTACGGGGGTTAGGGTTATGTATGGGGATTTCGCCCCTTTTCGGCTTTGTTGACATCGAGGGCATGCTGCGATCACCATCAACGTCAAGTTACAATCAAATATTGGGATGTGATCGGCAGTTTCTGCTATGTCCCAGAGTACGGGAGAGCGGGGCGAGGGAAATCCTGAAGAGAAGCAAGGGACCTGGTCAACGCTGATCTATTTCGAATGTAATCCTTGCTCAATTCCATGCTTCCCCGGATACCCTGCTGCATTAGCTCCGTGGAGTGGCGTCAATTTGCTAGATAACGGCGCGGCCGACGTCGGGTACTTCCGGCAATGGCGCCCCTCCCATACGGCTGCCCCTCACCACTCAGATAAAGTATGGCGACCCGCGCCAGGTACCCTCCAGCGCTCTTTCCCCTTAATCCTCTATGAATAACTTACGATGAGTGACGCTCCGGTAAAATCGCCTCTGGGTGGGCCCGATGGTTATCTGACAGCGCTCCGCCCCAGATTCGGTTGTGATGCCCCGCCGGCGGGGATCAATTTGGGCGTAAATCACGCATATTTGAGAGTGCACTAATCGAACCTTGAAACATCATGCCCCAAAATGTCGACAATCAGACCCCGGATCAAGTTTTGGAGTCTGCCGTAAAGTTGGTATGTATCTGAGGGTAGTTACTTATTTTACATACTTACGTTTAGGTAGATCGGCACGATAAAGGATAAGCTGAAGCTTAAAGATGTGTTATGGAGCACCGGGACTGTGGATATAACGAGTACAGTTAGGGTGGTTTATATTGTTATCCCGATTGGCGAAAGTATCACTTTCGGTAATATAACGAGTGGCTATGAACAGAGGATTTTGGGGTATTGGCTGTATAGGCTTGATGAAATTTTAGGTGGGGAGTGGTCTTGCACCGAGGGTGTTGTGCTGAGGTGTCGCGACCTCGGACGCGACCCCCGTAAGCGAGGGACGCACGGACCAGGGGCTAGTAACGAATCAGAGGCAAGCCTCCTGCGGGTGCCCTCC